>OX940982.1:25807937-26370205 GCA_954871275.1 Leptopterna dolabrata | reverse complement strand
TGAGATCTGAATTATGTCCCAAATAAACAGAAAGCAGTTAGAAAATTACCTAAATATTTACTCTTCTCTGCTTGGTGCACGAGAAAGACCTGCTGAAGTACCATCATTCATTCTAGCAAATGGTGTCATGATTTTGACATTTTTCTTCATTCTTTCCAGTACATCCCAGAAATGACCCAAGGTACTAACATTCCAAGGTACAAGATTCAGACCATGCGTCTGGTTTCCATTTTTTAGCAGTGCTTGAGACTTAAGTTTATGCACATTACAAGATTTCTATGCTTCATTATTATTATTATTATTATTATTATTATTCATTTTTAATGCGAGGGACAATATCATATCCCGTGTAACCCGAGTGAATAAGTCGAACTTGACAAGAACATTGCCTAATTTATCCGAAGAAAGTCCAGCGTCAAAAGAGTTCCCGAAAAACTGCTACACCTAAAAACTGCCACTCCCTAAAAATGCTACTTGGTAGTACCTACGTATTTAAAATAGCCTGGTTCGTAGAGGTCATCGATTACCTCTGTGGTAAATGTAACGACAGACAACATCTAAACAAAAGACCTCACGGGCATGACAAGTTGGAAATCTCTCTTTCCGAATTCACAAAGGCGAGGAAAACCCAAAACGGACTTTACCGGCCCGAACTGAAAAGAACAATTAGTCATACTAGACGGTGGCTGGCGGCGAGAGTAATGTATACGGGAAATATCCCCCATTCCTCACTACCGCCTACCATAAAACCCACAGTCCGGCTAAGCGCCTCGATCGCACGTCAATCCCATGTTTATCATCGGAGACGGCAGAAATGGGCAAATGTAGCGGAAAGTGGTGATTATTCAAACTCGAGCAACTCCGGCCCTCTAATAGGTGACCCTATTTCATCGGATTTTGATCAATAATCCTTCCCTCGCGGCGGTCTCGGATAACAAGTCGTGCCGATTTGCGATGATGAAGTGCGCCGGGCTGGAAAGCTGATTGCTGTTTAACGAAGTTTATAAATAAATAGAGGGGAAGTGACGTCTGATTCGTTTCGATCATATTGACCTTTTTTCCCAACATTCTAGGAGATTCCTTCTTGCAGTTTGGTTCAGCTCAATCAGTTCGTTTCGAGCTGGAGGGTGAAAAATCTGGATTCGACGTTACCTGTGAAGATTGAATCTGGAGAGGCAGCATGCTTGATTGGTTGTATCGATGACGTCTCATCCGACAGTTCTTCGCTTGCGGGCCAGAAACTACGGAGGATAGAGGGTAGATTATACCTCCCAAACTTCATATTCTACAACTAACTACGAAGAATATCTCTTGACATTCAACGTTGTTTTTTTTTCACTCCACGAATTTATTCGTGCGTTTGGCTTCATGCCATTAACGTGGTAATGCCATCTTAGTTTAAGTACTACCATCAAAATAACAGTATCGTTGGAAAGAGCGTTACCACCTGAAAAGCGCACCTGAAAATATTCAAAAATGGAGTAATGACGGTTGACAATCTAGCCAAAATTTGTTAACAGTGTTGGACCCTGACTCCAGTGGTCAAGCAACGGGGTCACCTGGTTGACAACCTAAAATGATGTTGTATCTAAAATAATAACCATTCTTTTTCTAGCGTTCAAACGAGTTTATTTCATCTGGCGACGAGATAAATTGGAAGCTTTCGTTTTGCGATACTTGTATGGGCGGAAATTCATTTTGAAGACGGACCATAAGCCACTGAAATAAATCTTTGGTGAAAAATTCACGTTGCCCACAATTGCAATGAGCCGGGTAACCAGATGGAAACCTCAAACTTTTTCAACTGGACTGTTAGGTGTCATTACCCGGGCTCAAATATAGAAAACGTTCATGAGTAAAACAGTGACCTTAGCTTTCTTTCTGTATAACCAAATAATTTCCTACCGAAGTCAACACATGAGGAATCGTTGTCTGAAGGTGAAGAACTGTGACATTTTTTCGAAATCGTCGGTTTTTCTCGAAAATGAACATGGCATCTTCAGGAGGAAGCGTGTCGACATCTACTTTTTTTACGGTGACACTCCCAAGTTCACAAGGCCTAACAAAAGTGGGATTTCGACTCTTGATTCCTCCAGAAACATGCATTTAATATAAGAGACATTTTAGCTTATGACATACATTCCTTCGATTCTGTCGATCGTTTTTCCATATTGAGGCTATAGAAGATGATAGCAAAAAGGTCAAATTCACTTAGACTTCTTAGAACTTTGGTTAGTTAGACTTTCTGTAAGATTCCTCCGTGCATTTTGGTTCAGCACAAGCTTTGAGCTCAACCCCCTCCTACTCTTTTCAGTGCATTACGACCATTTGTTTTAGCGGTTATTAGCTACGACAGGGGGACATCGAACCATATTTCTTCTGAAAGGCTCAAAATGTGGAAAGCTAATGACATTTTTATTTAAAATATTTGTGATACTGATCTTTTCCTGTGAAGAACTGACTAATTTCCCCGGAGATTCCTTTGTGCTGTTGTTTCAGCTCAATTCCAAATATGTGATCATGTTCATAGATCATTATGTAAACTGGCCTGAAACATGAAAACGTGTTTCGCGTCGTCAGTAATGACAAAGAAATAAATTAATGAATTCAGTAATATTGTTACAACAAGTACCTAACTCAGCTGTGAATTCAAGTTGTACTGAATTCATTTATTTCTTTGTCACTGCTGAAGTGCTGACGACGCAATAGTTGGATCGCATCGGACTTCCCGGGAGTCTCTTGGTGGTTTGGGATTGGGACGGCAACTATGGTCCGTCGATTCGAATCCCAACGCCCCTCGTCTCAATCCATGTCGGTGAGGCAATTGCAGCCTTGAGCGAATTGATTGGATAAATTTCTGATCCTCCTGAGAGGACGGTCGATCACGTTCAACGCCTGTAAGGTAGTTGGACGTAAAGCTCTGCCTGTGCTGGCTACTTACTTTACATACCTACTGTACATATTCACTATAAATAGTCGACCTATTCTCAGAAAAACAACCGGACATTCCAAAATCAATATTCGCAAGATTGTAGGTAGGATATATATTATTCTGTTAATCAAATTGATCCAATAATCATGCGTTAAGGTGATGGAAAGGAGTCAAGCAAGGACAACATCCGTGACTGCACATCATCCTCGACTGGTAGTAGATAAAACCGTTTAGAGCCGAGTCCATCTGGGTAAGGATTAGAGGTTATTTCTTATAAGCCACCACTTTGAGAAAGATAAATTACGTTCAGGGGAGTAGTTACCGAAAGAGATTTATTTTTTCCACGACAGCAATAAAAGCCATTTAGAAACATCAGCAACAGGACCAACCACGTGAAAACCAATTACTGCGTTATAAATCTCAGTCCATGACTAAAATACGGGTAGGAATCCTTTTTCATCGGCTTTCGTGTCATTAAAGGCAACGGAGAGATATGAAAAGATCTTTTTCTGTAGGATGTATTCAATGAGTCGGTTTCATACGAAAGATTTTCCTTGTATCTTTGAATTGAGAATTTATTTCGCTTTTTCAGGCGATGGATAGGAGGAGGTTTCGGCGGATATCGAGGTCTCGAAGGGCCGTTCGGAACTGCGCTCGCTAACCCCCGATAACTAGTGAGGTAAGTTCACAATTAAGTAACAATTTACTTATTTGACGGCGAACGAATGCCAATAACATAGATACAGCAATGTACAAATAAATATAAAAATGATAAGGTACACCTAACACAATAAATATAAGATAAAGAGACGACAAATTCACAATAATGGGTTAAATCATTTCAATAAATTATTATTAAAGATTAACATGATTTAGTAAAATAAGGCAGAATATACATATTTTTTAGTCTAAAAAAGTCCACCAAACGAGTGGAATCCAGGAGGGCATTAGCTTAAAGTAGCAGTCAAATTAGGGCGCGGTTACACTGATAATTTACGGCTGAGAACGGAATAAAAAATAAAGCAGTGAATCTCGTGGAATATTGGGGGACATTTAGCCCACTGGCACCGATGAGGGCTGTCCAGTCCGTTATTAAGCAGCCTGTGGAGGGATGACACGTCTGAAGAGTACCGTCTGGGTACATTAAAATCGAAGGAGATCCTCCGAAAATTGTATAAGCCTATTTTATAAGTATATTTTATAAGCGAGAAATCGGATATATCTCGTTGGACTCTCTCCAGCCGGACCTTGCGGAAGTCATAACAGAATGATAGCACAAGTGTCATGTACAGCAGGGCAAAGGCATGTGGATCTGAATAGACACGAGCATTGCGCTTAAGAAAACCTAATGCTCGGAGGGCCCTAAAAGACGCTGTCTCGATGAGCAAAGGCTGTAGATGATCGTTTTGAATAACTAGTTGGTGCGCTGATCAGGAGTCTCATGCAAGCCCAGAAAAACCAGACAGACAGATTATGTTATTATGTTATCGAATTCAAAGAACATTCAGGCTTCCGAAGTCCAGAACAGACAATACCAACACGTGTACTGTCAGCCTTACCATCGTGTATCAGCACGTGTGTCAGCATTACCATCAATGTTGCTAGTGGTGGCGTCGAACGTTATCAGGTGCAGAGGCAGCTCACCACTGGTGCAAAATTGGCCTCGCCCCACCAATAATACTTCGGTGACCTACCTAATTTCGTTTGCATCAAGTATTCCTTGAGAAATGTCATTATTTCTGCCCGGCTGCTGCCATGCAAATGAACCATGCCACGAAGGAACTTATGTACAACATGCTTCGACAATATTATAACAGGACTTGCAAGTAATCTACCATTGAGCTCCGGATGGGGCCACGATAACATTACAATGCAAAGGCAATTTACTTCACATCACTAAAAGCATACTAATCCAAAAAGGTTAATCTAAAATGCGTACAGTAGGTACGTACCTACCAACCCAGGTACGAAAATCTACCAACTAGGTATATGCAGTTTACTAGTGGTTCTTAAAAATGATCTCTAGAGAAATGAGAAGCACGCTGTAATTGCTGCAAATAAACATTTAAATTACCCACTACAATTATTTAGTATTATACAAGTATAATAGAAGGTACCTACCTCAATTGTAACGTCGAAAGACTATGCAAACCAATGAACTATGACAAAGGTACCTACCTAACTACCGGTTGTTCATTTTATTTCTTTATATTTCATGAGTCCTCCTCTGAAAAATAGTTTTGCGGGTTATACCAAGAGTAAGGGCATAACCCAGCCATAACACAAGTCACCTGGGGCCACCAGAATCTAGTGCCACCGTGCGCCACTTATCAGAGGTATTATTGATTTTTTTATTTTCTTACAGAAATTACCGGCAAGCCCAATTACAATATTAGGTGTTAACCTCGAAAATAAACAACGAGTTGTCATGAACAATAGAAATGTGAACCGGAGGAAATATATCTCAAACCGCAAAGTATAATAATAATAACAACAAAAAAGATTACTTAAATAATTAGTTTAAGTAACGCTCTTGATTAAGGATATGATTTTGGATTATTACTTTCAATAATGAACCTGTGGAATCGAGCATGAAATAAAAAACGCTGCAAATTATTACACAAGGGTTCATTACTTACCTGAATCCATACCCCTTCTACGTAGATCACTGTTCTCTGTTGTCAATACACTCGAGCTCCCTCCAGGAAAGTCATAAATCGAGTACCGGAGCCGGCTCCGGAATTAAAGTTTCTTACAAATGCGCGGGATTCAATAATTCAATCATATTTGTAGTTATTCTTGAAGCATAAGGCAAATAATAAACCGTTGTGCAATAATTTACCTGTATAGGTGCCCCTTCTACGTAGGTAGTATAATGAACCGTTGTGTAAAAATTTACCGTTGTGTAATAATTTACGGTTGTGCAATAATTTACCGTTGTGTAATAATTTACCATTGTAATAATCCAGCCATCAATAATACTTCAACGTTTGTTCAAGTTTCAAAAGTACCCTAGTACTTTTGCTTTTAGCAGTTCAGGTGCTCCCTAGTGATGATATCCGGGCCGGATTTATACCGTTTGATTCACGATCGTGTTGACGAAGCTTTTTGGTGTACACGAACGGCTGGACGAACAATAATCCGAGTGGTCTCAGAAGATTCTTCAGCTCAAGACAAATTTAATACACATAAAGACAAAAAGCTTCGCCAACACGATCGTGAATCAAACGATATAAATCCGGCCCAGATATCATCGCTAGGGAGCACCTGTTTATAATCACGTATGGCTGTATGAAGTCGAGTTGGTTGTTCCGTGATATTATTCCATTTGAAAAGTGATGACTCTTTTGGATTTTGTTGGTAGGTACTTTTGCAACGTGAACAAACGTTGATGTATTATTGATGGGTAAATTATTACACAATGGTAAATTATTACACAACGGGAAATTATTACACAACGGTAAATTATTACCCAACGGTTCATCTACCTAGAAGGGGCTGGATTTTGTTCATATGTACTTTTGCAACTTGAACAACCGTTGAAGTATTATTGATGGGCAAATTATTGCACAACGGTTCATTATACTATCTACGTAGAAGGGGCACCTATACAGGTAAATTATTACACAACGGTTTATTATTTGTCTTATTATGCTTCATGAATAACTACAAATAATTAATGATTCAGTTATTGGATCCCGCGCATTTGTAGGAAACTTTAATTCCGGAGCCGGCTCCAGTACTCGATCTAGGGCTTTCCTGGGGGGAGCTCAAGGGTATTGTCCACAGAAAACCGTGATCTACGCAGAAGGGACATCTATACAGGTAAATAATAAACCATTTTGTAGTAATATGCAGCTTTTTTAGTTGTTGGTAAGGAACTTGAAAAGAAGTCAATTTTGGGGTTGAGATCAATCAAGGCAGTCGCTTCTCCGGGGATTCTGGACAGAGGCCTATGACAGAGGTATTTGGTAGCACCCATACGGAGGTACATGGAAGAATGCCACTGATCTGGAGTAAAACTGCGGGATGGAAAAATGGATTTCGGACAAGAAACCATACTACCGCACTACCGCTCAACAATTTAAAAAGGGAAACCATGTCGGCAGATTTCCTACAAACCTCTAGCGAACACGGGTTGCATAGCGCCAACAATTACATTGTCTGGTGGAATGTGGCGCTTAAAGTCTACGTACCTCCGAATGTTATGCTGCACTTTCTCCAACTGCGCAACATGGGACACGTAATGAGGTGACCATACAGCCGAAGCGTACTTGAGGTATCCCAAGGCTTTCATTATGCGACATCAATATGACATTTGAAGGTTGATAACTCGGCTCCCTGGGGGTTTCCGGTGTTGATTTATCGGAGACCCATCCTCGAGGGGCCCCTAAGGATGTGTACTAAAATTCAATCCTCGGAACTACCAGGTACCAGAGTTATGGCCCTCCAGACGAAAAGCCCCCGCCAAACAGATATCCATTTTTATATCTATGCACATCCAAGAGCGAGGTGCGAAGCACCGAGCATGCCATTTTGGCGGGCAAAATGGATATCAATCCTTTTTCCGGCCGAGGAGGTTTTTTGGCGGGTAATTTTTTACAACAGGGTTGGTGGGAGGGGGGGGGGGGGGGTATGAACTACCTGATATCTTTAACCGAAAATATTGATCTGTTTTCCACCAAAGACGCCAACAAATAAGAACATTACCCCTTATTCTCATGTAATTCCCAGGTGTGTTAAGTTGTAAGTTTCTCTTCCACTTACTAATAGTTCATTCTGTATTTTTAAATATCAATACAATAATATTCTCTATATAATTTCTTCACCAATAATATTATTAATAATAATATCCATCTATGTAATTTTTGTATTATTGTTCCTGGCTAACTATGTATTACTTTATCAACTGATTTTGTATACATTTATTACCTATATGTTCGTTATGTAATATGTAATTGGGCTTCGCCCGTTTGTAAAGACTAAATAAATAAATAAACCACTAAAATATGGAATAAGGTAATTGGACTCACGCACTATCTTATTCGCCGCTGAAATAAACACGGTTCTGGTCTACTTGAATAGTAATGATTTGGGAACGTGGGAGCTTGCGAGGGAACGGAAAGATAAACCGAAGTACGGAGAGCTGTAGGTGATGAAACTTTGAGGAAACCCCAACCAATTCGTAAAGATCCATCCCATACAGAAAGGAGGATTTTTAGAGTCTACCTTCCATTCGATCAATATGCTTTCAACAATTTAATGGGCGAGAAAAATCAGTAAAAGAATCCCTTGTTAAGGATACAGTGAACACATGTTAATAGCGATGTGGATAGAGGTTCAAGTTACAATGTGCGAAAAGCAGGCATCAACCTCAGCGTGAATCCAGTTTAATTCTATGATTGAATATTTCAATATAGAGTTCATTCAACAGTAGAACTTCATTCACACAATCAACTCACGTAATTATGGTTTTGTAAAATTCAGTTTCTCATAAAATGTTCTTGTAAAAATCTTTTATCAAATTTTATTATGCTATTATGAATTATTGCTGGAAACGTATAAAATCCCAGGGGCTAGTTTACTCTGACCACACCCCTGGAATGCACTCCAATATTATTCAATTTGGTCAGAAACCGAAAATACAATTATTACTTAACTTGCGGTTTGGACACGATTTCATTTAAGTCAGATAAATATAATCACGATATATAATGCCCCTCATCCCCTCATAATACCTCATTATACCTTATAATGGGGATTGTAACATAGTACGATGTACACAGTGCAAAACTTTTCTTATCTGAACCTGCAATTTATCAGTTTCAATTATTCTTCAATTATCAATATATTGAGAAGAAAAGACAGTTCCCTTCGTTTTTGGGTTTTCACCGAACTAATAACCTCCTTCCTACTCTTTACCACCCACTTGACAAGGCCTCCCCTGTCAGCTACAGTCGGAGGAACTTGAAACGTCTCGACTCTCCCAAGCAAAGCTGATCTGAGACTGAAAGGACTTGTTGTGAGCCAATGATAATAATCTTCAGGCGAATCCTTCGTCAGGTCTCGAGGGCTCCCAGCCCAAATAAATTGGTCTAATTGTTGTTCGTTCTATTGTTCTTGTTGTCCTTCATACCGCATTTCCCACCTCTTGGAAAAACAGGCCACAACGGCGCATCCTCAGCAAATAACTGCAGGAGCACATGCACAACAACCCGAATTTATTTTACTGTGCGCCGGTTTCTAAATTCCTAGCCTTAGTTAGGCCTTAGTTATAAGAAACTCTTGCATAACTTGTAAATGATTATAAATTCTCATTAAATACGGTGCTGGCTAGCTGACATAGAGAATGGATACTGGAGAAAATCTAGGATCAATAATATACGATCTTATATTATGATGGAAGCAAATGACAACTGACTCTTTATTCAGCTTGCACTGTACTACAAATACATAGGTACTCTTCAATTTTTTTCAAATGAGCTTACTGCATTGTGTACAATCATACTACCAAACGAAGACCACGACTGCTTCATTTTCTGGGTTTCTGACAAAAATTAGATCCAAAAACTATCAATTTTAATAACATGGTAATGATCAAGAAATAGCAAAACATGTGAATAAAAATTCGAAATATTCATACCACAGAAAATTCTGAATGTGCTCCCAAAATGCCTTGAGGTTATGAAGCAAATCTCTCATCATTTCAAAATCTCTATCTCCTCGTTTAAAGACTCACCTGCCAATCGTGATTCGACTGTGAAACTAATATGCCTACGAGCCCGCCTCACTAGTTCAGCTATGGCGCAATAAAAGAAACCTTATGTTGTGATCGGCTGCTCCTCCACAACTCATGTCTTTGTTCCAACATGATGTACCTCAGAGTGGGGACCCCCGAACCCCCTCTGATCATGTCAGGGGATTATAAAAGAGCCAGGGGCCACCAAATACATAACCATTCTCAATCAAGCGATCGACTCGTCTATTGAACTCCTCAATCACTACACTGGTGACCATCCGACGTGTGAACTACACCGCCAGCGCCCGCCGTTTGACAGCGTCGCAGCACCGCCTCCGCTTCAACGAGCCCCACCACGCGCGGCCCCCACCGACGCCACAGCGGCGCCCCACTCCGACGCCCGCCTCGACGGCTATCGCAGCGCCTCCCGCTACTTCGCCCCACCATCTCCGATCCTTATATAAGAAAACGGACGCCGGCGCCGAGCACACTTCCTGCTGACACCTCAACGGACTGGGACCTACGAAGAAAACGAAGATGACCGAGCAGAAACCGCAAAAGACACCCGAAGCGAGCGCTCCTTCAATACTCAAGCTTCAGCCGTTTGACCCCGCATTTCCGCACGTCTGGTTCGCCCAACTCGAGATCATCCTCGCACACGAAGGCCTCACGACGCCACATGCGAAATTCGCCCGAGCCTTCCTCGCCCTCGAACCTCGACAAGCGGATCTATGCGCCAACATCAACCCCTCGAACACCAGTAGTTACCAGACGCTCAAAACACGCCTTCTAGCGACACACGCACCTTCAGATGGTTCACGGCTTACCGCCCTCCTCCAGCCGACATCCGACGACGAACTACCGTCGATCCTCGCTCGCCGACTCACCCGAGCACTCCCGGCTGACACACCCGCGCCGCTCGTCCGACAGCTCTTCCTCCGCGCCCTACCCGAGAGCATACGTCTACACATAGCGGCACAGGACGAAACCAACATAGTGAAACTCGCTGCGCTCGCCGATCGCCTCCTACCATTCGCCCCGCCTCCTCGGGTGGCTACCGTCTCCGAAGAGGTAGAAGTGATCAACAATAGACGACAACGGCGCTCGCCGACGCAGCCGACAACGAACACACGCCGCCCGCCGACCACCCTATGTTTCTACCACCGCACATGGGGCCCCCGAGCACAGAAATGCCGCAGCCCCTGCACCTGGCGCCCGAAACCATCGGGAAACGACAACGCACGGCCCGACCAGCCGTAACGGCCGTGCGCAACCCACCAACATCTCGGCTCTTCATCCGCTGCAAACGAACCGCCCTACACTTCCTCGTGGACACCGGCTCTGACGTCTCGATTGTCCCGAACACCCTGCTCAACCGAAAAACAACACGTCCAAGCGCTCTACGTGCCGCAAACGGCACCGAGATCAAGATGTACGGCACACACTCCGCATCAGTACACCTACCAGATCTCCCTCCGTACGAGTGGACCATCACAGTCGCCAACGTATCAACTCCGATCCTCGGCTCCGACTTCTTGACGTACCACGGCCTACTCGTTGACCTACCCAACGCCCAACTCATCAACGCGGCCACGCAGCGGTACATCACCGGGACAGTAGACCTCGTACCTCCGAGCCAGTCCATCTGCACGACGAACGCGAACGAGCCTCGATTTCAAGCCCTCCTCGACGCCTACAAACCTTCACAGACACCATGCGATGGGACCCCCGTGTCACGCGAAACTTCGCCGATTATCCCCGGACCTATACGCGAAAGCGAAGGCCCATTTCGGCGAATTACTAGCGGCGGGGGTCATCGAACCTTCGGAAGCGCCGTGGTCCAGCCCGCTCCACATCGTCCCGAAACCCGACGGTGACATTCGCCCCGTCGGTAACTACAGAGCGCTGAACAAACTCACTATGCCGGATCGCTACACCGTCCCACACCTACACGACTTCACAACGGCCCTGTACGGGACTACAGTGTACAGCACATTCGACCTCGCACGCGCATTCTTCCACTGCAAGATCAGCGAACGCGACGTACCAAAGACAACGATCCTCACACCTTTCGGCGCCTATCAATTCAAGCGAATGAATTTCGGCTTACGAAACGCAGCGCAGACGTGGCAGCGCTACATGGACCACGTCCTACGGAACCTGCCCTTCGTGTATTGTTACCTAGATGACATACTGGTCGCCTTGGCCACCCCGTCAGAACACTACACCCACGTACGCAGTGCCACTCGAGCACCTACATATCGACCTCTTCGGCCCGCTACCACCGTCGGCAACAAAAAAATACATATTATCGATGATCGACCGCGCCACTGGCTGGTTCGAATGCGCACCCCTCTCGACCATTTCCGCCGACGCAGTAATCACGGCCCTACACACACACTGGATCGCCCGCTACGGCTCCCCGGCACACGTAACCACCGACCAGGGCACCCAGTTCACCTCCGCCGACTTCCACAAGTATTGCACATCCATGGGCACGGAGGTTCATCACACGAACACCTACCACCCTCAAGCGAACGGCCTAGTAGAGCGACTGCACCGCGTCCTAAAGGACGCAATTATCGCAACAGCCACGTCCCGCACTTGGGCCGCACAACTAAGCGGCCTCCTACTCGGCCTACGAAACCGCCCGGGCCCCGATGGCTACTCACCGGCCCAACGCCTCTTTTCGGCAACACCACGCCTCCCAGGGGATCTGTTCACTCAGCCGCCACCGACAACCGTGCCCCTCCGCACGAACGAGTCTTACCGCCACTACACACAGTCTTATATGCCTACAACCATGCGCACAGCGACACACGTGTACGTCCGCGTCGACACACCAAGGGGAAAACTAGAGCCACCCTACACCGGCCCCCATCAAGTACTAACGAACGACGGGAAAACGATAACATACCTAACGGACGACCGCCGAACGCCCTCGGTATCTATCGACAGATGTAAGCCGGCACCCCCACCAACGCACACAGTGAACACCCCCAACATGCCGAACGACGCCCCCCGCCCCACGGCCGCGGCTATAAAACTGCGCACCCGCACTCGCAGTCAACCACACTCGAGCCATGTCGCCGAAGCCCCCAACCGCCTCACAGCTCCTACGCGACCTCACCGTCACGCCGTCGCCTCCGGCCCCGGCAAAGAGGAAGCCAACCCGGCCACAGCCACCCGGCAGGTATGGCCCAATACCGATCCGCCAGGCCATGGCCATCTCGAAAGCCGGCGCGATACCCCTCCACGCGCGGCCCCGGGACAGCACAGCGCAGCAGCGCCCGCCACCCAAACGGCAGCCACCGCCGGGTATCCGCCCGCTAACACCGCAGCCATCAACCTCGACGCCCGGATCACCAGTACTCACCGTCACGACCCCACCAAACACCACGGTCACGCTGCAGCTCCCGCCCTACACTGGCAACTGCAGCGACTGCTGCCTCCACGGGGTACGGCGACCCCAGCAGCACACTGCAGGAGTCCAAGCCTCGCCAGACGTCGCCACCAAAGCGATCTACGCGCGCAGCCTCACAAAGACCCTCCTCGCCACAATGGAAAGGGGAACGCAAACCACCCCCCTCGGCACGTCAACCTCCGCCACGCCTCCGGCACGGCCGACGTCGCCCAAGACGGCACCACCGCCAACGCCGCAACGCCCCCGCCATCAGAAGCCCAGCTACCGTTCAGCAACCATCCGCAACCGGCGCGACATTTCACGCCAGCACCGGCGCCACCGCCACTAATCGGCACCGCCCCACCGCCACCCCACGACACCGACCACCGCAACCACACGGACAACCCACACGGAACCAGCACACGCACCTCCCACGCCCGGCACCCGCCACAGCGAAACAACGAAAATTTAATTAAATGCGTTACTTAAATTCTGGGGGGAGCAGTGTTGTGATCGGCTGCTCCTCCACAACTCATGTCTTTGTTCCAACATGATGTACCTCAGAGTGGGGACCCCCGACCCCCCTCTGATCATGTCAGGGGATTATAAAAGAGCCAGGGGTCACCAAATACATAACCATTCTCAATCAAGCGATCGACTCGTCTATTGAACTCCTCAATCACTACACCTTATAATTTGAATAGTATAAATTGAATAATTTGAATATTGTTTAGAGGGTTTACCAGATATTTTCTTGGAACTATGGATATCTATGACGTGGGTTCTGTTCGATTTGAATCACCCTCTATAGTGTTTTCAATTACTAAAAAACCACTTGAAACTTTTAGTTTCGAATGGTCCTAGAATAATTACGGGACACGCTGAGATACAGCAGTGTGCGTAGGAGGCAGAAGAAATATGTGAAAATGAAAGACAAGCTATTGAATCGGCAATTGAAGTTGGCAATAATCCGATCATTAAAATATTGCTTGCATGACTTTTGGAGGTCACCGATTTAATAATAAACGACCTAGGATCACGCATATAACCGGAGTGGCAGAATGTTTGCGGCTCAGCGTGTCTCAGCTCTGTCATGAATCCTGGTGTTATCGAGGGCACCATGACCCGAGGATATTGCATAAAAGATCATTTAGTGGCCTGATCAGAAAGTCAATGAAACGAGGGGATGCGATCCATCACGGAGGAAAGTGTTGGTCGTTATACCACTACAGTTGGGAGCTCCTCCTTTTGAGGTGATCGGTATCCAAGGTGTTAGATCACAGCTTCAGCTTTAAAGCTATCCCGCCATTTAAAAAACACGCTGCAAATTATTACACAACGGTTTATTATTTACCTGTATAGATGCCCCTTCTGTGTAGATCACTGTTTTCTGTGGTATCTCGTCAATACCCTCGAGCTCCCCCGAGGATAGCCCTAAATCGAGTACCGAAGCCGGTCCGGGAACTATTTGTATATAGTTATTCATGAAGAACAAGGTAAATAATAGACCGTTGTGTAATAAATTACCTGTGTAGATACCCCTTCTGCGTCGATAGTATAACAAACTGTTGTTTAATAATTTACCGTTGCGTAATAATTTATCCAATAATACTTCAACGTTTGTTCAACTTGCTAAAGTAGCTACCTATCAACAAAATCCAAGAGAGCCATCATTTTTCAAATGAAACCATCAAACATTCACAGCGGTGGTTCACAAAAAAAACCATCTTGACTTCATACAGCCATCCGTGATTCATCAGGTGATCCCTAGCAGTGATATCTGGGCCGAATATATACCGTTTGATTCACGATCATGTTGACGACGCTTTTCGGTGCAAACGAACGGCTGGTCATTCAATGTTCCGGGTGGTCTCAAAAAATTCTTTATTCAAGATAAATTTAAAAAAGTAACAAAAAACCATAACATTCTATTGAATGTTTTCGAGCTACGGCGTTCTGAAAATTTCAACCCAATTTTTAACCCCTTAGAGACCCCAAACGGGACCTACAAACCAAATTTCATTAATTTAGGTTCACAGTAACTAAGAAAAGTGCGAAGTACGGCGTACGGCGGACAGGCAGAAATTGTTTTATTGCATTTTCGGATTCTTCATACCTTGAAACGTTAACCATCAAATTGGGGGGGGGGGGGGTTAAATTTTTTCCCATGCTCGATTCCAAAGGTTCATTATTGAAAATAATGAAACCAAAACCACAGTCATGCAGCATGGCTATAAGAGCGAAGTTTTCGGCATCTTCCTCCTCCGCCTAAAATTTTCTGAAAATTAATTTTCGGCCAATGTTTTCCCAACTTGATACCATACAAAATTAAAACAGGAGTAGTTTTACGCAAAGTAAAATTTGGGGTGGAAGGAGGGGGAGGGGGAAATCAAAAATGTTTTGAATACCAGAAGAGTAGGTATTGGATACGTAACAAATTTTTTGTTCCATTTTTTGCCGAGTAACACCTCGGTTTGTAGATTTTCCAACGCTGAACACGATGGTGAAGTCAGAATTGCGATATCCCATTCCGTTATCAGATTAGAGCTGACGAACCAGGAAGAACATCTCAAGAAATAACCACGTTCCTTCATCTTCAAAGTGCTCCAGTTTGAGGATGGAATGAGATATCGCAATTCTGATTTCACCATCGTGTTCAGCGTACAAAAACCTTTAAAATGAGGTGTCACTTGTCAGACTTTTTCATTTTGGGAATTTATGGGTAATTTTCCCCCCCCTAAAATTCCCCAAAACTCCCCCTTGGAGTGACCCGATTCTGCCCATCTTCGAACTTAGCCTGTCGATTGCCAAGACAGATTTTTCGTGCAAATTTGAACTTTTTATCTCAATTCTTTCGAGAGTTATCGTCTGGAATGACACATACATATATAAATATATAAATATATATATATATATATATATATATATATATATATATATATATATATATACACATATAATTTTGTGTGTCTTTCGGCAGTGAATTCAGGATGGTCTGAAACGGATTTTGGTATAAAAATCTTTCGGAAATTCGAGTTTTAAAAATTTTGGACCGAGAACAATAGCTTCCTTTTCTTCGAAAATTCGCTAAAAAGGAGATGCAATTTCGTGAGCGATGAAGATTCTGCGTGCCATGAAGAATATGCATTTCATATCGTGGAATGAAAAGTATGTCTAGATAATATGATAATATCATGTACTTATTAGCAAATATTCTTACGTAAAAAAGTGTCTATTCACAAAATCAAAAGTAACCATCTTACTTCAAATGAAATAATTCGCATGATTCACGCTTCAGGGACCTACTGTGAACGAACGGCTGGACGTACCTACAGTGCTCCGTGAGGTCTCAAAATAAATCTAAGTACGGCCCAACTAAAAAACGCTGCAAATTATTATACGACGGCTTATTATTTACCTGTATAGCTGTATAGGTGCCCCTTCTGCGTAGATCACTGTTTTCTGTGGTCAATACCTTCGAGCTCCCACCAGGAAAGCACTAAATGGAGTACTGGAGCCGGCCCGGGAATTAAAGTTTCATACAAACGCGGGATTCAATAATTCAATCATTAATTATTTGTAGTTATGCATGGAGCATAAGGCAAATAATAAACCGCTGTGTAATAATTTACCGTTGTGCAATAATTTACCGTTGTGTAATAATTTACCCAATAATAAACGCTGCAACTTTTGTTCAAGTTGCAGAAGTACCTATCAACAAAATCCAAAAGAGTCATCACTTTTTAAATGGAATAATATCACAGAACAACCAACTCGACTTCATACAGCCATCCGTGATTATAATCAGGTGCTCCCTAGTAATGATATCTGGGCCGGATTTATACCGTTTGATTCACGATCATGTTGACGAAGCCTTTCGATGCTAACGAACGGCTGGTCGTACAATGCTCCGGGTGGTCTCAAAAAGTTCTTTCGTTCTAGATCAATTTAAAAACGTAAAAAAACCATACCTTTCTATTGAAAGTTTTCAAGCTACGGCGTTCTGAAAATTGCAACCCCCTATTTTTCACCCCTTAGAGATCACTGCCAATAACGTCGAGCTTCGCGGACCAACTAGACCCCGAACGGGACCTACAAACCAAATTTCATCAACTTCGGTTCATAGTAACTAAGAAAAGTGCGAAGTACGGCGTACGGCGAACGGCGGAGACAGAATTTTTTTATTGCATTTGCGGTTTCTACGTACCTTGAAACGCTAACCATCAAATTTTGAGGGGGGGGGGGGGGTTAAAAAAATCTATTTTTTTCCAAAGGTTTATTATTGAAAATAATATTAGACCCCCAATAGGAAATTTCACTAATTGCGGTTCATGCAACTAAGGGAAGTGCCGCGAAATTTTCTGTATTCCATTTTCGGAGTCTTCGTACCTTGAAACGCAAACCACATCAAATTTTTTTTGGCAAATGGGGTTAACAAATTTTTTACATGCTCGATTCCAAAGGTTTATTACTGAAAATATAATCCAAAATACACTATGTGATGAATATAAAATTGGCTTATATTCATCACGGTGGTGTGAGGGAATGCCCAGGCGGTTATGAGCGAATCACCACCGACATCTGAGATCTTTTTGGAGAGGTTTTGCCTGGACGCAGATGCGTTGAGAGGTTGGTGGCGGCGGCGTTCGCCGTGGTCGCAGGTGCGATGAGGGGGTGGGGGCGGCGGCGTTCGCCATGGACGCAGGTGCGTTGAGGGGTTGGAGGGTGAGGGGTTGGTGGCGGCGGCGTTCGCCGTGGTCGCAGGTGCGATGAGGGGGTGGGGGCGGCAGCGTTCGCCGTGGTCGCAGGTGTGATGAGAAGCTGGAGGGCTGAGTAGGAGCACCTCTGTGTAGGAAGGGGAAAGGGGCGGCCCTCCCTGAGGGGGGGTAAGAAAAACGCTTGTGGTATGGGCGAGCGGTAAGAATATGGGGGGGGGGGGGGGGGTAAGAGTACGCTTGCAATACTGGCGAGCGGAAAAAAGGGGTTGGGCGTAAGGCCTCCCATGACGTTGGGGGAAGGGGCGGTGGTGGGGTAGGGGGGTGGATGATTCTACGATTTCCTCCAGCCGCCGACTTATTGGCAAAAGGGTGGACGGGTGAGTGGGGTTGCAGAGGGGGCAGTGAAGGTGGGGTGTTGCAGGGTGGAGGGGGGCGTGAGAAGGGGAGGTGATTGTGAGACTGAGTCCATCATGTAGGGAGGAGTTGAAATTTCAATTTCGCAAAATTGGGTAAAATTGAACTTTGAAATTTGAAATTTGAATTTTAAATTTTTAAATTTGAAATTCGCAAAAATACGAAAAATGGCGTGAGTTGAGCGGAGATGTGAGAGAGGTGAAATCTCCGTGTGGAAGGTTGGGCGTTCAAACGTTATAGTGAGGAGCTCGAATTTAAAATGTGAATTTAGAAGGTTTTGGGGCGTGAAGCGGCGACGTCGAGATGAGAAGGGAAAAGAAGAAGGTTGTGTGAACGTCGGGTTCACCACTGGGATGAATTTAAAATTGGCTTATATTCATCACGGTGGTGTGAGGGAATGCCCAGGCGGTTATGAGCGAATCACCACCGACATCTGAGATCTTTTTGGAGAGGTTTTGCCTAGGCGGTTATGAGCGAGTCACCACCGACATCTAGGATCTTTTTGGAGGTGTCCAGGCGGTTATGAGCGAATCACCACCGTCATCTGGAATCTTTTTAGGAGAATTTGCCTAGGCGGTTATGGGCTGACCAGCACCGTCATCTAGGATCTTTTTTGAATTGGATTGGAGAGCAGGGTAGGAGAAGAGAGAGTAGGCAGCGGCTAGAGGAAGCGTCGAATGAGTGAAAAGTCGAAGGAGGCGAGTATTTACGTTACTGGGAGTCGTCTCCCTCCATCCCCTATTTGGTAGGGGATGGTGGGGACCCAGGTTGTGCTCTGACTCCTGCGGCTTGTTCCCCACTCGTATGGTTTATTTGGTAAGAACTAAAGTTGGCTTATGAAATATTTGTGAGAACTTAAATCTGCTAGGAGTAGTTCCGGGAGGGACTCACGACACACTACCTACTTACTTAACGATACTTTATCGAAAACAATAGCTTCCAGGTTTGACATCTGATGCATGCAGACTAACAAACTACTCTATGCAAAACGCATACGTAGTAGCGTATAGTGGGTCTTAAAGAATACCTTGATTAATTAAATGGAGTTTATACTGTCATGATAATTATGCAATTTCGTTATACTCATTGTTGCCTTTGGCAACCAAGATTCGACTGCCAATCAGAGGAAAAATGCGATATTGATTGCGATAATGAAGAATTACCATTCAAACAGGACAACTTAAGGAGGAAACGAGCAGAAATCATCAAGTGCCGGATCTGCCGGACTATCCCCAATTGTTTTTTCGTATTCTCCAATGTCCCTTCGCCTGTGGTGCTATCGTCATTGGAACGATAGACCGGACATTTTGAAGTCAATAGTGTAAAAAAATAAGTTTACTTCATCAAGTTTACTATAAGTTTACCATACTGTGGCAAACAATTCCACACCCCCAGCCACCACAACAAACTATTATCAAAGGATGAAGCACCAAAAGCGGGGTAGAAAAGTGGGCTGGAGACTTTTTTTTATTTTTTATTTTTTTAAAGAGGCGTTCGACTTTTAGGGAGTGAAAAAAATTTCTACGAATCGTCAAAAATGGCTCGCAAACTTTGAAAACTCGCTCATGTGGTCATGTTGCATGAGGAAATTTTATTTGGCACAGAATCTCCGTCGCTGTATAATAAAGTCGCTGAAATTTTCTTATATTCCTGAGAGCATCTCGATTTGTTGTACTTTCCTCTGTAATACTGGGAGCATGTGCTTCACTCAAGTGTTTTTATGGTCGGTCTCAAAAACACCTATCGATGCGCAACAGATGAAATCACAACCTATAAATCACGGCTGATTTCATCTTCTTTGTAAAGGGATAATAGGTGCACAGTTCCCTCGAGGATCTTTATCCGACTCGTTAATGGCTCGTAGGGGTAGATATGAAGCGATCAATAAACAGTGCACCTTACCTTAGAAATTTGCCTTCATAGCGCCGCTCTACGGTAACTGAAGCATACTACCTCCAATGTGAAAATCCGTTCCGCCTTGAACAAAGAGAAACGCGCTGTACGGGACGGGGCGAACATTAATTCTCATTAAGAAACGAATGAAAGGAAGAAGGGGCACTGTTGGTTTGCTTCTACAACCAAGACATTCAGCGAAGCGTAGACTTCTGCCTGTCGTCAATATTCCACTGATTCCTATTTGTGAGGGGTCGCTCGGAGAGTTATCTGAAACCCAAAGCTGCTTCTACTGGTGTAACATGTCCACAACACTGAGTATCACAGGCCTAAGCTTGAAAGAAGGCTGCTCATTTTTTCACAGCGGTTCAGTATATTTTCTGTTATGAACTAATAATAGGATATGCATTGTTCTGAGCCCGCCTATGTATCTATGCAGTCGCCTTTTACTGTTCATAAAAAATAACCTTCATGACATAATAATAATATTATTATGCCATGATTTCTATTATTCTGTACCACTACCTACCTTTATTCAAGCGTGTTTGGTAAAATACACCTGCTTTGACGAGTGATCATGCCAAGCCGAACTGTGGTAGTCTGATAACATAAGTCAACTAAACAATGATAACATAGTTTCACTGTTACTTCAGAGTGATCGATCCCTCAACCTTTGGCATGTAATGCTCTATTACAGTTGACTAGGTGTGCATGGTGTTCACCACTGCGAACAAGACTACCCAATCAGACAAGCTTGCGTGGGAAGGAGTGGGAGGGTTATCCTACTTGCTACTGTAGGCTGTAACTCATCAACGAATTGAGATACTTAGTGAAATTTCGGTGGTTGAGGGAGGGGTTCGGTGGCGTGGGAACGGTCAGCAAACGGTAATTCCGATAGCGTGTCGAATATTCGATGAATATATTTCGCTTGTCCGGCCTTGTGAGCCCAGTGGTTAGCATTTGGGCGATCCCTATCGACCACATGAATCCGGTGGGCGGAGAGAAGGAGGCGGGCATTTTGCAGCGTTTCAATTTTGATTCTGTCATTAAATCACGCTATCCCTCTTCGCATTCCATTTCTGAGGTTATTATCCTCCTGTTAGATTCCTTGCGAAGGACGCTTGTGTTGAGTTACCGAGCTTAAAGGTATTTCTCAGTACGAGGTTTTCATTTTTTCAAAGGAACTAGAGATTTATCTATAACTATCCTATTTTTGTTCATTACTTTGAGAAACTTCGATAATACTACCAGGCTACTTCACGTCTTACAAAAAGGGTCGGAAATGCTACATGGGATTTGATAATTATGATGCTGTAAAAATTCAAGATTTGTGTGATATTCAACGGATTTAAGACAACCTCATGTGCTTATGTACCCGTTGCATTGAATAATAGGTATCTAAAAGGATCTGCGATTACAGCAATCTTATTTCGGAATATAGCAACATTCAAGGGTGGTATCAATTTCTAACTAATTCTTCCAATAATATTATTTATCTTTGCCCATTTTGGAAACAAAATGCAGAGAACTTAAAAATTTAGGAACGTCATGTAGGATGCATATTCAGACCACCAGAAATGAATGCCTATGTTATCAACCCGTTAATCCCCTAATTAGCAGAGGCTTGGCGACCCCTATCTTCAGAGGAGGATAAAGGGAGACAATTATGTCAAGATTACTGTCAAACATAGCGAATCAACCTCTGGCTATTTTCCAACGGTGCTAAATATTAAACAACAAATTTATCCGACAACCGACTTAGAACAACAACGACAACCTATATATTACAGAAATCTCTATACAAGTTATTAGCTTTGCAAACCGCGGGCTGTTTACAGTTTGTTATACTCTACTTATTCTGTTGACTCAAAATTCACTTTTTCCTGAACGCACGCAGAGTGGTAGCTCGCAGCAACAAATGGTTCACTCTTGGACCTGTGATCAGGGCCACAAAGCAATTTGTCTCATCTCCATATTGACCTTTTGAGCGGGCTGAAAGCGCCATCGCGAACACCGCCGCTCAATCTTCCACTAACGATGATATTTTGTAAACGAGATTTATGGGCGAATATGCCAATCGATCGACAGCAGTTTCAATAAGACGTCCTCTTTAGACTACATTATGCAGTGAGGGTGAGAAAACATTCAAACTTTTCCTTGTCAAAGAATAAAAAGGTGGGATAACAGGCTGAGTTCGCACATCTCGTTCTAACCAAATCGATGTTGGGTCTACTGGAGTCTAACACTGAGGCAGTTTTGAAGAAACAAGAGGCGATAAGGTAGCATGTCAGAGAATGATTCTCCAAATTCGGGAAAAAGGAATGGGCTTTACTCGAATAACAGAAACTGTGAAAATGAACTAGTCTGGGCAGATGTAACGATGTGATTTCTCACACTTATGAGCTCTTGACGCCTGTTACAGGAAAATTCTTACCCTCTTTTCAGCTAGATCGGTTCTGAACGAAATACTACAGATTGCTTCCGGAAAGGACGAAGATGATTTGTGATTGGGCCATTCAAATGCTCAATTCAGCTTTTTAAGCTTTTAGCTTAGTTAAGCTATTTTCTTATTTTACCGGCAATCAACCTCTCCCAGTACAGCTGTACTCTAGCTATATAGTATAGATGAGCTAATATTACTGAGCAATAGTAGCTCATACTCAATAATATTAGAGATTCCAAATGAATCATTGAAGGCTGATTCATTCTTATACGCCCTGTTGACTGACTAGGCCTCCAAGTTCATGGTTGTTAACAATATGATTTGTTGGCGGAACTCCAGCAGTTAAATATCATATGTCGTGAAATAGCAGTGTAACTACATATATTTAATCTTCCGACACAGAAATGAAAGCGGAATGTTTTTAAAGGGGCTGAATTCAAACAACTTGAATGTATGCAACAGTAGGTAAGGCTGGAGATTTGATAATATTGAAGAAAAAGAAGTTGTGACCAGGAAACTCTTAATCGAGGAAGATGTGGAGTTCCTTTAGACCCTTCAGTACCTGTTCCATCACTGGAAGAGGTCAAAGATGCTACCGATAGAACGAAGAACAATAAGGCAGCCGGAGAAAACGGAATCGTCCGAAACTGAACAGTGAACTTCACAAATTGAATGGCCAAGCATGGAACGAGGAAGTAATACCGGAAGACTGGGGTGGCGGGTTTACACAATATATAAAAAATTCCAGTAATGGAGCATGGCTGAAGGAGCGAATTTTCAAAGAAATAATTAGAGAAACGGAGAATTTAAATTAATGGGGTCATCTGCCACCAGAGCGTTCACTAGGTATGGCCTGTGCGGTTGGTCTCAAACTCCTTAGAACGGAACCTATTTTCATTTAAAAATATAAACAGATGTAGTGGGTACTCCTCACTGACCACAGACATACAGACAGACACGGAACCAAAAATCCTGAAACGCAAAATGGTAGTGGAAATTTTCATTTTGGAGGACATACTTCTTTGTTTTTTTACGCTATCACGAATCCAAGGCTTCCCTACCTACCTTCCAGGAGTGAGGAGCAAAACTATGGTAAACGACATCTCACATGCCTACATTAAAATTATGCACTTTTTAATTTCGAACCACAAAATATGTCCCGCATATCTATACAAGATTAGAAAAAAAGATAACCCTGTCTGCGCCTGTGGGGGGCCCTATGGTGATGCGGAGCATACCATTATGGTGTGCCCGCTTTATGCGTTGAGCAGGGAAACGATGTTCCGCCATGTTCACCCGTTAGTGACCACCCCATTCAGATATGCAACTCTGTTGGCTGCAGCGAAGATACAAGTCTGGCAAGCGATCTATTCATTTATAAATTCAAATAATATTGTGATGTAATCAATTTTGTAATAAAAGATGTGATGAATTTAGAATTTTCATCACGGTGGCGTGAAAGGAGAAAAGTCGCAGGCGGCGGTAGTCCACCGATCATCTACGACTTTGTTCCGGGGTGGGGGAACGGTAGCGGCGGCGTGAGTGGCGGCCGGAAGGGTGGTTGCCCTGGAGGCGGGCGTGGAGGGGCCGTTCCGAGGTGGGGGAACGGTTGATGGTGGGGTGAGGGTTTTGGCGGCGCTGGCAGGCGCGGCCGGGAGGTTGGCAGCCGTGGCGGCAGCGTAGGAGGGGTAACGAGGCTTCGTGGTGGTGGTGGTGTGAATGCGGGCGGGCGGCCGCGTTTCCCTGTTTGGAGGTGAAGGAGCAGGGGGGCTGGCATTTTCGGGCCTCCCCACCGAAGTTAACATGATAGAAACATCGGTGGGGGGGGTCCGCTGGGAGGTAGGCGGTCCTGGTGGGGCGCACGGAGGTGGAGGGGGCTGCTGCGGCCGGAGACGTTCCCCTTCGTTGCTGAGGGGGGGAAGTGTTGCGGCGTTCGGGCGAGCGCTGGCGTCGGTGGTCGATGGAGGGGGTCGGCCGGCGCTCGGTGGAGAGGGAGCGGCGCCGGTGGAGGGAGGGGGGCCGGCGGCGCTCTCGTGACGGCGTCCGGTCCCGGCGTGGGGTGGGGGTGCGGGGCGTGGCGACTTCCGTGACGCCGGCGGCTGCGGTGAGGTCGTGGACCGTATCGGCCAGACGTAGAAGTGGTTCGTCTGTGCCGTCGAGGTGGCTGGCGAGTGCCATTTGCATGGGGACCCACTCTTCACCTCCCTATCACCTCATGTTCCTTTCACTTTTTGGCATTCTCTTCCTGGGCCAATAAGAATCGACCCCCTTCCTTTGTTCCCTTCACCATTCTTCTTCACAACCAATCAGATTCGACCACCCTCCCTCTGTTCCCTTCACCATTCTTTTTCACAACCAATCCCAATCGACCACATTTCACTTTGTGACTATATATAAGGTCTCCTCTCCAACATGCCTTCAGTTATTGTGTGTTACTGACGATGGTTTGATCACCGAAACCGGTATAACAGTGTTTTTTGCGTTTTTCGTGTATTAGTGGAAATAGACTATTTTTCAATAACTCCGTTTTTCTTTGAAATGGGTTTCCACGATTTCGTCGCGAGTGATTTAGTTCGTTTCAGATATTTATGTGGTGGAAGGCTCTGGAGATGTCTAGGGTTGAGAATATGGTTGTGTTGTGGAGGTGTGAGGAGAAGTCTCGGAGGTGGGGGACGTTATATAGGTCCGGTGTGGTCTTGGCGTTAAGGCGGCGGTAATCGCCGCAGGGGCGGATATCCCCGTTGGGCTTCTGTACAATATGTAACGGTGAAGCCCACGGGGATTTGGAGGGGCGGATAATGCCATCCTTAATGAGATTGTCAAAATGCCGCCGGGCTTGGGACAGTTGGAGGGGGTGGAGGCGGCGGGCTTTGGCTGAGATTGGGGGACCAGAGGTCTCAATGTAGTGTTGAGTTTGGGAGATGTGTGCTGAGGGGCGGCGCTGGGGGTTGTATTGGAGGAGGAGATTTTCGAATTGGGTTGGGGGGCGATCGACCGTGTGGATGAATCCGGGGATTGGCTTCTGGGTGGAGGGGTCGAGCAGGCGCGCGTTTCGGACGTCAACCTGGAGGCCGAAATAAGCGAGGAAGTCGGCCCCCAGGATTGCTTTCTCTACGTCCGCCACGGTAAATTCCCACTCGTACGCGAGCCCGCTCATGTGGATGGATGAGCGGTACGTCCCGTACGAGGGGATGGTGGTACCGTTGGCGGCGTAGAGGAGTTGCCGGTAACAACGCGCCTGTCGCCGGAGAATGTTGTTCGGGAAAATGGAGAGCGCCGCCCCTGTGTCGACGAGGAACGGGACATTCGTCTTGGTACACTTTAAGAAGAGGCGCTGGTGAGCCGGGGTGGAGTGCGGTAAAATGGCGGAGGCGGTGGGCGGATGTGTGGGTGGTGGTTGGTCCCCTGCGAAGGAGACGCGGGGTGGTTCTTTGCCGTTCCGGAGAGGGGGAACGGTAGCGTCGGCTGGGGGGCTGGTCCTCTTGGTGGTGGGTGGGGAGGTGCCGTTCCGGGGAGGGGGAACGGTAGCGGCGGCGTGAGTGGCGGCCGGAAGGGTGGCTGCCCTGGAGGCGGGCGTGGAGGTTCCGTTCCGGGGTGGGGGAACGGTAGCGGCGGCGTGAGTGGCGGCCGGAAGGGTGGTTGCCCTGGAGGCGGGCGTGGAGGGGCCGTTCCGAGGTGGGGGAACGGTTGATGGTGGGGTGAGGGTTTTGGCGGCGCTGGCAGGCGCGGCCGGGAGGTTGGCAGCCGTGGCGGCGGCGTAGGAGGGGTAACGAGGCTTCGTGGTGGTGGTGGTGTGAATGCGGGCGGGGAGGGGCGGTTGTGGTCCCCCCCCGTGTTGGCGAGGAGGGGGGCCCGCCGGATTTACCGGCGGGCGGCCGCGTTTCCCTGTTTGGAGGTGAAGGAGCAGGGGGGCTGGCATTTTCGGGCCTCCCCACCGAAGTTAACATGATAGAAACATCGGTGGGGGGGGGTCCGCTGGGAGGTAGGCGGTCCTGGTGGGGCGCACGGAGGTGGAGGGGGCTGCTGCGGCCGGAGACGTTCCCCTTCGTTGCTGAGGGGGGGAAGTGTTGCGGCGTTCGGGCGAGCGCTGGCGTCGGTGGTCGATGGAGGGGGTCGGCCGGCGCTCGGTGGAGAGGGAGCGGCGCCGGTGGAGGGAGGGGGGCCGGCGGCGCTCTCGTGACGGCGTCCGGTCCCGGCGTGAGGTGGGGGTGCGGGGCGTGGCGACTTCCGTGACGCCGGCGGCTGCGGTGAGGTCGTGGACCGTATCGGCCAGACGTAGAAGTGGTTCGTCTGGGCCGTCGAGGTGGCTGGCGAGTGCCATTAGTGCGACCATGAAGAACAAAGTGAGACCAAAGGAGACTTGTACACTTTCAAGGCGTGAAAAATTTTTCTTACCTTTGAACCGTAATGACAAACGATAATAGTACGATGGTAATTTCTTGGAAGCAGGTAATTTCCGAAAATACCCGTAAGTAAGTAAGTACCTTTTAGTATTCTTACGATTAATAATAGTTTTCCCATCGGTGTTTCACTCATAAAACGATTCTGTGAAAAATCAGAGCCATGGAAAAGTACTCATCACTGATTACAGAGGGGATCAATATTGAGGTGGTAATCTTTTATCAAGTGAAAAATGTGACTAGTGGATGTTTAAATCAGTCATCAGCGTGGATGAGTGATACCCAAACCTATTAGAGAAATACTGTGTAGTCGGACAGAGAGATTAGTACAATGCAGAAAATAGTCATCAAATTATTATTTATTATAAGTAGGAACCTGAACTCGACTCGATAACCTTTTGCCCGCTGCCCGAGACCAATCCTTTGAGCCATGCTGATCACTAGGGGTAATGACAGGTATTTAACTAGAAACCACTCCACGAGTTTCTGAGATGTTGCAAAAATATTATGTGGACATTTACGAATGCAATTCTTTCCTGTCTACTAAAGCTATAGCGAGGAAGCATAAGTGAACAGAAGATTTGAAGAGGAGGAAAATGTTGGAATCATTTCCGGAGTGGGTATCGGAAATCCGAAAATCTTCTGTGTTGGGAACTTTTAATTCTCATCCGAAGTATCATCGACTCAAGGAACGAAGTGAAGGGGCCGTGAAGGAGAAAAGTCGGAGGGCTTGAATGACATTGATCAACCATCCGGTCGATGCCCCGCTCAGAGAGACCCAGTTCTTGATCAAAGGGAGAACCTCCCGGCGAACAAGAGCAAAGTAGGAAGTGACGGAGATTGAGGAAGGGGTGAAGTAAGATTAAGCCGCAGCTTCAGCTATTGGGAATTCAGTGGTATCGACCACATGTGCGGCTAATCGAGACGGATCTCAAGTAGTTTTGTACTAGGGCTATCATTAAGATAATGGTCCGCAAATTATCAACTGGTGCTAATATAATTATGGGACAGGAGGGAGGAGGGGGGATTCATCTATCGGACTGTCAAATAGTTCCCGTCATAAAAGGTAGAAACAACGACATTTACTTATCCAATAGCTCGCCTAAGCACGTGGCGGAAAATGAACAAATCCATACATCAGTAGGTGAGGGAGAACCAACTTTATTTTTATAGAAGAATTTTACAAATAAATATGCCATTAGGTATCTTACTAGAGAAAATATGAATTTTTCTACAGACTGACAACCCATGGATTCCCACCATTTATTGATCATTTCATTTAATGTATCGAGAGGATGTGGATACTAGCAATTTGATCGAGGAAGTAATGTTCTACGGAAGTTTCATTCGAGTTAAAAAATCAATTTTATTTCGGGTACATTGAGCCGTTTCAGTCAAGCAGGCTTTGGGAGAATTTTCTCGTTTCCGTGAAACGCGCATGGAAAACCGAAAAAATAGAATGGCAGTACAGGTACTCGTGTATCTAATAATAAGCCACATACCTACACATCTCCGGGTATTTCTTCAAAATTAAGACAAAAACATGTATTGTATATGTGCCTTACTCATCCAATAGTTATCAGCTGGAATAAGTGACAAACAAAAGATCAGTTGACTGAGTGAGGAGGGTTGTTCAACACATGAATTTTGTTAAAGTAAATTTCGACAATAAATACATTATAATTTCGTCACTTTGGAAAGAAAATTCCAAAAAGTCGACTCCAGAATAGTTAAAATGAAATAGGAAATTCACTTGTTTCTGATTAATAAATTTCGTAAATAATTACAATTTAATCAAAACATCTATTCACCAATTCCTAACGAGGAAGTGCTTCCTCATTCAGTTTCTGGTCAACAATTCCACTTTCCTCTGTTATGACGCAAGGCGAGTTCAAATAAGACTCAGGGCTGATACTTTAACATTGGTATGATTAACCAGTATAGGGCGTTTGTCCTATGGGTTGTGTTTCGGTTCAGAGTAGTTTTGTTCAAGCGAATTAGTCGGTGGTTCGTGTACGCCTCAATGTACCTAATTTTGTAATACAACTGTTAATTACATAGGTCTCCTAGTTTTCTGTTTTTTCTGTTTTTCTTATAATAACTTGGATAGTGCACATTTGAACTGATACTGTGGGTAACCCCCACAGCTCTTCCCCCCTCCAGCGAGGAGTTCCTCGCTTCAGGGAAACCGGCTCGGGAACTTTACTTGTCGGCCCGACCGTGTCTTTGGAAATTGAGCGTCTGTATTTCTCCTAGTTTTCTGTTTTTTCTGTTTTTCTTATATTTTTCTATTTCTTATTTTGGTTTATTATTTTCAATAATGAACCATTGGAATCGAGCATGAAAAAAAAAATTCTTACCCCCCCTCAAAATTTGATGGTTTACGTTTCAAGGTATGTAGAATCCAAAACTGCAATAAAAATATTTCTGTCTGTCCGCCGTACGCCGTACGGGCCACTTTTCTTAGTTACCATGAAAAAAAATTGATGAAATTCGGGTTATAGGTTCCGTTCGGCGTCTAGTTGGTCCTCGAAGCTCGACGTTACTGTGAGTCATCTCTAAGGGGTTCAAAATAGGGGTTGAAATTTTCAAAACGCCTATACCATTTTTTTACGTAAATATTTTTACGGTTTTAAATAGTTCTTGAACTTGCGAGTTTTTTAAGACCATCCGGAGCATCGTACGTCCAGCCGTTCGTTCACAGTAAGGCCCCGAAGTTTGCACCGACAGGCATTTTCGACTCCAGTGTGAATGAAATTGTATACAATTCAAACCAAATCTCGTAACCAGAGACGCGCCCACAATAGGAAATTTGGCGGAGATAAAATCATTGGTAGGGATCACCTGATTATATTGGCGGAGTATGAAGTCGAGTTGGTTGTTCTGTGATATTATTTAATTTGAAAAATGATGGCTCTTCTGGAGTTTGTTGGTAGGTAGTGAAACTTGAACAAACGTTGAAGTATTATTGATGGGTAAATTATTACTACGGTAAATCATTACTCAACGGTAAATTATTACACAACGGTTCATTATACCATCTACGTAGAAGGGGCTGGAGTTTGTTGGTAGGTACTTTTGCAACTTTTTTCACTCCTCATCAACAATTTCTTTTCAGAACTTCATTATGTGTGTTTCTTTTTGTTAGTTACTGTTTGTCATCGGCAGAACTATTTTAGCAACATTTAACTCGTGATTTAGGTAGGTACCTAGTAACGAGTACGGGGTTAGGTACTAACCTACGGAGGGTCTGCGATCTACATAATATGTATAGAATAGTACATATCATATTATATAGACGGGTTATCTATACATAGAGCTGTGATCTGTAACACAAGGGTATTCTATACAAAATAATAAACCGTTGTGCAGGGATTTGCAGCGTTTTTTTAATTCTATGTCTTCTGTATTTCTTCTCTATTTCTTCTATTTTGCTTCCTCACTACCGAAGGTAGGGAAGCCGTGGATTCGTGACTAACAAAAAATTTGTCCTCCAAAATTTAAATTTCCACTACCACTTTGCGTTTCAGACATCAAGGAACATCTTTGGTTCCGTTTCTGTCTGTCTGTCTGTGGTCATTCCCTGTAACGTCCATAACTACCCGAAATAATGGTTGAAATCCGCTGAAATGCTGAGAGTAGGAGCGGGTTGGATCGCAGATGGTCCCATTCCAAAATCATGAAAATCGTACCGTCTGCGCATGCGCAAACCTGAAATACTTGAAACGCCCAAAATTACCTAGTATATCGTTGAAATTAGTTCAGAACTGGAGGGTCGATCAGGAATAATACTTTGATAGTTCCGTATGGGTTTCATTGGAATCGTACTGTAACTTTCGTCTGCGCATATGCAAACCTGAAATGTTGACCGCTTCTTTGTAACGCTTCTAACTACATGAAAAATATAGATATAGGTACAAGGAGACGGGTTATAATAACTTGGGTCGCGCACATTTGAAATGACACTGCGGGCAACCCCCACAACCACTATAAAACCACAATAAGAAGAACAGGGGGCGTGATATGCTAACTTCTAGCTGAAGACGGGGGTTACTCGAATTGGGTTGGAAAACACTGATAGGTAGGTATAAATTAAGGTAGCGCGCACAAAATTCGTTTCCCGACGACAAGTAAATTTTATACCAGCTGAAAAAGGCCGCCAATGAAACCAAAATGTAGGTTTCTGTCATTATATTTACACATGAAACAAACTAAGTTTTTGATCTCCTTACAGCTTCATTCTGCCATTTTGGTTTATTCACTCGGCTACGAAAGAGCGAGGCCGCGAGGGATTTCCGGGGATCACCTAACGTTAATGCCAGACAATAAATTAGGGAAGAATGATCACAGGTAGTTTTGATCGGTGATGGAATCACCCTTTCTGCATGGGCTGATGAATCATGATGATCATCAATCCTTTGGAGAAATATTGATTAGTAAAAAATATAATTATACCATCATTTTGCATAGATGAGTTATCTCAGTTTCACCCCCACCCCCCCCCCCCCCCACCACAACCATTTAATCCATCAACCCTTTGCTATTGATAACTGTTGACATAATTATCATCTTACGAAGATAACAAACCGCTAAAAAAGTGTCTTATCCGTCGCCCTATGTTTATTAAAATCCATATCTTCTTAAATGAGGTCGACGACTAACTTCTATTAAAGATACCATTGAATAAGCTGCTTCATAATAGTTTCAGTGTTTTTGTAAGCCTTTTATACCTCGAGACTTCCTTTATCTTACGACATATTCTCTCCCGGAGAGTTTATACTGGCAATTTGGGACGGCGAACGTAGCCATTGTTAGAGCTTAATCAAAGCCGCAGTAGCGAAAAAGGGGTTAGTATATTAATACGAAACCTCATTCTTCTTTTTATTTGATCTGATGAAACCGTCGTGTGTAACGGTCCGATGGTTGAAACTAGATGTCACTTTTATTTCGTGCAATTTTGTAATTGAGGAACATCTCTCGTCTACTTTAATATCCGATTCTCACTTTAATCCCTCCAAAATATATGGTCTGTATATGGTCTTGACGAGGTTATGGGCAATACCCGCAATCTCTCATACTCTCTTCATTAAGAAAGCAATGAGCAAATAGGTAGGCATCCGAATAAATAGGTAGGCGTACATTTCGAACCACCAAAGATAATATTCGAAAACAAACAAACCCAACCACGAAAAATAAAATATTCGAAAACCAACAAACCCACCCAACCACAGAAAAAGTGTAGGGAAATTGAAAGAACTTTCTTTCTAGAATAATGTTTCGGTTACCAAGCAAATTCGAGGACAAACTCTTGCTGTCTGGCGCATTGTCGTCAGCATCAAAGGATTAGGTATGCAATCAGATTTCTTAATCAGAATACCAATAAATTTGTAGGCAAATGCAACCAAACATACTCCCAGTGGAGTAGGATCAGAAACGATACAGACTGGTTATAGCTCAATTAATATGTATGTCAGGATGAGATTGCTTGAATGAAAATTCGAGAAACGCGCTCACATTTTATGCAAACACTTATTCATGAAAGTTGGGAATTAAGTGGCATCCGGCGTCTCATTCTCAACAGTTAATAAATCTGAAACAAAAGGCCAAGAATTCACTCAAAGACTGAAAGAGGATGGTGGTGATGGTGGAGGAGGGAAGGGAAAGCGGTAATGTCCTAAGAAAAAAGTTTCCGTAACTGCGGCAGTTATAACTTCATCCGAGAAGGAAGGAACATTATTTAGTCGAGTGGAAATGGTTGAATCGCGGGACATGCATTACCATGGATCCTGCAACGTTTAAAAAACTAAACCTTCCATTCGAATAGTTATTTAGGAATTTAGGAAACCAAACGTACGCGGGGACTTTTACAAACGGGTTTTCTCGGTCGGTGAAAATCGGTAGAGCGGACTGGCCGCTCATTTATTTTAGAGGCATTTATTTTATCGATCGCTGTATTTCGTTAGGCGACCTCGGAATTCTGTCTTCTATCTCAATGCGATCACAAGAGAATACTAATTTATTTTGTTTTCGAGTAGAGAGGCATCGAATGGTTTTCCCCGTAAACTCAGTGAGTGTGTTGGGTTCACCCAGCGAACGTGTGTTCAAAATACTAAACATGTTTTTTTTGTAATCGGAACTTTGGAAATGAAGGAATGCCTTCGACTAACTGGGACATGAGGATACTATTCGGATGACAATAGATTAGAAATCATTGGTTGTCTCTACGAATTTTCGAATCTTTGGCCAAGAGAAGTTCTGAAGACTGAAATATATAGGCATAGATCCGTACAGCCACAAGAGTGTAAAACCAAGAGAGATGTTTTGGGACCTAACGCGTCATGGACTGCCGTCTCATTATAGATCCTGCACATTCGTTATGAATATAATACCTATCTACACTAAATATCTACTATACTAAATCTATCTTTATCTATAAATGACCAACGTACATACCGCATAATCTTACGTGTCTTTACGTATTTATGTAAATCGGCAGTAAGGCATCTTACTTAAACTCCGCGACATTTGCGGGTGGGTATAATATGTAGTTATGTCTGTTAAGCGCTGCAAGCCGCATTTCTGGGTATTTTGTCTTGAAACTTTGAGGACAGCCTCGCTAGGCCTTTCGAATTTGCTGTGTAGTTGGTGTCTCGACAACGTCAGGAAAGGGCGCCACGCGCGGGACGCAATGAAATATGGATTATATATCATGTTCCGTCTGGGGTTTAGCTGGATCGCGAAGCTCGGTGTTACTGTCAGTCATCTCCAAGGGGTGAGGAATTGAAATTTCCCGGTCGCCGTTATTTCGAATTTTTTTAAGTTTTTAAACTGATCTCGAATTTGAGGGTTTTTTGAGACCAACAGGAGCACTGCACGTCCAGCCGTTCGTTCACAGTGAGGCACTGATGTTTACAGCGAAAAGCTTCGTCAACAAGATCGTGAATGAAACGGTATACATCCAGCCCACCTATCACTGCAAGGGAACACCTGATTATAATCATGCATGGCTGTACGAAATCGAGTTAGTTCTTCCGTGATATTATTTCATTTGAAGAATGATGATTATTTTGGATTTCGTTTGTATCTGTACTTACCTACTTTTGGTTTATTATTCTGTGAATAATACACCTATGTATTCGCTCAGCAAAAAAGTTTTATAACACCCCCTCAAATTTTTTTCTTTTCCGTTTCAAGGTGCGTAGATTCCAAAAATGCAATGTCCGTCCGCCGTCCGCCGTATCACGTGTACAGGCTTCATTTTCGGTCTAAAAAAAGTCGTTCTTTCGCACACATGCTCCATTTGGGCCCTAGTTGTGTCCCGAAACTTTTCAGCCCGATCGGAATATACCCAGGGGTGTTATGAGTGAAAATGTGTGTAAAAATAGGTACTTTTTGCGTTTTAGCAACATTTTGGTAACATGAGCTTTTAAGGTACCGTTTTTCATGTTTTTGGGGACGAGAAGACCGAATATGAAGTCGATTTTGACCAAAGAATAGAAAATTGAGGTTCTACCAGATGTTCAGCTCTCGAAATTGATTTTTATGAGTCAAAAACCTGGGAAATCGTCTGAAATCACCATCAATTTGTAGAATAACACTGGAAAAAGTGTCAAGAGGTGGATCAAGACGATTAAATGGTACTATCAATGACCAGAGATAATTTATAAAAAAAAAATAAAATAAAATAAAAAAAAGGAGCCTACTACATTATTTGTGTTTTGGGGGCCAAAATTGGTGGAAACCACCAGAGATAGCTATTTCAATTTTTTATATGAAAGAAACAATAAATAAACAACCAGCATCTCTGCAGATATGTCCAATAGAATAATAAACCCATGTGACAAGGACTTTGCAGCGTTTTGGTTTATTATTCTGTGAATAATACACCTACGTATTCGCTCAGCAAAAAATTTTTATAACACCCCCTCAAAATTTTTTCTTTTCCGTTTCAAGGTGCGTAGATTCCAAAAATGCAATGTCCGTCCGCCATCCGCCGTACGCCGTCCGCCGTACGCCGTATCACGTGTACAGGCTTCATTTTCGGTCTAAAAAAGTCGTTCTTTCGCACACATGCTCCATTTGGGCCCTAGTTGTGTCCCGAAACTTTTCAGCCCGATCGGAATATACCCAGGGGTGTTATGAGTGAAAATGTGTATAAAAATAGGTACTTTTTGCGTTTTAACAACATGTTAGTAACATGAGCTTTTGAGGTATCTTTTTCCATGTTTCTGAGGACGAGAAGACCGAATATGAAGTCGATTTTGACCAAAGACGCGGAAATTGAGGTTTTACCAAAGGTTCAGCTCCCAAAATTGGTTTTTTATGAGTCAAAAACCTGGAAAACTGTCTGAAATCACCATCAATGTGTACAATAACATTGGAAAAAGTGTAAACAGGTGAATCAAGACCATTAAATGCCACTACCAATGATCAAAGATGATCTTAAAAAAAAAAAAAAGAAAACGCTGCAAAGTCCTTGTCACATGGGTTTATTATTCTATTTGAGTTCTAGAGATTTTTGTTGGCTGTTAAATGTATTGTTTCTTTCATGTGGAATGATTGAAATAGCTATTTCTGATGATTTCCACCAATTTTGGCCCCCAAAACATGAAATAGGTACGCTTTTGGTTTATTATTCTGTGAATAATACACCTATGTAATCGCTCAGCAAAAAATTTTTATAACACCCCCTCAAAATTTTTTCTTTTCCGTTTCAAGGTACGTAGATTCCAAAAATGCAATGTCCGTCCGCCGTACGCCGTCCGCCGTATCACGTGTACAGGCTTCATTTTCGGTCTAAAAAATTCGTTCTTTCGCACACATGCTCCATTTGGGCCCTAGTTGTGTCTAGAAACTTTTCAGCCCGATCGGAATATACCCAGGGGTGTTATGAGTGAAAATGTGTATAAAAATAGGCACTTTTTGCGTTTTAGCAACATGTTGGTAACATGAGCTTTTAAGGTATCGTTTTTCATGTTTTTGGGGACGAGAAGACCGAATATGAAGTCGATTTTGACCAAAGAATAGAAAATTGAGGTTCTACCAGATGTTCAGCTCCCGAAATTGATTTTTTATGAGTCAAAAACCTGGGAAATCGTTTGAAATCACCATCAATTTGTATAATAACACTGGAAAAAGTGTCAACAGGTGGATCAAGACGATTAAATGGTACTATCAATGATCAGAGATAATTTATTTTTTTTAAAAAAGGAGCGTAGTTTATTCGAGTTTTGGGGGCCAAAATTGTTGGAAACCACCAGAGATAGCTATTTCAATTATTTTATATGAAAGAAACAGTAAATAAACAGCCAACATCTCTGTAGGTAGGTATGTCCAATGGAATAATAAACCCATGTGACAAGGACTTTGCAGCGTTTTTTTTTTTTTTTAAGATCATCTTTGATGATTGGTAGTGGCATTTAATGGTCTTGATTCACCTGTTTACACTTTTTCCAATGTTATTGTACACATTGATGGTGATTTCAGACAGTTTTCCAGGTTTTTGACTCATAAAAAACCAATTTTGGGGGCTGAACCTTTGGTAAAACCTCAATTTCCGCGTCTTTGGTCAAAATCGACTTCATATTCGGTCTTCTCGTCCTCAAAAACATGGAAAAAGATACCTCAAAAGCTCATGTTACTAACATGTTGTTAAAACGCAAAAAGTACCTATTTTTATTCACATTTTCACTCATAACACCCCTGGGTATATTCCGATCGGGCTGAAAAGTTTCGGGACACAACTAGGGCCCAAATGGAGCATGTGTGCGAAAGAACGACTTTTTTAGACCGAAAATGAAGCCTGTACACGTGATACGGCGTACGGCGGACGGCGGACGGCGGACGGACATTGCATTTTTGGAATCTACGCACCTTGAAACGGAAAAGAAAAAAGTTTGAGGGGGTGTTATAAAAATTTTTTGCTGAGCGAATACATAGGTGTATTATTCACAGAATAATAAACCAAAAAAAAAGCGTACCTATTTCATGTTTTGGGGGCCAAAATTGGTGGAAATCATCAGAAATAGCTATTTCAATCATTCCACATGAAAGAAACAATACATTTAACAGCCAACAAAAATCTCTAGAACTCCAATAGAATAATAAACCCATGTGACAAGGACTTTGCAGCGTTTTTTAACTTGAACAAACGTTATGCTTCATGAATAACAGCAAATAACGATAGGATTCTTGAATTGACCGTAATTCCCCGGCCGACTACAGTACTAGATTTATGGCTTTTCTGGGGGAGCATAAGTGTGGGTATTGACCACAGAAAACAGTGACCTACGCAGAAGGGACATCTATACAGGAAGGTAACTAATAAACCGTTGTGGAATGATTTTCAGCGTTTTGACTGTGGAGCTTGCGACAAAATTAAACACCTGTCATTATACAGATTATTTTGTTAGTAAATTTCCGATAAAAATATGCCGCATGGGTCCAGAATTTTTAGGGGAGCATACACGGACTTTTGACAATTGTTCTGATTCTTTTCCGTTTCAGGGCATTCTGGAATGTGTCCCTAGGCGTTAGTCAACGGCAGATATATGTATATTAATATATAAAATAAAATTATAATTAAATAAATGTGAACTCGTTGAGTTAACGTTACAGTATCTCAATTCACAATATTTACGACTTAACTAGCAAATGCCAAATTTCGTTTCACAGCCGAGGGTCGAACCCGGGCCACCGGAGACGAGCGGATTCCGGCACGGCCACCTGTGACGGCCTTATGGAGAATATTATTACAGACAACTGAGTAGGTAGGTACTTTGGTTTTTTCTCTCCATGCTCGCTTCCAAAAGGTACATCGTCTAAAACCGTAAACCAACCGCAGTAGACGGGAAGGCGGTCTGCAGCGATCGAATAGCAGTCCCTGTTAGTTACAATATTGAGTAGTCTCATTGAGTTTCTGAATAATTACTGTCCGAATTAATATCCCTACAAGGTCATTTCCCACAAAGACACAAGTTCTAGGTCCGAAACTTTTCAAAGAATAAGTTCAGAACACGGTGAACGAGATTTCAGTGCAATTCCATCACGTTTTCGGTCAGAGAGAAGAGTTTTGTTTCAACTATATAATACCTTTGGGTCGTTCTCCGCTGAACAATGCCTTTACAGAAACCGGAATGGCTCCATTTCATTCAAGTTGGGCTTCACATCTTTCAGCCAGGCTAATCATCTCAAGTCATTAGCCCTTCGAATTCACGGGGAAAACCAATTAAGGGAACCGGTCTTTTATAATCACGTTACGCCTTTCGGTGTAAAATCACTTTTCGTTTAGTGATACGATAAATTCGCCTCCCATAATTGGTGTCACATAAGAGGGGTGGTACTGTTCAACAAGAAACCAACGCATTTGTAATTATGATCATTTTCCTCCGTGCATAAGCGGTATTGTAGATATAGGGTTGAACCTTTTGGTTTATTATTCTGTGAATTTTCATTTCCTTTCATTTATTTTTATTAAACCAACTTGTACAACTTATTACTAATACATTGCTGACTCAATTCTACTACATTGCTACTACATTTCTACATTTAGCATGCTACTACATTTCTAATTCTACTTAATGCTACTAAATTTCTACATACATTGCTGACTTAATTCTACTACATAACATTATCACAAGACAATATACAGAACTTGACTGTATTTTATTTTGATAAACACTGAGAATAAATCTTACACTTATTCATTACACTTCGTTAGTTCGTGAAGCTTTTCTCTCTTCAGTCTTCTTAACAAATTATACACGTCAAGCAACTGGACAGCTTCGTGCTGACATGACCTCTTAGCCGCTTTAGGTGGGTGGTGGCAATTTTCTCGATGGTTTCGTCGATAGTATCCACCTCAAGATCGTGGAGTCTGTCATTCTATGGTACACTGACAATATTCTTGAGTACACCGTTCTGGAAGCGCTGAATTATTTCCCGACTGCTCTGCGCAGTGCAGCCCCACAGCTGTGCTCCGTAATTCCATACGACTTGGTTGTACAGTTTTTTTTTTTTTTTTCACGGACAACTTTGAACGTCTGCCCATCGACCAGTACATTTTTCTGAATTTTAGGTAAAGTTCTGATCTTTTCTTTCGAACACGCGCCTTCCATCTCAGTCTCGCATCTAATGTATTGCTTGATATTTTGCGTCGTTGGCGTACGGAATTATATTATTGTTGAGGAAGACGGGCATGTAGCCAATTTTGATATTCGTGAAATCTACACGCACGTTTAATTTCATTCTCCACTTGGCTGTCCATTTTTTATTTGGGTAGATAGAGCGATTAAGTTTGCTGCTTGAGGTGCTGATATTTTCCCAACTGCTAGTACTGCAGCATCATCTGCGAAGTTGGCTGTTGTGTTTCCTTCAATTCCAGGTAGATCGATGGCTCTTAGGTACAGGAGTGGCCCAAGTACACTGTCATCTGGTTCACCAGCGCCAGTCGGTTTAGGTCAACCTGTGGAATGCGAAAGTATCGATCCTTAAGGAGTTCAGCAGATCGGCATATTGAGAAGGCTTTTTTCAGCTTGAACTTAAGGCCTTCGTGCCAGACTTTGTCGAATGCCTTACTGACGTCAAGGAAGATGGCAGAGCAGACTATTCTTTCTTCAAGCGACTGACGGCTGAAGTGCTCAATTGTGCTCGTTATGCTATGTGCCTACTTGATCTATAGTTGAGTATTTTTCTTCCTTCTGCATCCAAATTGGTGATTTCGAATAGCCCTCCTCGATGAGCAGTAAATGAGCCTCTTATATAGGAGCTTTTCGAACAATTTCCAACGCACTGGCAGCAAGGAGATTGGCCAGTATGATCTGCATTCTTCTGGAGGGTTTCCAGGTTTGAGTAACATCATATAACCTCAGCCATTTTCCATACCTGTGGCACGTATTTAAGATGGAACGAAGCATTTAATATTTTCGTTATTTAGACTACTGCTTTTCGAGGTAGCTGCTTGAGGACAGTGATCGTATCCTTTGTTTATACTGCACCTCCTTGATTGTAACTAGTGGTATTTTGACTTGAGGTTCTGTCGATGTTGGAGTCTCTAGCTATTCATCTGACTAAGGTAAGTTAGGGGTAAAAATTTCGGCTAAGTAATTTGCAATCGTATCCGCCTTTCTCCTTAGCTCATGCTCCGTTGAGATCCTTAACGGGCGGCGCTTGGGTAATAGGTCTTTTTAAATATTTTATTGTCTTCCACAGAGAATAGTCAATGTGGTGATCCTGGTTAGTTCACCGATGAACTGTTCTGTATTCTGTGAATAATACAGATGTATTCGCTCAGCAAAAAATTTTCCTTTTACGTTTCAAGGGACGTAGATTCCAAAAATGACCGTCCGCCGGCCACTGTATCATCCATATACCTACTACTTTATTTTCGGTCTAAAAAATTCGTTCTTTCGCACACTGGCTCCATTTGGGCCCTACTTGTGCCCCGAAACTTTGCAGCCTGATCGGAATATAAGTATCCGAGGGTGTTATGGGTGAAAAATGGGCGTAAAATGGGAGTAACATGTGAGGTATCGTTTTTCATGTTTTATAGGGCGAGGAGACCGAGCATGAAATCGATTTTAACCAACGAGCGAAGAATTGAGGTTCTAACAGTTTCAGCTTTAAATTTACCTTAACTTCAGCCTAAAACCTTAGTTTTTTCGCTAACAGGCTCCCTTTGGGCCCTAGTTGTGCACCGAACCTCGGCACCCCGGTCGGAATACACCTAGGGGTGTTATGGATGAAAAATGGGTGGGTGTAAAAGAGTTTTCGAGGTTTTTTTGTTGGTTTTACTGAAAACGAGCTTGTGAGGTATCGTTTTCCTTGTTTTAAACTGATTTCGAACTTTAGAATTGTTTGAGACCAGCCGGAGCATTGCTTGCACCGGAAAGCTTCGTCAACATGATCATGAATGAAACAGTATACATCCAGCCCATATAACATTGCTAGGGAACACCTGATTATAACCACGCATGGCTGAATGAAATCGAGTTGGCTGTTCCGTGATATTACTTCATTTGAAGAATGATGGTTCTTTTGGATTTTGCCTACCTACTTTTGTAGCCTGAACATGCTTCATGAATAACAGAAAATAATCAATGATAAATTAATACAACGAATATTTATTCCCAGGCCGGCGCCAATTCTCGATTTTGGACTTTGGACTGGAAGGAGCAAGAGAGTAGATACTAACCACAGAAAACACTGATCTACACAGAAGGAGCATCTATAGTTCTATAATAAACAGTTGTGTAATAATTTGCAGCGTTTTTAACTGTCAGACACTGTATAGTAACAGTATGATACCTTGTAGGGTAACGTGATGGAGAGTCTCGGTATGGTATAAAAAGACGATAACGTTTTCGATACAACGCTATAAAGTGATAAAATATACCAACATTGGAAGTTAAGCATTGGAAGTTAATCCGGGGTTTTTTTCGTTCGAGCATAGGAGACCGGTGAGAGAAAGCTTAGGCCCCTCCAGTAATAATCCGCTTTAAAACCTACACTTGCTCGCCCGCTCCACATTCATGAATAATCTATAGAGGAGGTCACAGAAGGTCCTCTCAGGAATTTGCATTTGTCTAGAAGATGAGACTGTTCTTCACGGCGAAGAGCGGTAGACACAATAAACACCCTAAACCCCTTTTCCAACCGACCCTCGGGGCCCGTCTGGCGTCAGTCCCTTGTTAGTAGAAATTCTACCAGTCAGAAAAGGAAGAAGGATTCCTTTAACACGCATTTGTATTCTAAATCATTCAAACAAAGGAAGGAGACGTGAGCTACCGGGGTGAAAATGTAGCGAAGTAGTTTTCTGGGGGTGGCTTAGTTGATTCATCCGATCCTGTGTTTGTGGTCTCTGATTAACTTAAGAATAATTTTCTTAAGCAACATCATGTCACGACAAACAGGAACAATATGGAAATTTCATAGGTACTTAGCTCTTCATTGAATGAGTAACAGACATGAGTATGGGAACGTGATAATTTAGTGTAGTTCAACACTAAACACGCCAAGCGTCAAGGCACGGAATCAGACAGACGGACACGAAACGAAAAACGCTGCAAATCCCTGCACAACGGTTTATTATTCTGTACAGAATACCCTGCTGTTACAGATCACAGCTCTCTGTATAGATAACCCGTCTATATAATAATAATATGTACTATTCTATACATATTATGTAGATAGCAGATCCTCCGTAGGTTAGCACCTAACCCCGTACTCGTTACTATGTACCTACCTAAATCACGAGTTAAATGTTGCTAAAATAATTCTGTCGATGACAAACAGTAACTAAAATGGCAAAAAGAAACGCAAATAATGAAGTTCCGAAGCGAAATTGTTCATGTGAAGTGAAAACCGTTGTGTAATAATTTACCTGCACAGATGCCCCTTCTACGTAGATACTATAATGAACCGTTGTGTAATAATTTACCGTTGAGTAATAATTTACCGTTATGTGATAATTTGCCCATCAATAATACTTCAACGATTGTTCATGTTGCAAAAGTACTATCAACAAAATCCAGCCCCTTCTACTTAGATGGTATAAGGAACCGTTGTGTAATAAGTTACCGTTGTGTAATAATTTAACATTGTCTAATAATTTACCCATCAATAATACTTAACCGTTTGTTCAAGTTCCAAAAGTACCTACCAACAAAATCCAAAACAGCCTTCTTTTTTCAAACGGAATAATATCGCGGAACAACCAACTCGACTTCACATAGCCATCCGTGATTATAATCAGATGCTCCCTAGTGATGATATACGGCTGAATGTATACAATATTAATACAATTTGATTCACCCTCCTGTTGACCAAGCCAGCTGGTGCAAACTTGGGGGCCTTACTTTGAAGGAACGGCGGGACGTACAATGCTCCGGATGGTCTCAAAAAACTCGTAAGTTCAAGAACTATTTTTAAAACCGTAAAAAGATTCACGAAAAAGAAAGGTATAGGCGTTCTGAAAACTTCAACCCCTATTTTGAACCCCTTAGGGATGGCTGACAGTAACGCCAAGCTTCTAGGACCAACTACCGCGAACGGGACCTATAAAACGAATTTCGTCAATTTTGGCTGATGGCGGACGGACAGAAATTTTTTTATTGCATTTTCGGTTTCTACATACCTTGAAACGGAAACCATCAAATTTTGAGGAGGGGGGGGGGGGGGGGTTACTTTTTTTTTTTTCAGCTCGATTCCAAAGGTTCATTATTGAAAATAATAAACCAAAACGAAAAAACGCTGCAAATGATTACCTACATAACAGTTTATATTCACCTCTATGGATGCCCCTTCTGCGAGGATCACTGTTTTCTGTAGTCAATACCTACCCTCGCGCATCCCCAAGGAAAGCCCTAAATCGAATAAGTAGGTACTGCAGCGGGCCGGGCATTACGGTTTCATAAATATTCCTTACTGTGAACGAACGGCTGGACGTACAATGGTCACAAAAAATTCCCAATATCGATATGAATTTGAAAACTTAAAAAAATCGAGATAACGGCGTCTTGAAAATTGCAACACCTATTTTTCAGCACTTAGAGATGAGCCATATAAATCGGACATATAAACCAAATTTTATTGCGCCATTCCATGGCGCTTTTTCCAGACGTCGCACAGAGGGGCACAACGCCGTTTTAGGCGATCAAAACTCAAAAAATCGAAGGTTATCGGAAGAACTTTTGGAGCATAATTTCAGTTTGTTTAGGTGTCCTCTCAAATGAAAACAAGCGCCAGGTCTCACCAGGTTGGCTGTTTACAGGTAAGTAAGTCAATGTTCATATACTACTGCTAATCTTGATTTCCAGATCTCTTTCCAGTCTGATATGTGATATTGTCGGAAGTGTATCGCATTTTGCTGACGTATTATGGATACATCATATAATGGTAAGGAATTAATCATTTATTCAATATTCTATTTTTTCTATGTTTTACGTTTTACAAATTTTGAAGGTATGTACTATGACAAGTGAAAAGTTATCGAATTCGACTGCATTTGCTTCAAAACAAAAAGGAGTATGTCCCCACTTGATACAAGTATTCAGTTTTTGCCTGTTTTTAACTGCAGGTTTTTGCACGTTTGATCGTGACAAATTTTCTTACAGAACTGTCTATATTTCAGCTGTTTGTCGTGCGGAGAAATGGGAGAAGAAAACCGGAAGAAAAAAAACGTGGCGATGCTGAATCAGGTTTGCACTTGATTGGAAGAGTATTGTGAGACGGATTATTTTTCGTAATTATGTATTTTTATTCACAAACAAGGAAATTTAGGTTTTGTTAATGTTCCAATACTTTTGTAACTATATCCTAAGTGTTAGAAGGAAGGCTAATAATTTGCAAATTATGTAATAAAGTTTTTTTCTTTCGTTTCACAACCTTTGTAGCACCTAAATTTATACCTACCGACTGGCAGTCTTCATTCGAATTTCAAGCAAAATTTCCTCCTCACAAACGTCTTTACATTTCATAAAAAATTTAACGGCACCTTCATCAACCAAATAACCTCTATTCACAGCCAAATAACTTCTATTCAACGATTAAAATTGTTAATATTATTGAAGCCCTTATACACCTCATTTCTGGTCACTTTTCTGGCATTTGCGATTTGAGATTCGTGTTCTACGCATTTGAAAACATAAAAATACCAACTATAAAGTCTGTAGCACAGTCTGTTCGTAGGAAAATAGTTCTGATCGCCTTGCGTCCCACTGTGCGTCGTCGAGACACAGAAAACTATAATATATATGGTAGCAAATTCGGAAGGCCCGACTGCGGCTTGCGGAAATGCGGCTTGTAGCGCGGTACAGACGTTGTCATAATATACACTCACCCGCAAATGTCGCTCGAGTCCAAGTAAGAAGTCTCACTGCCGCTTTACACAGATATGTAAAGATACACCGTAAGATTATGCGATACATAAGTTGATAATTTATTATGTGTCATCGGATAAAGGTAGATATAGAAACTTGAAAACGGTAAAACACTCTTCGTGATATAGGTAATATATGAATTATGGTGAGAGGTTGCAGAAAATATTGAAGATAGAGATTTTTAAAAACTCACAATTGAAAATAAACAAACATACTGAAGATAAAAGAAAACTCACAACAGAAGATGAAAAACTCACGTTGAAGATTACGATAAAAAACACAATAATTTTGGAGGGAATATTTCGCCTGCGGCCGCCGAAATTTTCTGTTCCTCCAAAATTATTGTGAGTTTTTTATCGTTTAATCTTCAATATTTTCTTCACCTGCCACCGAAATTCATATATATATATATATATATATGTTCATAATGTATGCACAGATTCTATAATGAGGCGGCTGTTCATGACGGTTAGGAAGATAGACTGTCGATTTAGATCCCAAAACATCTCTGTTGGCTTTACACGATTGTGGCTGTACGGCTCTATGCCTACATTTCAGAACTTCCGTTGGCGAAAGATTCGAAAATTTGTAGAGACAACCAATGATTTCTAATATATTATTATTCTCCGAATAGTTCCTCATGTCCCAGTTAACCTAAGACATTGTATCAGTTTAATATATTTATTTAGGTGTCAATTTAGGTGAGCCAATAATTTTGAATGTCGATTTCAGTATTAAAATACCATTGGGATACTACTCTTTTTTGAAACCGAAGTGGCAAGCTGTATGACTCAGTTACTTAAATATATATGGCTTCCGAGTCTAATAGGGTGGGGGAGAGGGACATTTTTGTTGTCTAACATCAAAATCTCCAGTCGCGTATTGCATTCCAGATCTTTTTGAACATATTTTTGTTTATTATTTTTAATAATAAACCTTTGGAATCGAGCACGAAAAAAACCAATAGTAATAATGATTTTAAAAAATAAAAAAGTAAAAATAACCCCCTATGACTCCTCAAAATTCGACAGTTTCTGTTTCAAGGAACGTAGGATCAGAAAATAGAATATAAAAAATTTCTGACCGTACGCCCTCGTCTTCTCCTTAGCTTGGTACCATGAACCAAAATTATTGACATTTGATTCTGAACTAATTTTTTGTTTTCGAGTGCAGGCATTGAATGGTTTTCCCCGTAAATTCAGTGAGTGTGCTAGGTTCACCCAGCGTATGTGTGTTTAAAACACTGAATAGGCTTTTGTTATCGAAAGTTTAGAAATGGAGGGGAAAAACTGTTTCAGAGTCGAAATTCAGAGTAAGTCGGGAGGCGGAGAGTCGGAGGCAAGACCACTAAGATTAAGTCTATAGTTTGAAAAGTAGAAGTTTATGTTAATATTCTGGTGTTATTACACCTGCTAAGGTAACCTATTTAAAATTATTGATACCAAAAAGTATGACATAGGACTTTCGGTATTTCCTCCATTGATGAGCTTTTGAGGTATCGCAGATTTGTTTTGTGCCCAATTTTCATGATTCACTTGAACCTACTCGCATTTTTCTCCATGCAGTAAGACAGATTTTGTGTGTGTAGATACAAGAAGTAGTAGTGGGAGGTAAATACTATTAGTGTCAATATTTTATGTCCTCAGGAGAGATTTTTTGTCTATTATTTATTACCAAAACTGACTGTAAATATTTGCAGGTGCCCTACTTTGTTCAATGAGCCTCAACTTCTGACTTAAAATTTAGTCATGTACCTATCTATTTCTACTCACCTGCATGCAGGTTCTGTATGAATTACTTAGTATACTTAATAAATTTGGCTATACACAAGGCCATAAATAAATTACAACAGGGCACACAGAGAATGAACTGACAGGCAGTTTTATTAGTACAACTTTATCATCTTGAGTAGGAACTACTTAACGTAGTCAGAACAAGCAGAAACTCTGCAGCGCGTGAGCATTGCCTGTTATTTAGAAAAACGTATTTTTCATTAAATATATCGGGTTACTTACAGAAGTATAATATGTAGACAACATGAACAATCTAACCGAAATGACAACAAAAGCAAACGTACATGCCCATTTAGTAAAGATGGGAGCAGCAAATCAGGTTCACAAAAGCGACGAGAAGAAAGGTAGACAAATGGGAAAGAAACCGGTTCAAAGCACGTCGTTTGAATGTACCTACCACGTTCAAAAGCGCCTTTTCGTATATGTAAAAAAGTGGATATTCAGAGGGAAACTCGAGACGGTCGTTTTCTTTCTCTGCTTACGAGCCACTGAGTGTGACATTCAATCTCATTCGCTGTAGAACCCTCCTGCTTAATTAACTCTTCAACTCTTCTGGTTTGTGACTTGAGTGAGCCAGTCACGATTACAGCTGTTAATGAGGTACAAATAGTGCAGGGTAGGGGACAGCGCGTTGGTCATTAAGGAATGAGAGCCAGTTTGGGAATATAAAACGCTGCAAATTCTTCAACGCCGTAGCTTGAAAACATTCAGTAGAAGGGTATGTATTTTTTTACGTTTTTAAATCGATATTGAACTAAAGCATTTTTTGAGACCACCCTGAGCATTGTACGACCAGCCGTTCGTTTGCACCGAAAAGCTTCGTCAACATGACCTTGAATGAAACGGTATAAATCCGGCCCAGATATCATCACTAGGGAGAACCTGATTATAATCATGGGTGGCTGTATTAAGCCGAGTTGGTTGTTATGTGATATTATTAATAAACCGTTGTGTAATACTTCGCAGCGTTTTGGTTTATTATTCTGTGAATAATTTGTTCTTTTACGTTTCAAGGTGAGTAGATTCCAAAAATGCCATGTCCGTCTGCCTGCTGTGCTCTCTTGTGTTTGATTGTATCCAGGCCTTTTTTAGGGCCATGACAATCGTTGCTGACTATTTTCTGCTTCCATTGGTTCAACGGTGATAACATCACTCTGCACAGCAGGTCACCCCTATTATAAATATTCCTCCCGTTGCTTATACCGATTGCTATAAACTAATATCACAGACACTAATATCACAGACACTAATATCACAGAAGTCTATGGGGAGTACTTTGATAAATATTCCTTGCCCCGTTGCCTAAATCTACGTGCTATTAACTAGACTGGTCATTTCTGCTCCTTCCCCTCTCCACATAGTCCAATTTTGCCCGTCTGCCTACGCCGTACGCCGTATCACGTGTACCGGCTTCATTTTTGGTCTACAAAATTCTTTCCAGCTCCATTTGGGCCCTAGTTGTGTCCCGAAACTTTGCAGCCCGATCGGAATAATATACCGAGGGGTGTTCTGAGTGAAAATGGGTATAAAAATAGGTACTTTTGTGTTTTAGTAACATGTTAGTAACATGAGCGTTTGAGGTATCGTTTTCCATGTTTTTTGGGACACGAAGACCGAATATGAAGTCAATTTTGACCAAAGAGTGGAAAATTGAGGTTCTACCAAAGGTTCTGCTCCAAAAATCGATTTTTTATGAGTCAAAAACCTGGGAAATTGTCTGAAATCACCATCAATTTGTATAATAACACTAGAAAAAGTGTCAACAGGTGAATCAAGACAGTTAAATGGCACTACCAATGATCAAAGATAATTTGACAAAAAAAGGGTACTTAATTCGTGTTTTGGAGGCTAAAATTGGTGGAAACAATCAGAAATATCTATTTAAATTATTTCATGTGAAAGAAGCAATAAATGAACAGCCAACATTTCTGTAGGTATTTCCAGCAGAATAATAAACCCATGTGACAAGGACTTTGCAGCGTTTTTTGTTATTCAAATAGTCTTTTTTCTCGAGCCTCCATTCTTTACCACTTTTAGTAAATTCGTATCAATTTTTGCAGTTTTTTCCCCGCTACTTTCACATGCATATCCTCTTCACTTGCTATGCAAATTCTTCTAATGAATCAAGAGGAGCGACCGTCCACCGCAGTGTTACTCAAACGGTGGTGGTGGGTCCGTGCATGATAATGGGTTTACTGCACATTAAAATCTGTTCGAGACTAGTCATTTTCTGTCGAACAACAAGCAGAATACCATTCTCAGGATTAGAAGAACCGCGAGGCCATGGGAAAGTAGTTACGTGAGAAGTTACGTCTTTCATAGCCCCGAATTCTGCACAAGCCCTCGGGGAGAGGCCCCTTTACCTGTTCCTTTATATCACCATCTCATGTAATATTAATATTCCTCTAACGTCTAACCTCTTCTGGTTCGGTTCCTTTCAGCTCCTTTTGTTTCAGTGCTCGCCAAAACTATTAGGATGGAATTTGGAAAGAATATTCGTTAGCTGTAGTGGAGTATGGTTCTTAGGGACGCACAAACCTCCCAAAACAGGATTATCCGGACAGAAGTATGTGACTCTGCGTTAGGTATCATAGGAAACCTTCAGCTGGTTCTGACAACATTCTTATAATCTTATATATAGCACTCACTCTATTAGTTTTCGTATGTTACCTAAGAACGTCTAAACCGCTTGACCGATTTTAATGAGGGTGGTCTCAACGTGATCAGCGAGTTACTGCGACGGACACAGGCTAATGTAAAATCGCCGAAACGCCCTCTTTCGACGTGAACGGGGCTTTCCTTCGAGACCCTGATTGTTTGGTTTCTACGAATCACCACGTAACTATTTGTTGCGTGGTTGCCGAAATGTTTTTGAAATAATTCGGGGGAGTTGCCGGGAATAATCGCTAGTACCTATATTATAAAACTTATAATGCATAACATCATTTAATATCCAAGATATTCCTATTATGTAACTTATACTATTTTTTCTGAAATACCTTATTACCTATGTCAACATCAACATCAAAAATTCACGTTTATGTAAAATTTCGGCCATTGGAGTCGATCACAATAATTGTTTCTGTATGTATCAAAAGTTGTTGTCAATCGATTTTTGAATGAGACCAACGCGACCTCCATGTAGCGATTTTTCAAGCGACCCGTAAAGATACATGTTTTGTTTTTCATGCTCGATTACAAAGGTTCATTATTGAAAATAATAAACCAAAATGAGGTAGATATCAGAAATCTGTGAAAATTAGTTTTATCGACCGTTGATATATTCAGAGAAGTACGGTGGTTACCGAGTTACGGTCAGTGAAATAAGCTGTTTCTTTCGAAGTTTCGACGCATTATTCGGTGAACGTCAAGAAATAGGAACTGGCTGGTTGGACGCACGTATTATTAGACAACTTATATTATATAAAACCAATTCTGTTACTAGGATCAAAAGAAAATAAGGATATATTCCCCATTTCCTTATCAAAGCTCGTTATTTTCATTGAAAATTGCTATATAAAGCGTCAAAATGCTGGCTGAACAAATATTTTATTCAACTGACCGAACCTCAATAACCACAGTACTGGTCTTTATCGAACTTTCAAAGAAAATGTAGCTAATTGGCTCGTTCCAAAATTTTAGAGATGCTCCCAGTGAACCGGAAATCTCTCCAAAATCTGTTTCACGCATCGGATACATAAATTATAGATTTTTACTTTTTTCGTTTATATAATATATACCTATATATGTATGCATATATAAGTGTCATTTCGCACGGTAAAAAATTCGTTCTTGCGCAGAAAAATCCGTCTCCGCAAGAGTAATGATGAGTTTGTTACCCATCCCAATCGCGACGTACGCAAAGGTCCAAATTTACAAATTTTTGGCCCAAAAAATCACAACAAAAAGGATTTCAGCAATATAGGCATGTGGGGCGTTGTCAATCACGGGCGCTGAATCAATTGCAACTGGTCCCAGTCCGATAAGATGCACCCAGCGCCTTTGTACCATATTTATAAAATTGTAGTCCGAAATTCAAATGTATGTAGGGATGTGAGGTGTCGTTCACCATGTTTTATTGTCGCTGAATCGACTGCGAGTAGTTGCAGCGCGTTCAGACTGCATCGAGTGTTCGAAATCACAATTTTTTGTTCAAAGCACCCAAAAATAATATTTTCACATAATTTTTCGGGACGATGTGCCACCTGGTCTCAACAAGTGCCCAGTGAATAGTCGTCTGGCAGATGAGGACTACTTCAAATTCTAAATTTCCTGAAATACTTCTTTGAAAATTCGCTCCTTAAGCCATGCTGCACGATTGGATTTTATTTTTTTATTTTTTTAAAAATAATATACATAATTATATCTGCCATGACTCTAACGCCTAGGGACAGAATCCAGAATGCCCTGAAACGGAAAAGAATCAAAACAATTTTCAAAAATTCATGCACCTACTTAAAATTCTAAACCCATAACAAATGGCAAACTTTTATCGGAAATTTGCTAACAAATTCTTATTTATAATGACAGATATTTGATTTTGTCGCCAGCTCCACAATCGAACGTCCTGTGTAAATAAAAACCTCACGAGAAACGCGACTTTTGGTTTGTTATTCTGTGAATAATAAACCTATGTATTCGCTCAGCAAAAAATTTTTATAACACCCCCTCAAACTTTTTTCTTTTTCGTTTCAAGGTGCGTAGATTCCAAAAATGCAATGTCCGTCCGCCGTCCGCCGTACGCCGTATCACGTGTACCGGCTTCATTTTCGGTCTAAAAAATTCGTTCTTTCGCACACATGCTCCATTTGGGTCCTAGTTGTGTCCCGAAACTTTTCAGCCCGATCGGAATATACCCAGGGGTGCAATGAGTGAAAATGTGTGTAAAAATAGGTACTTTTTGCGTTTTAGCAACATGTTGGTAACATGAGCTTCTGAGATATCGTTTTCCATGTTTTTGGGGACGAGAAGACAGAATATGAAGTCGATTTTGACCAAAGAGTGGACAATTGAGTTCTACCAAATGTTCAGCACCCAAAATTGATTTTTTAAGAGTGAAAAACCTGGGAAATCATCTGAAATCACCATCAGTTTGTTTAATAACACTGGAAAAAGTGTCAACACGTGGGTCAAGACGATTAAATGGCACTACCAATGATCAAAGATAGTTAAGAAAAGAAAAAAAAGCGCACCTAATTTGTGTTTTAGGGGCCAAAATTAATGGAACCATCAGAAATAGCTATTTCGATTATTACGCATGGAAGATACAATAAATGAACAGCCAAAATTTCTGCAGGTTTGTCCAATAGAATAATAAACCCATGTGACGAGGACTTTGCAGCGTTTTTTCTTTTTTAAACGAATTAGGCTTCGATGCGAATGGTCAGAAAACACTCCAACTCGTACCGGAGCTCAATAAAACGGGTGGAAATATGTATGTAACGGTTATTGGTATCACGAGATGCACTTGGCGCTCGCTCGTGCGTTCCAATGAGCCCCGACACTTGCGATAAGTGGCACTAGAGACGATTTACCGGCTTGCGATTCACCGGACAGCTACGACGGGGTCCAAACGAAGCGCGGGGGCTGCCTCTGGACACGGTCCAACTCTGTTCCTTGTAAATGGTTATGCAATTTCTCTCTCCCATAGGCAAACGGATGGAGATGATTTTCGGGAATTCGAGGGGAGGTCGGGTCTGTCCCTGGAAATCGGCGGGTTTGACTTCGAGATTAATCATCCGTGGTTCATCCCTTTGCTTGCTCATCGACCGGGTGAGGGGGGCTTTGACCCGTTCCTGGTAATATTCGATGATGCTAGGTCAGTTGGATGCACTGACCACAGCAGATTTATGACTTGGATTATGAGCAGTGCTGCCAATTGGTGTGGATGGGGGGGATATTTCCCCTTGAGGGATTTTGAGGAGCTTTTACGATCTTGGGAGGGAGTAATAATACTACAGTTATTATATAATGTTACAATATTATTATAGCCTATGCCACATGTCTATTTTCTTCATTTAAGCGAATTTTCGGATAAAATGCGCTTTTACAAGGGGTCCAAAGGTTGTTTCCCGAATTCTTCGCGTCTTTTCCGTCTCAGAGCATTTTGAATCATCCCTGCATTTTAAAAATGGCTTATATTATATAATTATATATTTAAATATGTCATTTCAGACGATTTACCTGACCTTGGCTATGAGATGAATAATTCGGAACCTTGCCCAAAGCATGAAAGCATGAAATGATGAAGCATGAAAAGATGCTCAGTTTTGGAAAGCAAAAACTTGAGGTTTTTGGGGTTAAAAATCGCTGAAAATCTGTTGAACTGGCATTAAAAGAAAAAATCGCTAAAAACTGTTAGGTAGGTACGTAATAAAGTCACCACAAGTGGTAATGGTACGAAAAGATGAAAAAATGCCGCCGAAATGTTTGCAAGGTGAACAAAAGAATCATAATAAAAATGGGTAATTTTCGAGAAGGAAAAGTAGGTCGATTTTTTTTTTTTTTTTTCAAAACTCGCAGAAAATATTTTTATGAGCAGTGCTGTCAAATGGTGATGGGTGGGTGGAGAGGGGGGGATATTCCCCCGTGAGGGATTTTGAGGAGCTTTTAGGATCTTGGGAGGGGTGTAATAATACTACAGTTATTATACAACATTAAACTATTATTATAGTATGTGCAACATATCGATTTTCAGTGAATTTTCGGATAAAATGCGTTTTTGCTAGGTGTCCAAAGATTGTCTCTCAAATACGTCGCGTCTTTTCCGTCTCACAGCATTGTGAATCATCCCTGCATTATAAAAATGTGTGTATATTGTGATGAATTTAAAATTGGTTCATCACGGTGGCGTGAGGAAGTGCGCAGGCGGTTATGAGCGGATCACCACCGACATCTACGATCTTTTGGTAGAGTGAAAAGGTGGAGGTGAGTGATAGAATTTGCCCAGGCGGCGGATCTCCACCGACATCTAGGATCTTTTGAGAGAGAGAGATGAGAGGTGAGTGGTAGAGTTTGCCTAGGCGGTTATGAGCGAATCACCACCGACATCTAGGATCTTTTGGAGGAGAGGTGTCCAGGCGGTTATGAGCGAATCACCACCGACATCTGGAATCTTTTGGAGGAGGAGGTTTTGCCTAGGCGGCGGATCTCCACCGACATCTAGGATCTTTTAAGAGAGGAGGAGAGAGAGCAAGGTAGAGGAGAGAAGAGAGAGATGGTTAGAGGAAGTGTCGAATGAAGCTAAAGCTGCAGGATCCAGGGTTTTATAGAGAAGTGAGGCCTCTCCCTCCAACCCCCTGTTAGGGGTTGGTGGTGGGGCCCCAGGTTGTGTACCCTGGGTTCTGTGGCTTGTCTCCCCACTCGTTTCGTTTATTTGCGGAACTAAGTTTTGCGTTAGAATATTGGTGAAGACTTAAGTTTACTAGAGGAGTGTTCCCGGGAGGGACTCACGACAGAGGTCCCCCCAGTTTGAACCAAGATTCGTGGAGCTGAAGGCGCAAGTTGACAGGAGCTGAGGGCCATAGCAAACATAAGTGGGGCTGAAGGCCAAAGGTGAGGACTAAACTAAAATTCGTGGGGCTGAAGGCGGAAGGTGACAAGGGCTGAAGGCGCAAGGTGACAGGGGCTGAGGGCCAAGGCAAACATAAATGGGGGCGGAAGGCCAAAGGTGACAACGGCTGAGGGCCACGGCATCAGGTTGAGTGCTGAGGGCGTGATCCTTAAATCTAGGTGAGGTATGCGTAGTAGTGACATAAGAAGTTGGTGAGGTATGCGTAGATGAGTAGTACATGAGTATTTACATAGATGGGTAGATGAGAGACACTGAGTTGGAAGAAGATGTAGACAATAGTGGACTTAAATAGTAGACTTAGATAGTAGGCTTAGGGAGTGTAGTATGAGTAGAATTTAAAATAGTGATGTACAATAGTATTTACAATGATGATATTTACAATAGTATTTACAATGAGGATATTTACAATAGTTGAGGTTGAGGCATAGGGTGTAGAGTATTTACAATGGTCGAGGTAGGTGGGTAGGGGTACAATGCGGGGGACACGGAAGTCCGCCGTTCCTTGGGTATGGATGGGTTGTGGGGCGTGGATGGGTGTAAGTGTGGTGTGTGGAGGTGGCAGTGTATGGGTGGTGAGGTGATGGGGTGAGAGAGGCGACTCCCTCTAACAGTCTTCACGTTGGTGAAGACTGATAGAGGGGCCCCTTCACCGCCAGGGCGGTGGTGAAGGGGGAGAGCCGGTGGGAGCCGGTACCCGGGACGTCGCGGAGAGAGGCGGCGACGTCGGGGTCCGGTGGGCGAAATGGAGGCGATGTGTGGTGTGGCGGTGGGCGGGGGAGTGGTGTGGTGAGATTGGTCGGGGAGGACTGGAGCTGGTTTGCACCGTGCCAATGGCACGGTGTGGGGCTTCCCGTCAATTAACAGGGTAGCGGTGGATTGTGTGGAGCGGATGACCTGAAAGGGCCCGGCGTAGAGAGGTTGAAATGTTTTGTGTATGCCGGGCTCTTTCAGGTACATGTGAGTGGCGGTGTAAAATCGTTTGGGATAAGTTGTGTCGTTGTGTGGTGTGGATGTGTGTAGTGGTTCCCTGTTAATTGACGGTGTGTGTTGTGGGGTGAAAATGTCGGCTGGTAATCGGAGGGGGTCTTTAAACGCGTGTTGTGCGGGGCTTGTGTTGTCTGAAGGACGGGCGGAGGTACGGAGGCTGAGTAATACGTATGGGCGTGTTTTTGTCCAAGAGGGGGATGTAGCTGAAGTTGATATGGCCTGTTTCAGGACCGAGTGCCACCGCTCTATTTTCCCGTTGGATTGGGGGTGATAGGGAGTGGTGCGGATTTTTTGGATCCCGAGGGAACGGAGGAGATCTGAAAAGTGGGCGGACTCAAACTGCCTCCCCTGATCGACCGTGATTGTCCGCGGACAACCGTAACGGCTAACCCATTGGTTGAGGAAAGCCGCGGCGACGGCGTCCACGGTGATGTGGGCGAGTGGGATGCACTCTACCCAATTTGTGGCACGGTCGATCATGGTGAGGCAGTATTTCTTCCCCTCGGAGGGGGGAAGGGGGCCGACCAGATCTAGGTGGACATGTTCCCACGGGAGGGAGTCGGGAATGGGTTGAGGAGTGACGTGGGGGTGTGCCGAGACCCTGTAAGTTTGGCACTTGCGGGCCTCCCCACCGAAGTTTACGTGGTAGAAGCATCGGTGGGGTTGGTCGGCGGGGAGGTAGTTCGTCCTGGTGGGGCGCGGCGTGTTGGAGGGGGTCGCGTTGGCTGGTGATCTCCCTCTTCGCTGCTCCCGAGGAGGGGTGGGGCGGCGTTCGGGGGAATATGGGCGCCTGCGGTCCGTGGAGGGGGTTCGGCGGCGGTCCGTGGAGGGGGTTCGGCGGCGTTCCGTGGAGGGGGAACGGCGCCTGTCAATGGAGGGGGTTCGGCTGCACTCGCGGGGCGTGGCGTCGCGTTGTCGGGGAGGGGGTGCGGTGCGGGGGTTGTGTACTTCGCTGACGCTGGCGGCAGCGGCGAGGTCATGCACCGTGTCGGCGAGGCGGAGGAGAGGTTCGTCCGGGCCGTCGAGGTGGCTGGCGAGTGACATCTGAATGGGGTGGGGTAGGGCGCGCAACCAGAAGGTCCGGGCGATGTCGGCGGTCATAATGCCTCGCAGTTGATGTCGCAGGCGCCGGTAGAGGTGGGAGGGTTTCATATCGCCGAGGTGTAGCGGCTGCGTCAGGGCGGCGACTCTCGCGATTTTAGAAGGTTGGTAGAGGGAGATGAGGCGGCCGCGGAGGTCGTCGTAGGCGGTTGCGGCGTCGGGGAAGATGTCTGATGTCTGCAGCAAGATGTCGTACGGCAAAAGGGAGATGATGCGGGAGTAGCGTATCTTTTGGCTGCGGATCCCTGCGGCCGAGAATGCTGCATCCACCTGGAAAAACCACAATGCGGGGTCATGTGAATAAAAGGGTGGTAATGTGAGGGGAAATGACGCAGAGGCGGTCATGACGTCGGCGGCGGCGGCGGAGGCTGCGGCTGCAGCGGCGGCGGCGGGCGCAGGTGATGAGGCGGAGCCGGGTGGCGAAAGGGTGGGGAACGGGTTGGCGACAGCGGCCGTTGCGTCCGTTGTCGTGGCGGCGGGTGGCTGCAGCGTGGGTGGCCGGAGAAGCGGCGGCGGCGTCGAGTTCGGGTCCATGGTTGAGTCTGTAATTTGAAAAAATTCAAATTTAAATTTCAAATTCGAAATTCGCAAAAATCGGGAGCGGAGGTGTGTGTGGCTGAGCGGAGATGTGAGAGCTGTGCGATCTCCGAGCGGTTGAGGGTGGGCGAAAATTGCGAAATTTAAACTGACTGACTAACCGAATTTGAAATTGAAATGGGGACACCGAACTTAACTTGAGACAAGGGGTTGACACATTAGGTGGGAAGGAAAGGAAGGTTGGGTGAACGTCGGGTTCACCACTGTGATGAATTTAAAATTGGTTCATCACGGTGGCGTGAGGAAGTGCGCAGGCGGTTATGAGCGGATCACCACCGACATCTACGATCTTTTGGGAGAGTGAAAAGGTGGAGGTGAGTGATAGAATTTGCCCAGGCGGCGGATCTCCACCGACATCTAGGATCTTTTGAGAGAGAGAGATGAGAGGTGAGTGGTAGAGTTTGCCTAGGCGGTTATGAGCAAATCACCACCGACATCTAGGATCTTTTGGAGGAGAGGTGTCCAGGCGGTTATGAGCGAATCACCACCGACATCTGGAATCTTTTGGAGGAGGAGGTTTTGCCTAGGCGGCGGATCTCCACCGACATCTAGGATCTTTTAAGAGAGGAGGAGAGAGAGCAAGGTAGAGGAGAGAAGAGAGAGATGGTTAGAGGAAGTGTCGAATGAAGCTAAAGCTGCAGGATCCAGGGTTTTATAGAGAAGTGAGGCCTCTCCCTCCAACCCCCTGTTAGGGGTTGGTGGTGGGGCCCCAGGTTGTGTACCCTGGGTTCTGTGGCTTGTCTCCCCACTCGTTTCGTTTATTTGCGGAACTAAGTTTTGCGTTAGAATATTGGTGAAGACTTAAGTTTACTAGAGGAGTGTTCCCGGGAGGGACTCACGACATATATTATACTATTACATATTAATCGTCGGCACAATGACAAAATGGCGAATCTGCAGTTTTGTTTATTTTTAGGTAAAAGCATGTTTGGACTGCTACCTCCATTCTATTATCTCAAAAAATAGTGCTCCTAAATTTCCATGGGAACAGGGGATTTGAGGACCATAAACGCGAAAGTAAGAGTAAAGCAGCTAGGAGCAGATTCGTGTGTTTCTCGATGTCAAAGTAACCGCGTTTATTCAGACACGATCCTTCTCTCTTCGCAGTTACTTCGTTTAAGGCTGTGTGAACTGTGAAAATGAATTACTACAGTGTGTTACCACTGTAGTTATCTTTCAAAAGAGTGAAAGCAGCGAATCTGCTTCAGACTATGTATGACTTACTTTAATTTTTTTAATTATTCTTTTGGAGTGGTAATTGGTTACCGTATTTTAATGTTCAAGGCGAGTCACCTTTCATTAGTTTCATTCAAAAGCCCAACTCTTCAGTTTTTCAAACAAACAATTTTGTGTTAAAACTGGACTTCTTAAATTATTTGTACTTCTAAGTCATTAATCAGTTTTAATTCATCATTAAAGTGACGATAATCCGTAATTCCTGATTCAATCGTCCGGAGTACAACAGAGAGGTGAAAGGGCTTGGTGCAAGAATCCGAAGTAAACAAAAAAAATTACCACTACGAAGACATGAATCCGCTTTTTTTGCAACCAGCAGCAGTATTTTCGATGAAAATTTTAAAGGATACCAATCATGAATGAATAGAAAGCAACCACAGATTTGCATTTGTCGATTTATGGGATCCAGTTCAACTTTGAACGGGAATATCTCAAAACTTGGTCTGCAGGTTCGCGGTTTCGTCACTGTGCCGACGATGGGTGGCGTGAATAAAAACAAGTAGGTACGTCATTTCAGACGATATATCTGACCTTGGCTACGAGGTGAATAATTCGAAATCTTGCTCAAGCGTGGAAGCATGAGAAGATGGTCAATTTTCGAAAGCAAAAACCGTCAAACTAGAGGTTTTTTTGTGAAAAATCGCTGAAAATCTTTGAATAGGCAATAAAAGAAAAAACTCGCTCTCATTTGAAAAACGAAGTTAGTATACATAGCGAAAGTTTTCCGCTTGCGCACGTGCGGAAAAACGTCATACCTATTTGAATCCTACGCTAAAAAGTAAGGGGAGCTACAATTTTGGAAGTTTTGCCAAAAATGGTCACAAAATTGGCGGTGGGAGGAGGGGAGTACATTAGCTGAGACATCCTGTATAACTGGAGACTTATATTCGTTGTATGACCAACTCCCTATCTTCTGACGACTGAAACTCAGTACAAGATATTTTAAATGGAATATTTAGTTGGAAGAACCAACGAATATAAACTAAATGTTTCCTTCAACAGCTATTACGACCGCTTTGTTTAAGGTATTGCGCTACAATAATAACAGTAAGCATGAACGAAAACATGCCTCTCGTATTACAAACAGTACAAGATTTACAATCTCCCAAGATGAGTAAGACATGCAATCTCCTAAGGCCCATCGGACAAGTGAGTCCTTGACATTTAATTTTAATGACCGATTTAAATTTAATTTGACCGGGGCTACATACAAAGTCAACGACATTCTGCAACCTGATATGTATGGATTTATTATGTATGGATGGATGTATGGATATTTAGACTAGGATTCACATAATTCATTAGATTTATATAATTCATTAGATTTATATAATTCATTAGATTTATATAATTCATTAGCTTTATATAATTGATATAATTCTTTATATTAGACTAGGTATTATATTTAAATCGATATTATACTATTTTATTCTTCATTGCTGATTCTTCCAGTTTATTCTTCGATTTGGGCAAAGGAGAAAAATCGGTCAAGGAGTATTTCATATAGGTACTAACACCCAGATGAGACAATCACCAAAAACCTTTGGATGTGTTTCAAAAACACTGTTCGTCTACATGCATTCAACCCCTCTGATTAGATTATCTTCTTACACTCCAGTATAACCACCCCCGAGTATAGTTCGAAGGTTTTGACATATTTCACGATACCAAACTCAGCGACGTGCTAGAACCTATAAAAAGGATCTACTACTATCAGCTAAACCCAAATGCTGATTTCGGAGGGTTTTCCCGGTTTAGATCGACATTTTTAAGTGAAAACGGGTAGAAATATACCGACTTCTGGTTTCAAATGGGGGTTACCTATTATATCAAGATGATATAATATCATCATCATCATCATCTTGACGGACAGAATTAAATCAAACTGAATGAACACGTAGGAACCACCTTCTCATTCGACTCCAAGACATTCAAAACGACTTTTACTTCGAAAGTTTTGACATATTTCATGATTTTGAGCTCAGCGACATGCTAGGTCGTATATACTACTATCAACTAAACTGAAACGCCATTTTCAGAGGGTTTTCCTCGTTCAGATCGACGGTTTGAAGTGAAAATGAGTCGAAATACACCGAATTTTGGTTTCAAATGGGGGTTACCTTGATATATCAAGATGATAAACACGGACAGAATTAGTTCAAATTGAATGAACATGTAGGAACCACCTTCTCATTCGACTCCAAGACATTCAAAACGACTTTTACTTCGAAAGTTTTGACATATTTCATGATTTTGAGCTCAGCGACATGCTAGGTCGTATATACTACTATCAACTAAACTGAAACGCCATTTTCAGAGGGTTTTCCTCGTTCAGATCGACGGTTTGAAGTGAAAATGAGTCGAAATACACCGAATTTTGGTTTCAAATGGGGGTTACCTTGATATATCAAGATGATAAACACGGACAGAATTAGTTCAAATTGAATGAACATGTAGGAACCACCTTCTCATTCGACTCCAAGACATTCAAAACGACTTTTACTTCGAAAGTTTTGACATATTTCATGATTTTGAGCTCAGCGACATGCTAGGTCGTATATACTACTATCAACTAAACTGAAACGCCATTTTCAGAGGGTTTTCCTCGTTCAGATCGACGGTTTGAAGTGAAAATGAGTCGAAATACACCGAATTTTGGTTTAAATGGGGGTTACCTTGATATATCAAGATGATAAACACGGACAGAATTAGTTCAAATTGAATGAACATGTAGGAACCACCTTCTCATTCGACTCAAAACCAAATTTAGTTCGAAGGTTTTGACATATATTTCACGATTCCGAACTCAGCGACATGCTAGATCCTATATAGGTACTACTATCAACTAAACCACACAAACTAAAGGATGATACAATTTTTTTTTCCGTGCATTCTTTTATTGAAAAAAATAAAAGGGAAAACATTGCGGTACTAAATATTAAGAAATACAGAGACGGTAATTACAGTAATGACCTACACCCAGCTTACGAATGCTACTACCCCATATGAGGAAACCCGCGTGCTTGGGGGAGGAGTCACAATTCTTTATTGTAGGTACAACGTCGATCAATGAATAAGATTAATTACGTACGACTTCGAGTGGTTTTACTGTGCCACCTGAACGAAGCCAGAAAAATACCATTAACAATACCATTAGTTATAACAATGCACCCGCAATTATGCACCAGCTGATTTGCTCGCAGCGTTGGCCATATAAACGTCCAAGCAAGCCAGCAACTGATCGGAGGAGCATCCCACTGAACTTTGGTCGGGTACTGATACTTAGTCATGGGTGGATTTTGAGGGATAGGAATTGCGAGCTGCATTTTAGAGACCTGGGTCAAAGCGTTGAATGCAGGGTGCGGAACGGTTGAAGCAAACAACGCTTCGATTGGGTGGAACGTAAGAGGATCAAATCCTATTATTGCGCCGATTTACATAATGGGCCGTAGGCTTGTGCCAAAGCACAAACGCTGGGTCTGAGCTTTGATGACCACGAGGTGGCTGAATAGTAAAACTGATGAGGACATCCGACGTAACCTCAAGCACAGTAGATACGCGGAGTGCCCCACATAGTCACTCAACTGTTCTGGTATATTAGAATCCCGACCATAATGGACCAGGGCTCTTTTCGAGATTTTGCACACGCGACAGAAAGGAGACAGGTTCGCCAAAACGAACCATCAATTCCTGGAAGCATTGCGCTGCAAATAATTACACAGCTCACTGTTATCGGTGGTCAATACCTACCCTCGTGCTCCTCCCCAGAAAAACTAAATCGAGTATTGGAGCCGCCGGTCCGGGAACTTCAGTTCCATACAAATTCACAGGGTTCAATATTTCTATCATTAATTATTTGTTATTATTCATGAAGCATAACGTTTGTTACAGTCACAAAAGTTACAGTCACAAAGTACCTATCAACTACATCCAAAAGATAATAATATCTAATAATAATAATAAATAAATAATATCACAGAACAACCAACTCGACTTCATACAGCCATCGTGATTATAATGAGGAGTTCTCTAGCAACCATATCTGGGCCGGATTTATACCGTTTCATTCAAGGTCATGTTGACGAAGCTTTTCGGTGCAAACGAACGGCTGGACGTACAATGCTTCTTGTGCTCTCAAAAAATTCTTTAGTTCGAGATCAATTTAAAAACGTAAAAAAATCCATACCCTTCTATTGAAAGTTTTCGAGCTACGGCGTTCTGAAAATTTCAACCCCTACTTTTCACCCCTTAGAGATGACTGGCAGTAACGCCGAGCTTCGAGGACCAACTAGACCCCAAGCGGGACCTACAAACCAAATTTCATCGATTTCGGTTCATGTTAACTAAGAAAAGTGTCCGCTTACGGCGGACGGACAGAAATTTTTGGTTTATTATTTTCAATAATGAACCTTTGTAATCGAGCATGGAAAAAAAATATTTTTAACCCCCCCCCCCCCCCCCCCCAAATTTGATGGTTTCCGTTTCAAGGTATATAGAATCCGAAAATGCAAACGCTGCAAATCCCTGCACAACGGTTCTGTTACAGATCACAGCTCTCTGTATAGATAACCCGTCTATATTATATAATATGTACTAGGTATTCTATACATATTATGTAGATCGCAGATCCTCCGTAGGTTAGTACCTAACCCCGTACTCATTACTAGGCACCTACCAAAATCACGAGTTAAATGTTCCTAAAAAAATTCTGTCGATGACAAACAACAGTAACTAAAATGGCAAAAAGAAACGCAAATAATGAAGTTCTGAAGGGAAATTGATGATGTGGAGTGAAAAAAGTTACAAAAGTACCTACCAACAAACTCCAGCCCCTTCTATGTAGATGGTATAATGAACAGTTGTGTAATAATTCACCATTGTGTAATAATTTACCGATCAATAATACTTCAAGGTTTGTTCAAGTTTCACTACCTACCAACAAACTCCAAAAGAGCTAGTCCAGAGCCCCATTCGCAGCGTTTTCCCCCCCATTTCAAGTCGATCTTCGGGAGAGTGGGTATAACAGCCGTCTGCTACGGAGAGGAGTCCGAAAATTCACTCATTTACTATCTAATTCAGTTATTCAATCAAATACTAATCTCCCTGCGGATGATCGTTATCAAAGGTCTAACAAAAACTAAGCCAACAATAGCTGACACCACACCGACCTTCCCCTTTATAGGGTTTCCTAAGACGGAGAACAGGGCAAAGGCTTTGGGTCGTTATGCTAATGAAGAGATTTCAAAACGTTTTCCCTCCACAAGCAAGAACTGGCGTGGAAACCGGATGATGAGATATCGAAGGCTGGCATTCGCAGCTACAGAGGCTCACGGGCAAGTTCATCCAGCCGATAAATTTAATATAGTGCCGGGGCCGCTAAGTTCCCTTTCACGTCCGAACTTGATACAAACGGCTGCAATCGTGAGGGTTGTCGCGATGGTGATCACGGATTCAAATCCGTTGTTCATTCACATTATCAGCGGTGTATCAGGTGAAAATCATGCCAAGAGACAAATCCTACAGCAATATCACGAGAGCTATCTACATACCACATTAATTGCAGCAGCCTCGTTTTTATCGTCCTTGGCACCTACAACTATTTCATAACAATAAAATCAAACGATCCACAGTTGTTAATCTATGAATATAATATAATAAATAAAAGGTAACTACTCGTAACTAATCACTGACCTTGAGCGTCACGTGAAATTTGTTACAGCCAGTGGAGATAAGGCGAAAATTAGCTGTGTGGAATTTGGCGACGCCATTACCAGCGTGAGCGCCAAAATCGATTTAAAAAAACGCTGCGAATTATTACACAACGGATTATTATTTACCTGTATTATAGACCTGCGTAGATCACTGTTTTCTGTGGTCAGTACCTACCCTCATGCTCCCCCCAGGAAAGCCCTAAATCGAGTACTGGAGCCAGCCCGGAAATTACATTTCACAGAAATGCTCAGGATTCAACAATTCGATCATTAATTATTTGTGGTTATTCATGAAATCAAGTTCCAAAAGTAGTTCATGTTCCACCAGTTTTCAAATGGAATAATATCACAGATCCTTAACCTCACTTTAAGCACTCCTCCATATCGTTGGTACTTGATTGGGAATTTCCTCTTGGTGACATGGTAATCTTGTAAGGAGGGGGGAGCTAAACTGATGTTAATGCCGAATAGAGCATGGTAGGTAGGTGTGTTCATTACATACAAATTGAGCTCACGCAGGCTCGCTCTACGGGAACATGAAGGGAACGAATGAGGGACGAAATCTGTTAACTGTCAGATCAATACCTAAGGTCACGGCCTCGACGTGGAGGCCAAGCGACGAACAAAAAACGGACAAGCCACCAAAAAGGAAACGAAACAAGGAGTTGAAAAAATTTGCAAGAACTCGTCGAGAAATATCGCGAATATCAGGAAAAGAGAATATCATACAGGAAGGAGACTGTGTCTGAGGAAGGAAGCGGGTCTATAAAGGAGATGTCAAGGACGCTGAGTGACTCATGAGTTTTTCGTCTCCTTTCAGGATTTGACTCACTCTAAACGTCGCCGCTTTTTTTGCGATATTTTCCGGGCTATGTTTTGTCTCCAACACATTACATGCCCCGAAGTTGTACAATGAGTAGTAGATTGATGTTATGGGACAATATTATGCTCGGAGGAAGGTAGTGCAGGATCGCACAACCAATCTTACTCACTTGTAATTATTGAAGCCGGAACGTAGAGGAATTACTTGGGGATGCTTCCAAAGGAATTTGGTGTGAATTTGATCTAATCTTAACATTTTATTAACCTCTAATCGTGTAAGTTTTTGAGCTAATTTATTTAAATTTCAACCACCAGCTAATTTCAACACCACACGGAGCAATAATGTTGTCGATTTTACGGAATTTATTTCAATCTTTGGCAATTTTTCAGTTAGAAAAACCTATGCTTTGAGGTATTTTTGGCCACGAAATAGTCTCTCTTTGTCTAGTCACAATTGTTTACCTAAACATAATACAGTATGCTTTTTTCAGAGCAACTTTCCGTGGTTTTTATTAATTTTTTGATGGTTTGAGCTATCTATTATTGACCTATAAAAACACAAATTTGACCTTCTGATTTAATTTTCAATAATGAACCTTAGGAATCGAGCATGAGAAAAAAAGTTAAGCCCCTCAAAATTTGATGGTTTTCGATTCAAGGAACGCAGAATCAGAAATGGAATTCGTTTTTCAAGTACCATTTGAGTTCTAGTTGGTCCGCGCTACTGTTGCGGAGCTCGGCGTTACTGGGGTTGAAAAATAGGGGGTTGAAATTTCCAGGACGTCGCTATCTCGATTTTTTTTTAAACTTTCTAAATTGATCATGAACCTGGGAATTTTTGGAAACCACCCGGAGCACTGTACTACCAGCCGTTCGTTTACAGTAAGGCCTCGAAGACTGCACCGAAAAGCTTCATCGTGATCGTGAAGGAAACGGTATACGTCCAGCTCAGATATCATTGCTAGTGAACACCTGATTATAATCACGCATGGCTGAATGAAGTCGAGTTGGCTATTCCGTGATATTATTATTTCGTTTGAAGAATGATGGTTATTTTAGATTCTGTTGATAGGTACGCACTTGTAGCAAACAAACGTTACCTTCATGAATAACAATAAATAATTTATTAATGATAGAATTCTTGAATCCATCGCCCGTCCGGCTCCAGTACTCACAGAAAACAGTGATCTCCGCAGAAGGGGCATCTATGCAAGTAAATAATAAATCGTTGTGTAATTATTGCAGTGTTTTTTCCACTCAAGAATGTTCAAAATTGCGTACATATATCTGGCTAGGAGATGTTTCTTCTCATTTTCTGAATTTTCCTTCTTTCCACCTCTTCATAATTTGGAATGAATCATTCTCCTACAGCATTTATTACTCGACAGCTGAAAGCAATAAGCGTTGTACTGAGCACTGCAGCTCTAACCTGGCTCCTTCTCTTCATGGGTAGTCATAGTCACCCAAGACATTCCGTTGACTGCACCGCCTTCTCACAAGTTATCCTTCGGTTTATGGCCAGCGTCGAGGGAGGGAGCGATAAGGCCTCAATCCCTGGCGGAGTTTCTGGCTTAGACGAGTCATAAAGGTTGCGCCGCCTGTCTGGGAAAACCTCTCAACGTTGTCCTGACTTTCATCCTAAACTGATGAGACAAGGGCTCAGATATGAAGATGGTTTTGTACTCTTGATTACATCTTGGTAAGTTTTACGGGCTAAACTCGACGCCATTTTCTGATGATTAATGGCGCCACACTGCTTTCCTCATGGTGCGACTTAAAAGCACCTAGTTGCACATCCGCGAGCCTCATTTCGCGAACTGGCATTATTAAGCATGTAATAGGTATCGAGCTTAACCCAAAAGGCTGGTAACATCAAATGAAGATAGTCACGAAAGCGCAACTGAATCGGTAGTTGGAAACTGACCCACTGATGGGGCATGAATTTCTCAACTGAGTTCCAAGAATAGCAGGGGATAGCGGTAGACCCAAATATTTCTTCTCTTTGGCCTGTACAGCTGGTAGGTACATTCGATGTCTATCAAGAAGTGCCTACCTACCTACCTAGCAAAAAATATAAAAAATCATCTTCTTTACTTCTGCTCGAAAAGTAGGTATATCAGAACGGCAAACTCGAATCCAAAAATCATGATGCATGAGGTTCCTTGCCCATGGGGTTGCTTGGTCTCTTCCCTTTCATTTTCAACTTGCACTTTTCTTTCCCTTTCAACTTTCAATGGCGCATGACTTTAGGGCATGCCTCTTGACGCATTCAGTTTTGTGTCCATACCTATTCAACACTCAGAGCAACATTGTAGTGTACCAGTACGTGTTTTTCAGTAGGTACTGGTGTTGAGAACGTGGCGCTGTTAACGGTGTTTTCCGCTGCTTTTATCCTAATTTCCAGGAAAAATAAACTTAAGAGAAAAAACGCTGCAAATTTAATAATCTGCAGACCTCGTGGAAAAATAAACTTGAGAGAAAAAACGCTGCAAATTTAATGATTTTCAGAACTGGTGGAGACCTCGTGCTCCCCCCCCCCCCCCCCCCGAGGAAAACCCTAAGCCGCGTACAGGAACCGGAATTACGATTTCATAAAAATGCGAGGAATTCAATAAATCAATAATTAATTATTTGTTGTTATTCATGGAGCATGAGGAAGTCTAGTAAACCGTTAGGTATGTAATAAACCGATGCGTAAGATACCGTTGATAATAAACCGTTTTGTAATAATTTGCCTTTATAGATGCCCCTTCTCCGTAGATCACTGTTTTCTGTGGTCAATACCTCCCCCCCCCCCCCCCCCCGGGAAGCCCTCAATCGAGAACTGAAGCCAGCCCTGGAATTACATTTCATAACAACGCGCGGGATTCAATAATTCAATAATTAATTATTTGTTGTAATTCAGGAAGCATAATGTTTGTTCAAGTTGTAGAAGAGCCTGTAAACACAATCCAAAAGACCCACCATTTTTCAAATGGAATAATATCACAGAACAACCAACTCGACTTCACAGAGCCATCCGTCATTATAATTAGGTGATCCCTAGCGATGATACCTGGGCCAGATCTGTACCGTTTGATTCACGATCATGTTGGCGAAGCTTTTACAAACGAACGGCTGGTCGTACAATGCTCCGAGTGGTCTCAAAAAATTCTTTAGTTCAAGACCAATTTAAAAGCGTTAAAAAAAGCCATACCTATCCATTGGAAGTTTTCGAGTTACGGCGTTCTGAAAATTTCAACCCCTGAATGACAGTAACGCCGAGCTTCGCAGACCAACTAGATCCCAAATGGGATCTACAAACCAAATTTCATTGATTCTGGTTCATGGTAACTAAGAAAAGTGCTAAGAAATTTTTTTATTGCATTTTGGGATTCTACATACCTTGAAACGAAAACCATCAAATTTGGTTGGGGGGGGGGGGGGGGGGGGGGATTTGTTTTTCATGCTCGATTCCAAAGGTTCATTATTGAAAATAATAAACCAAAACAGAACTCGTACCATGCGGATGAGGAAGTTTTTTGCGAGTGGAAGAAGAAATTTCCCCACTTGATCCCCCTTTTAACTCGATTCGCATAATTTTTGTCATTAACATCCCACAACGCGGAAGGGGTCCTATAATCATCAATAAACAATAAAGTTGAAAGAATACCCACCCGGGTCGGTCGGGAAACCTTTCCCTCTGCTTGCGTCAAGGCGCGCGCCATGAGACTCGATGTCACTGGTCCGGCGTCACACGGCAACACCACACATGCCTCTCATTCCTTCTTCCGCGCGCTGTGTTGAAGGTGAAAAGGAAGAGGAAAGCGCATCGGTGTGGACAATGCTTTGATCTCCATTGCCAGCGAAAGCGCAAAACTGTAATCAACGTGCCAGTGACGATCGTCAGCTTTGGTTTGATTAATTATCTTCAACTAGGTTCGATATACCTACTACCTATATGAACCTATTGAATTAACCAAGAGAAAAATCTGTAATCCCCTCAAAATCTGGTGATTTAAGTTTCAAGATACGTAAAAACCAAATCCCAAAATCTAAAAAAAGATAGCAAACACCCCGTAGAGTAACAAAAATGCATTACAGTGGACGTGGATCACTCTCACTCATTGCAGATAGTCCGGAAGTATTATATGAGTAACTGATATATATTATGATGATGATGATTTCATTGCGCAATTTAATTACCTATTTTCGTGATAAGTTACGATATGAAGAGCTTACGTACATGTTTGACTACCTGTACTTGATTAGGTGATGTTATCATCATAACATTGCCTCAAAAATATTGTGAATGAATTGGTTGATTGTTATATACCTATGTCGTAAGGCAGCTTCAAAAGTTAAAAATACGGGCACTGGCACAAGATTTTCAGAAAATCCCGCGTTCCCTACCTCCTCCCCACCCATACAGAAATAAATTTGGAAATTTCGTTGACGTAGTCGTGCATTAAGAAAAACGTGCACGAAAAAAGAATCACGTAATTCGGTTGAGAACTGCAGCCTCGGCAGCTCACACAAGATTTTGACACTTTGTCATTTTACACGCACGCACGCACACGCACGCATATACGCACACACCTACGGTTCCCCCCCCCCCCCCCCCCAAGGATTTGGATTCAGGATGGTCTGAAACGGATTTGAATTGTGGTTCTTTTCATTCTCGGCTGAGTGTTGTTGTCCTCTTCTGACCAGATCAAAAATATTTTGAATCTTGACTCTTTGAACCTTACATTTTCAATCTCAGAGATTCACGCGAATGGAAGCTCCCATCGGGTCACACTCATCAATTCCTCTTAGCCACTAGCAGAGAAAAGGTTCCCAAGGGAATTGAGTGTAGCAAAAAGTCGGCAGATCTAACATGACCCTGAACCTTCGAAGGACAGCTGTACCTTGTTTTCAACCGTCTGACTCTGAAGGGGAGCTGTAAAAGTTCCGAGTCAACAACAGAACGGGTAACCGCCAGTGACGCTTATCTCTGGAAAACATCCTGATTCCCGGGGAAGGCCTTTACCAATTCCCAAAAAGCATCGACAGAGTCCAGACATAACTCGGTACAATCCCAATATAGGTACACAAACAAAGAATGTCCATCTTTAAAGACGATGCAATTTTAACTCAATCAATCTATAACTGCTGACAGAGATCCGTAACCGCGTTAGGAATAATGACAATCGGAAGTGCTCAAATCGAAGTAAGCTCGAAAATGGTTGAAACATAGATTTTCTCTGTTTGTGTCCCTATATTGGGATTGTGACCACAGCTCTACCAATGCCTTGACAGTTTTGAGCAACCTCTAGGCAGATTCATGACTGTTCATTCTTTGAAAGTTTTGGAGATAAGTCGGGTAGAAGGGTGTGTTAACGCTAAACGAACCAACTCTCAACAATTTCAATGGCAATGCGTGGGTTTCCAGGTTCAATAGCCAAAATATGATTTGTTAGATACCAGATAAGTGTTTATTAACAGATTAAAAACGTCAAAGCGTTATACCTTCAGTAATTGATTACAAAGACAGTCATTCATTACGATGGTCTGATTACTCGATAATTAGTAATCATTATGATTGACTACTTGATTACTTTGTAATCGGAAATCATGATTGGTTTGATTATTGGATCGTTTCACTACCTAATCAGTAATTTTGACGGAGTAAGACTGAGAGTGTACCGAACGATCATATCAGCTGGGCTTGGTATAATTTCAGCTGGGTTCGCAATCAGCAATTCCACTGAACACGGAAAAAAATGTAGGTATATATATTTCGGGAATATCCCTAAAATCGCAAATTTCACCCCTAGCGGAAGACGCGATATCTGCGAATTTAGGGATATTCCCGAAATATATATATTATTTGATTCAACAATCTAAAAAACCTAGAACATACTGACAGTTATTATATAAGTATCTAATAACGAAGTGCTGTAACACAACCAAAAACACTGTATCAACAGGGTCAACGGCTACTACATTGTTAACAACATGAAACAAATTTGGCTGGGACAACACAGAGAGCCACTGCAAACGGGCAAGTTCAGGAAAACATGATGTTTATATTAATCTATACATCCATTTATCCTTTTCAAACGTTGTTTGGAAGTGAATGCAGTAGAATAATATAATATGAGTAGGTTCAGTGGGAAAGACAGTACAGTCTACTCTACGCATTCTGTTACATAATCAGGGACCTATACGACGTGTTTCACAATGAATTCCAGCGTTATATTGATATAAGAAATATTGAAGGTCTTACTCAGGTAATCTGACTAAACTTTGAGGTGTTTCCGAAAGTTAACCCACGAATATCGTGCACAGTTCTTCCAGACACTCTCCACACAACAATATTACTTAATCATAACGCTCAACGTACAAGACAGCCCGACGCTATCTCCATAAATTTTCCCCATAACTAGTACTCTATTAATGGCGTTTCCCTCGCGATAACCATTAAATTTCGGAACCAGAAGGTAATAACTGGGAACGTTGAGTAATTGCAATTGAGCCTCATTAGGGGCCTTGGCTAAGCGAAGTACATCACTCCCGTGTGCCCCGAGGGTTGATTCTCGTCCCTTAATTGACAATCGTTAGCAGGTAAGTCGCAACATAAATGATCAGGTACCAGACGTGTATAATACCATGAATTATACACCTAAACAATATTGGTTCAAGTAGGAAATACCTACCTTTCCGCATGTGTATGACAGCTTTCCAAACAAACTACAACTCTGTCCACGCAACAAAAAATTCCAGTCATCCAGCACGGCCATATGAGCTAATTTTCCGGAGTAACGCACCTACTCAATCCATCCATTAATTTTACATAAATATTATCAAAAATGTCCCGCCGTTATAACCAGACAAAAACTCCAAAATTAGAAGTGTATTGCCCTCTAATCGTTTTTAAATACATAATAATTGTTTACTACTATATTTATAATATTCATATTTCAAGCAATTTTCAAGTTAGAAGTTTTCACTTTTTTTCGCTGATCGTTGGATATTTTCCGTCATGAGTTATCATTCTACGACATGTCTGTTGATTTATTTTATAGCAATATTTAGCACCTAATTGATAGCCATTTTACCAATTTTAAGAGATTTTTGATCAACAAAAATTAGAAATTGATTTAAATGCTGTGGTCCAAAAATGTCCATCTTCGACCTCATCCTTCCGTTTGCAATTATGACGACGATTCTATGATGAATGGAGTAGCAGACTGCCTCACATACATAACCCAAACACCGTTGGCCATCAATCCACTCAAGGAAAGCAGGTAGAATCAATTAATATAAATAAAATTAATAAAATCTTGCGAAGGCTTTGAAACAAAATTTTATCCGCAAAATATTCAAAACTGCATCTATTAGAACTTTGGGGACCATTTAAAAAGCTCATTTTTGTCAATAAACTGCTAAAAATCTCACGCATCAACATGTAGTTAGGACTGCAGTAAAGAATCTAGCAGGCGATGATATCGAGTCACAGCTACTTGCCCTCCGTATACTGTTCTCATTTCCACTTTCACTTCATTCAAACTTGTGGATGAATACCTAAATACCTAATCCCTCCTAAATGAGTCCTGTAACGTGAAAACAGAAACCAAACGTTTCAGCGATCATGTTGTAAAAGCGGTGGTCTCTGGCATTCTAATCATAACTCACCTCCGGCAGTAGTTTTCTAGCAATGAACTGTCGTGGTTCGTACTGACAGCAATAATCGTCTGCAGGCTTTTGGAAACCTCCCGCAATTCTACTTGTGCAAGGAATGAATCAATTTCAACCATAAACAATGATTCGCGTTCTACTGCAGCCACTATACCAGGCTACGCGTGCTCTCCCATTTGCAGCAGGGCAGAGGATGTCCCCCATCATGAAATATTCACGTTCATTTCACTGCTCTCCTATTCCGTATAGAAGGGCGACCGACGAGAGAACGTTTAGTTGAACATTTCATCAAACGTTGAACAATACAAAACTCATTTTTGATTCGTGCATGATTTGGCCCCAGCGATCCACGAGTTTTCTTAGATACAAACTTGAAAGGGGGTATCTGTCTGAAACTACCCATTCCAGTGTAGATAGACCATTAGATCGAAACAGCTAGGCCAGGGTTTTCACACAAACACAGTAATTATTATGCCACCAGCCCTGTTTAAGTTTGAGGAGTTCAGTCTCCTGCTGAGTCAGTCACGCTGGGACCCTTCAGTCTGAGCTGTGACGTTAAAAAAGTGCCATATAAAAATCCTCGAGTGTTGTGCAATTAAGTACTCGGAGTGGTGACAGCGATATGCTTAAATACTGTTAGTGACAAAGAGGCGGGAGTTGAATGAAAGCATTCGTACCAAACAAAAGTCTAATAAAAAGTTATGGTTACCTAGGTTCACGAGGGATGGGTAGGTAGCAAGAACCGTTGTTTAGACCAATTTTATTGATAAATCCGCACGTGAATGAAACTTTCAGTTTACACAGTTTTTCATTTCACGGGATACAAACCTGTATTTGAAGTGATGAAGCAAGGGGAGGTCAATACACACATATATTATTGCATACCCAAAGGAATGTGTCTAAGCTGCGACAAAGTGTTTAACAAGAATAGTATTTGCAACATGAGTGATTATAGAAACCGATTCGTTCAGTACCATTGTTGAAGGAGAAAAATCAGCTATTGAGACGACTTAGACAGTCATTATTGCTATATCGTCATTCTATAGACAAAGTTACTGCGCTGTCACTACTTAGAGAAAGAGCTGTTTGGGTATTATGGTCATAAGAGAAAAAACGCTGCAAATGATTACACAACGCTTTATTATTTACTTGTATAGATGCCCTTTCTGCATAGACCGGGAATTAAAGTTTCATACAAATGCGCGGGATTCAATAATTCAACCATTAATTATTTGTAGTTATTCATGAAGCATAAGGTAAATAATAAACTGCTGTGTAATAATTTACAAATAATAAACCGTTATGTAATAATTTACCTGCATATTGAGCCAACCCGGGAATTACATTTCATAAAAATGCGCGGGATTCAATAATTCAATGACTAATAATTAGTTGTTGTAATTCATAAAGTATTACGTTTGTTCAAGTTGCAAAAGTACACATCAACACAATCGAAAAGAGCCACCTGAAAGATAAATCGGTACCTTTCAGTATTCTGTTCCCGATTTTCCTCTGTAATATGCTTCGGTCTGGTGAAATACGCAAGGGATTTTTTCTTTTTTAGTCCACCGAACGCGTCATTGAGTCCACTTTTTTGCTGTGTGTTATGTGCTTTTACCTAAACAATTTTTTTTTTCTAATTCATATTTTATTATTGCTCCAAGATATTATATCTTATTAACAATGTTCTTCTGACCTAATTATATTACAATGCATGGCATTTAGGGCTAACGATACATAACTTAGTCCTTTGTCTTTCCGATTTATCGCACACACTCACTTCCTACACAAGCTCATGTGGTTTAGTGCGCTTAAGGCGCCGCGTCCACTCATGTACTTCGAGAAGCTGGACCACTTCTTCATTAACATGGTTTTTAAGTCTCTCAAGATGAGCGTTAGCGCGCAGCTTTATCACTTGGTCGACGCTTTCCATCTCAAGGTCGCGATGTAGAGCGTCGTTGCGGATATACCACGGCGCATTGGTTATGCATCGTAGTACCATATTCTGAAAGCGTTGTATAATCTGCCTGTTTGATGGGGCCGTGCAGCCCCACAGTTGTGCTCCGTAGACCCACGAGGGCCTCAGTACTTGAGTGTACAGAAGCCGTTTATTTTGAAGTGACATCGTTGATCTCCGTCCAATGAGCCAGTACATTTTCCTGAATTTTAAGACAAGTTCTGTCTTTTTCTTTCTCACGTGTTCTTTCCACCGGAGCTTGGCGTCTAGCGTCATGCCCAGGTATTTGGCGTGATTCGAGTAGGGAATCACCACATTGTTGAGAAAAGCCGGGATGTAGTTGATCTTACAGTTGGTGAAATCGACGTGCACCGACTTTGTCTCATTCAGTTTGATTCTCCATTTAGCAGTCCAGCGAGTGATTTTGGAGATTGATCTGTTGAGTTTGCTGATGGATTCACTGTTGTTCTCCCCAACCGAGAGAACCACAGTGTCGTCTGCAAAAGTTGCTGTTGTGTTGCAGTCTAGGTCTGGTAAGTCGCTCGTGTACAGTATGTATAGGTCCCAAACAATTAGCACACCTACTATTTTGACGTTTAACTCCACATCAATACCGAGACTTTAAGCAAGCCGAGATGTTATGGACGTATATGATAACAAGATACGTTATTTGATTGTCGGTTGTATATTTTAGTTCAGAGGGTTTTGCATTGATGGTCCATTCCCCATAACGCAACTATATTACCCAACAACTTGTATCACTTGCAGTTTGTGGTCTACGAGGGAGTCGTAAATACATACGCCAAGTGTGAAGAAAATGGGGTGCCTGTCGCATATATCGCCAGATCAACAGTGCCCTCTTCAGACTAAACTTGTGGTCAGGGCCAAACTAGAACTCTACAGAGGGAGGATGGGGAAGTGATAAGATTATGGGCCAGTTGGAACAGAGCCAAAACAATGGTCTTTGGCGGTATCTGGCGGTAATTTAGCGAGATAAACGAAGGGACGGGGCTACAGAAGGGCTAGCTGGGTTGGTTCAGAAGGGAAGAACGAGTGGAAAAAGGATTCTACCGCCTCGAGAGGGAAACCCGAACCGTAAGATCTAATTTCTTTTCTTCTTCGAGATTAGGTACCCACCGTACTGCAGATTATGTTACAATATTAATCAGATGAGTCAATTCTCTAGGCAAGCCTGGTTTTCCCTTTTTCTCTGTTCGCAAGTTTCTGACTATTCTACGTATAGTATTGCCGACATAATTACCACCACTCTTGAGACAAACGAGAAAAGTTTGATTAAAGGATCAAAAATTGAGCTGTTGTGATACTGCTAAAAATGAGAGTGAACACCAGCATAAATATAGGGAGGTTAATTCAATAAACTGTTTCAGAGTTGAAAAAATAGGATGTTACGGTTCTGAAAAAATAAAATTTCAATGAAATACTATTAATAGTTCACAAGTACTTCGCATTTATCTTAGTTACCATGAACCAAAATTAATGAAATTTGGGCTGTATGCCCCATTTGGGGGTCTAGTTGGTCGCTCGGCGTTACTGTCGGCCATCTTTCATTTCTAGGGGTGAAAAATAGGGGTTGAAATTTTCAAAATACCGTAGCTCGAAAACTTTCAACAGAAGGACTGTGTGGTTTTTAGGGTTTTAAAAAAAATGATTCCGAACTTCCGCATTCCGGGTGGGTGATGGGGGGGGGGGGGGGGTCGTGAGGTCGAAATGACGCGTTATAGGAGACAGGGGCGGCGGAAGAATGCATATCTTTGTTACTGTAATTGTCGAACGTCAGAGAGCTTAATGATATGACTCTGGTGATATTTTGAGTAAGTGGTTTTGCGTATGGCGTCTGTGTTTGTGCATATATGGGTAGGTAGGAATCCACCGTAAAAAACGCTGCAAATTGTTACACAACGGTTTATTATTTACCTGTATAGATGCCCCTTCTGGGTAGATTACTATTTTCTGTGTTCAATATCCTAGAGCTCCCCCCCGGAAAGCCCTAAATCGAGTACTGGAGCCGGCCCCGGAATAAATTTTCATACAAATGCGCGGGATTCAATAAATCAATCATTAACTATTTGTTGTTATTCATGAAGCATAAGGTAAATAATAAAACGCTGTGTAATAATTTACCTGTACAGATGCCCCTTCTGCGTAAATAGTATAATAAACTGTTGTGTAATAATTTACCGTTGTGTAATCATTTACCGGTGTCTAATAATTTAGCCAATAGTATTTCAACGCTTGTTCAAGTTGCAAAAGTACCTACCAACAAAATTCAAAAGAGTAATCATTTCTCATATGGAATAATATCACAGAACAATCAACTCGACTTCATACACCCACCCGTCATTATAATCATGTGCTCCCTAGTGATGATATCTGGGCCGGATTTACACGGTTTGATTCACAATCATGTTGACAAAGCTTTTCGGTGTACATGTACGGCTGGTCGTACAATGCTCCGGGTGGTCTCAAAAATTCTTTAGATCAAGATCAATTTGAAAAACTAAAAAAAAAACCATACCCTTCTATTGAAAGTTTTCGAGCTACGGCGTTCGGAAAATGTCAAGCCCTATTTTTCACCCCATGACTGCCAGTAACGCCAAGCTTCGCGGACCAACTAAACCCCAAACGGGACCTACAAACTAAATTTCATTAATTTCGGTTCATGGTAACTAAGAAAAGTGCGAAGTACGGCGTACGGCAGACAGACAGAAAATTTTCTATTGCATTTTTGGATTCTACATACCTTGACACGTAAACCAACAAATGTGGAGGGGGAGGGGGGGGGGGGGGTTAAACCTGTTTTTTTTTCATGCTCGATTCCAAAGGGTCATTATTGAAAACGATAAACCAAAAGGTCCTACTAATTCGGGGTGTTCAGGATGGGCATTATACAGAACAACAATATGCAATAATTCGCCGTGTTTTTAGTTGACAAGTTTGTGCCTGTTTGTGGTAGATTTTGTAGTCTCGTCTGATCCCAGAATTTATAGGATTGCTCGGAGGGTTTTCCCGTGAACAGGAAGGGAATGGTCCATTTAGGTGGCACAGCATCCATTCCATCACCCTATCCGTTATGTTGCCTTACCAGGTAATACAGGCGCTACTACCTACCTTCCTAATTGGGCATTACTTTTATTTACTGTCTCATAAAGGGCCGACAACGGCTCATTCCAAATCACGTGAGAAGGTTAAAAATTATTTATGTTTGTTATGGATGCAGCACCTGACTAACGTCTCAAGTTTTGAGTACCGTTCAAAACCAAATATTCAAGAAAAGGTTGCTTCTGGTCCAACAGCCTTTCTATTACCGTTGCACAGCAAGACGGATTGCATCATTAGCGAGAAGAGAATCGATTTTTGAATGTGGCAGTATGCAATTTTAGTACAAGTTATGCAACAGAAGTTTCGTTGAGGATCTTTACATTGTTTTCCACTAGAGCATGAGTTAAACTATTTACAAAAGACTTGTGAACGAACTTCAATCACCTAAATCACCTAATCATATATTATTTTTGTTTATTATTCTCAATAATGAACCTTTGGAATCGAGCATGAAACAAACATGTTTAAGCCCCCCCCCCCCCCCCCCCCATTTGATAGTTCACGTTACCAAGGTATGTAGAATCCGAAAATGCAACAAAAAAACGCTTCTCTTCTGCGTAGATCATTGTTTTCTGTGGTCAATACCCTCGAGCTCCCCCCACCAGGAAAGCCGTAAATCGAGTAGGTACTAGAGTCGGCCCCGGCATTAAAGTTACATTCAAATGCGCGGGATTCAATAACTGAATCAGCAATTACAAGCATAAGGCAAATAATAAACCACTGTATAATAATTTACCTGTATAGGTGCCCCTTCTACTTATAATAAACCGTTGTGTAATAATTTACCTTTGTATAATAGTTCACCGTTGTGTAATGGAACAATATGAAATTTCATCGTGTGGGTGCTCTGCTGGAACTGTATTAATGTATTGTCAAACTTTCTTAATGCGATTTGAGCAGATCCCAATCAGTGACCCTGAAACTTAACACGGATGCAATTTACTGGTGAAATACTCGTAGCTTACAAATGCTGGCGAATGATATCCTTGGTAAGCAGTATCTTTCCAATGGGTTAATATGGACTGTGCGACCCTTAACTTCGTCCCAAATGCTTTTATGAAAAATCTTTCATTCAAATGAAGCAAACCTCATTGAACAAGTTATTCAGTCACCATCTCAATTAAGTGCGGTTACGGCTGCTGCACATGGATGTACTTGTTCGGTAGGCGACAGTGGCGGCACGTATGGGTAGGGCGACAGAAATATCCTCATATTTTATCTGCAGGTACTTGAGGGTCATCCCAGACAGCGATGATTCAAATTCTTCGCAGCGCTTTTTTACGAAGCATAGGTTTGTTCGTAAACTCTGTTAGCCGAGAAAATGTTACTTATACCAGTAGCAGAAAAAAGGAAATTGCGACTCCGTGATGCGATCGAAGAGGGAACAGAAAAAAATGAAGATCTCCTTCGGAAGGTTAGGTGTCGTATGCAGAAGGTTGTAGGGTCGGGAATAGAATTCAATTATTCAAGACCCCCCCCCCCCCCCTTCTGCTACTGCTGGCCCGATAGTTGCCTATCATGTTGCCTATGGCATCTGCCGCTGCCCTCGAGGAGGCGTGAGGGCGGAAAAAGGTGGACGGGATCAACGTTATTTAACATGTTACACAGCATGGCTACCTACAATTTTTTCCCGCGATCCCCAATACATTCGCTACCGTGACTTTACCGATACACCCAACGTGGAAGACCCTTCGGCAGTTCCTTTATCATCGCAGATTCTTCATTTATCACGATTTCGTAGAAAGCAATTTTAGGTACGTAGGTAACTCGGAAGATAATCAACGATGGGTCAATCCAAAACCAACCAAACAAAGCCATTATGATATTCGTACGTAGATAAAGTAGGTAGTAACTCAAATAATATAATTAATTTAATCTTGATTTAAACTTCAATGCAAATTTCTTTAACAACCGTCAATCATCACTTCCACTCCTCGAATACGGTCAAATTCTGTTTGATTTGCCTTCACAGTTTTCGAGTTACCGAACGCTGCCTCGAACCCCAGCCTTACTACTCTACTACTGCTACTCTTCGAGAACAGTCGATCAGCAAGGTTTGGAGCTAGGTTTCTTTAAACTACAGGTACCTACGAAAAGTTCTATCATCCTCGCCCAAAACGAGGTCCGCCATAACAAATTTTAAATTCTACTTAGGTAAATCCGTATTGAAACACGCAATTTTTTTAATTGATTTTTGGATTCATCGTACCTTATTTAGACCAAAATTATACCCACAACAAAAACGAGGACATACATTTATGAGGTAGGGACATGACTGTACCTGCCGTGTGTAACCATCTTTTAACAATAAAAACATGTTTATTCCTTCAATAATTCCTCTCTAGATTTTTATAATAATGATACAAATATTTAGTAAATGTATGAACCAAAAACATGTCAGTGATTCAGTATTTCCGAGTAGCGTTTATAGTAGAGTTTATCATCAAAATTCAACTAACATCACACTTGAACTGTTTTTGAGCAGACCTGTTTTTGACTTTTAAAACAATATTTTTCTGTTTTAAGCCACCACCCTATACCATCTGTGGTACATTTTCAGCAATTCTGACCACTTGTAGGCAGGGGTTGAAGAGGAAGAGGTTGAGAAAAAACTCCCTAGTTTTGGTGAAATTTACTACCTTTCTGAGTCGTTCTTCTTTTGAAAGGCAAGGAACATCCAGCAAGTGAAAATGATAAATTTGCCCAAACGGAGTTAGTAAAAGAACGTATTTTATTAAGTGTTTATAAGACTAGGTACCAAGGCAATATGGGTGATTTATTTGCATTGGTAAGAACGTATACCTATATAATTCAGTTTATACCACGATACAGGGGCATTTATTCATTTAGGTGCACGAAACGGGAATTACAGGAGGGGTATGACGATGTAGGGGTGAGGCGAAGTGGAGAAGGTTGAACCACTGACCTAAGCAAACCATTTGCAAAACCGTATTCGTAAAGTCTATTATTCCTTATGCACCAGGGATCCTTACTTAGGCACCAGAGCACATTGTCTTGAAAGCTTGAAAGATCATCGCCCGATCGCTCTGAACTGTGCAGTCCCTCTGGTCATAGTGACTTTAGGACATGGTTGTACAGGGGTGCGCTCTGGTACGTACGAAAAGACTCCATCAAGACCTTGATTTGGAAACTATAGATGAAATCTTTTGTTTTTTATACATGTATTGTGTTAAATTATGTCAAAAACAAATGACTAATAAGTTGCAAACTTCGAGTAATGTAAATACACATACAGAGAAAAAAAATCGTAAACCAAATCCATGACTCTCCTCATGGATTATGAAACAACATGGATTATGAAATCTCATGATGATCTCCACGTTAAGATCCTTCTAATGGATTAAGAATAAATTATCCACAGTTACATGACTCCGTCCACCACCAATCTTACTCATACCAAGAGCTCCACTTTCCAGACTTTTCCCCCGAGTCGCTCACCAATTCCCATTTACGTCATAACTTTTCTTAGTTACTGGGCGATTTACGTCCTGGTAAATTGATAGAAAGGCAGAGAGAGGGTGGTAGGTGTATAGAATCTGATAAGAGGAACATGACCCACTTCTCTTGGCAGCTGCTTCACAGAATCCACTCGAACCATTTTGTTATCTTTGCCAAATCGTTCTGGATCGCATTGTAGAGACCGTTTCATGATTTGTTGTGACTCTCCATCCTCGAGTATATTCCTCAGTAAATCTTTCTGAACATCTTTTTTCTGAGTTCCTCTTCTATTCTCCCATGTCAAAACTCCGGAGTTGATCCCGGAAGATAAAGTTCCTTTTGTAAGCAGCCTTCCAATAATTGAGCAATTCATCACTGGAATAGAAGCTTCGCACTGTTTACTGTTGGTCAAGCTACATAACCTGATTTCACAAAGCATCAAATTATCTTAAAACTTGCTGAGAGCGCTGCAAGTCAAGAAATAAACCATTTGATCTGAACTTCGCAATACTGCTGATAAAATAAACTTCTCAATACAATCCGAACTTCGCATCAGCTAGGTACAACAAGACTTGAACATGATTTCGCCATGTTTAATTTTAAAAATATGCGGCCGATCATCAAACACTCATTATTCTGTCTATGTAGGTAGGTAGTGATTGAAAAAAATAAATTTACTTCAAGCGGTGAACAATACTTCAAAGGCATAAGCATTACATATAATAGGGTTTCAGAGAAACAATTTTCTAAGCAGTCATAAAGGAGTCACTGCGAAAGTACCTAATACTTATGTGTGCATATCATATAAATGGCCGAACTCAAAAATGTACTAGCACGAAATGGATACACAGAATGGTGTAGAACTGATTTTTTTTTCTTATTCTTCCTCCAACTGACGAAAGAATACTATGGCATTCTTCATCATATTGTCATGAATACAACCTGGTTCACTTTTTATGAGGATTTAGTACAATCTGGATCAGCATCGGAAGCTATTCTTATAGAAATGAACCCTGGATTATTTCTAATATAAATGTTAAAGAAATCATTCAAATCTACTATTTTCACATTACTACCGAAAAATTCATAGCAATATGATCGTGAAAAACCAAAAATCAATTTTAGTGTCTGACTGACAATGCAATATGTCTAGGTAAATTATTAAGAGTTAGAATAGTGATACGTATCAATGCATCAAGAGATCATAACTATATTCTTGGTTTGAGTAACCAATCTTTTACGTGCAAAAAGTGCCAATGATGTATAGGGAGAAAACCTATATTTGGTGCGTGTTGCTGCACATTCAGAAATATCTTTGTATTGATTCACTTCCAGAATAAAGTAGCAAGCGATTCACGTTTCATACGACCTCAAAATGTAATCTACTCGTACGTGCAACTTTCGCGCGCTTTGAAAGTTAGGTACTATTCCCATATTCCCCTATCTTAAACAGGAAACAAATATTATCGGAATGATTTGAATTGAATTGTGGGGAGTACAAATTCAAGGAATGTTCCTCATTATTACTGCGGTGTCCGTATTGCTTATATTCATAACAACTTAAATCAGCACCCAAGGTAAGGTCTGTTGTTATAGTCTCCATCTTTGCAATCTCGAGGAACTGGAGGGTTGAGTAGAAACTTTTCCATAAGCTGCCGCTAGAGTGAATAATTATCTGATATTGTGGAGAGGAAACTTCGCAAACTTCGTTCATGCTCTGGAATCATACCACTCACGACTGCTGTCTGAGTTCCGGTTCAGCTTGAATATCTCCTACCCCAAGCATGAAGTAGTGCGGAAGAGGCAGAAAAGACGCCGATAATAATGGATGAAAAAAGAAAAGAATGTTCTTATCTTTGGGACCGACTGAATAAAACTCAATGAGGCGATTCCATTCAAACTCTATAAATAGCCGGGATCGATGCGCGTTTGTTATAGATTCACCGCCAGAAAACCTGTTCTATTTTTAAGACAACGTGTTCACAAGATGGTGTGAGGTATATTTACAGACGGGGATTCAATAGTAATCAATGGCAGCGGAAATAAATACGAGTAGAACTAGAGCAAATAAACCCAAGAAATAGGTCGCTGGGAAATTCGGTACGGCACGGCTGAGCTAGTACTCACTGCCGTTGTCAACAAACTGACATCTACAGTATTTACCTGAAATTCCTCTTGTTTTTAGAGGAACCCCTACGGAGCAAAGCTTCTGGATTTTTGGCATACTACTGTTTTAAATTTTAAAGAAGGGGGCGTAAAGCCTAAAAACCACTAACAATTCCATTCAATTTTCTATGAGCGTGAACGAACGTGGATGGGAGAGGATAGTTTTTAATAAGTAGTCTTAATTTTTACCCAATTCCCACGATTCTATTTTCATATATGTTTTTCACTGGATGGGGTGACATAAAACTTCAGAAAGATTATATTAAAATATTCACGACGAATGGGGTGGTGGAAGACGCAGAAAGATAAAAAACGATCTCGGTTCACATAACTGTATTTCGTTCATTTTCATAAACCCTACTACTCCTACAAAGCTATGTTATATTATCCTAAAAACTAAGATGGGTTAGTGTAATAATAAGTTTGTTCCTGAGAATAATTAGGAGTATGAGAACATTATTCGGTCCATGGATGAGTCTAAGGATTTCCTACCCTCGGCGGTGTTAAAGCATGTAAGCATATGAAAATGAATCAAAATCCATATATTTTTTTTAATCACTGGTGTATTCCAAATACTCTGACACCAATACTATTACACATTTTTAATTCTCAAGATGACAAAACGTTCATGTCTGTTTCTGGAAAATGTCTACACCAAGGTGACAAGCTCTTCAAGCTCAATAATTTATAGGTCGGCAGAAATACATTGGTGCTTGTAGTTTCAGGTGGTTGTTGAGGTTTCCTCCATGACATCCACAGAAACCAGAATGTCCCCCACCATTTTCTCCGGATAAAATTGAAGCATACTGACAGTAGAAGTTCATTACGGGGGACCGTCACTCTGACCTAAACAATACAACCCATAAATCACCTTTCGAAAGAGGAATTCCCTGATCGGCGAGAAATCCGCCAAACGGATTCATGACTTGTTTCCCTCGTTAGGTACGTGATGTCTCCCAATTTCATCTATCGACGGTTTCGAAGTTCGAATAACACGATCTTTCTTTTGTTCCCTTTTCAGGCTGGCATCAGTTACACTTACTTCGGTAGTACGTATTTCGTTGAAATAAAGAAATCTTAGACTTTCACGGAGTGCTCACTGTTGGAAATTATACCTACTGGAAACAAACGATACCCCAGGGTTCTCAAACTGCAATCCTTGCCATTGTGTATTGGAATATTTCTTACGATTTACCTCCAATTTGAATCAAGTACAGTCGTTGTGGTATTTCCATGGGCAAGATGGGTATAGTATGTTTATGACTGCACATCCAAAACTGTAGTTTTACGTTGTATTGGTTTGTCATATTTATCATCCTGCTACATAACGCTAAAATTTACTAGACTATATTCAGCAAGGCCAGAAAGTATGCGCCTTGTTGCTGCAGCGTTGCCCATAGTTGGTTTATAAAATAATTTGTTTGATATTTTCCCACGACCCGATGAGTCACGAGAAAAGAGATAGCAAGGTCTAGAGCAGGGGTGTCAAACTCAAATTCTTGGCAGGCCACTTCCTGAAATTGTAAGGCCTAGGTGAGCCGCATGCCATTTTAACCCCCACCACCACCACCACAAACAGAACTTCACAAATCTCATTTTTATTAATTCTATTGTTTTTATTCCTTTTATTTAATTGAATTGTTTGAGTGTATTTGGGGTCGAAATTCAAAATCGATAAGGTAGGTAGGTACCTAATAAAATTATGGGAAAATACTTTTTGAACTTTAGAAAGTGTTACAATTGAAAATGATTGATTCTCTTATCGACTGTAGAAATTGAAATTTCTTCCCATCATTATTGTTTTTTCAGGATTTAGCCAGACCTCAGCACCGTATTTCTTTTGTATGTTCTCCAAACTTCGTAAAAAATGAGCTCTGACTCACTTTCACAGCGTCTGCAAGAGTTTTGTTGGTGGGACGGCAATGGTTTTTGAACAAATCAGGCAAACTATTTTTTCATTGACCATCGTGCAAAAACAATTTAGTTCCCACCTCTCTCAGAACTGTCTCTTCTCTTCATGCTGTTCAACATGATGTTGATTATTGATGAGATCATCGTTTTTCTCAAAAAATACTTATACTGCGCACAACACCTGTCAAACACTCCAATCAGGCGCTATCACTTACTTAAATACTTATCGCTGCCGGATCAGGATCAGGATACAATCGTCACTCCGGTCACTCGCATTCTCGTAACACCTGTGTAAATACAATCAGCTGGTTCGACCACGAGCCTGATCCGACGGGCCAGGAGGCGCACCAAAGCACATCTGATTCGTCGGATCTGAAGCACTTACACGCGACAAACTTTCCGTGTTCAATTCAAATTAGAAAAAAAATCCTCAAAATTTACGAAGGGCTTCGGGCTGGCCGCGGGCAGCATGAAATATGTTCATGGGCCGCATATTTGACACCCCTGGTCTAGAGGGTGGTCAGAATTGTGAAAGTTACCTCCGCTGAGCTATATGTTCGATGCCTATTGGAACTGATAAGATTACATAATTATACTGCATTAACTCTCCATGATCCGGTGAGATCTGTCCCCAGTTCACCAACTCACTTTCACCACGAAGCTCCTTCACACGAAAGTTGTTAACCTCGCGTTAGGCAGCTGACTAATTAATGGGAAATTCAAGTGGCCAGAAGAAGAACGAAACATTATAACAGAATCTTGGAAACGATAAAAATTACTTGCCGTTCGACTATTGCTGGCGAAATCTTCGGATACCACATTGCATAAAGTTTTACGAATGAACGACTATGTTGAAATTGAAGATGACCACTTCCTTTACAAAACCGTGGCGATGTCAGCAAGTATAGTGGCACGACTGAATTAACCTGTGTAATTCTCCATTCAAAGAGTAGTAACAACTCAACAACCATGGTGCTGTCAATGTATACTATTGCGTATGCATGGCTTCAGGAGTGGGTTCAATCTGGGTCTAAAGGCACTTCCAAGCACAAGGGTACAACAGGAAGTACCAGGTAGTGCATAACGTGCGAACAGTTTTGAAGGCCGTTAGCACACGTGTAACATTTAGTAGAGCTCAAAATAACCAATGATGCAGACAACCTTGATTTCAGAGGTAATAATAAATAACGCAATAGCCAACGACAAGACCGAGTCACGAAACATTAAGGAAGGAAGAAATTGATTTATTTAACGCTCCGTCAGGTAAAACCCCCATCGCACGCTAAGGCCGGCAACTGACCATTCAAGACAGGTCGTGAAAGCGAACCTCAACTGGCTGATGGTAATAACAGTATTCTTTCTGGTAACAGCGTACTGCATCGTTCCTTAAACGGAACTACCTTGACCTGTGAACTCAACCTCGACTCCGTTCGATGTCAGGTTCCTTGTAATAAAACTTTTATTTCCCCTCCCTGAGGGGCATAGGCTAACATAAACAAGCTCGAAATACACGCTGTTATGCTACAGATAGTTTTGTTTACTTTATTTCCATGTATTGCGTAATGCCTTGTTTCACTTTAGGGCTGTCATCCTGCTCGCATATTTTATGGCCTTTGTGTCTTGACGGTTGGGTACATGAATTGCCTATATGAATGCGCTTGTTGTTACAACCCAACTGCACGGAAGGCCCACTACAGCATCAGTAGAATCAAAGAAAAATGTGTCTGGCTGGAGAATAATATATAGTTTTAGAGGAAGGAAATCGATGTCTGCCGAAAATACCTGGGGCTCATTCCTAAAGACTCGTCAACTTTTCACTTCGCAAGTCTTCATTAGTACTCTTCACTTCGCGAATTAGTAGGAGAACTTTCTGTTCCTAGAATTCGCGTTCCCACTCTGCAGTTCTACTCGAAACGAAGAGTTCTGAAGAGTAATCTTCGTTTCCCGGACTAACCTCCAATAACTGTTACAGTATATCGTTGGATGTTCCGATCGTTTAATTCCGAATCTGATTTCATCAAATCTTACTTGGGATTTGGTTAGGCGAAACGACTCCCTGAAAGTTGTGTCGCTGACGAAGAAATTAATTCACGCTCGATGAATGCGGCCGACGGAGGGTCGAGCACGTTCAACATCATCACCATCCTCTGATGAGAAGTATCGGAAAATTTCAATTAAAACAATTAGGTAGGCTGTCACTTTTTATCCACTAACAACAACAACCTGTCGCTTCCTAACCTTTCCTTCCTCCCAAATGTAGAGTATTTTGATGGCCTCAGTGGAGGTAACTTTGAAGCACACATTAACATGCATGGAGCTAACATTAACTGAACGATTTTTAGACCTAATCGAAAGATTGAATTCTCTTCTTTTTATTGGTACTGCTGAACACATAATTTAACGAAGAAATAAAGCCTAAAAACAAAAGCAAAAATGTTGTAAACTCTTCATTTGAAACGCAGACTCTTCACTTTGAACTTTGCGAAAGATAACCTTTAGGAATCGAACTGTTCAAAGCAGGGTAAAACTCTGCAATTCTACACTTTGCATTTCACTCTACCGCTCCAAATCAACGAGCACCGTCATCGTTCTTTAGGAACGGAAATTCGTTCGCAAAGTGCACAGTGTGGATTTGAAGAGTGCAGAGTGAAAAGTAAAAGTCTTTATGATCATACAGGGATAAGCTATCTGCTACTCCTAGGTAGACACAGTGCTTCCTCACTACCGGATGTACTCGCCCTACTCGCGGTGGGAAAAGAGGGTGTATCTCCCCTCCACGGTAGTAGGTACTATCATCGAAGAAACTACCAAAAAGCTCTCTCCCTAAATCAAAATTTCCACTCACTTTACGGTTCAGACGTCAACGAACAAATTATGATTCAGTTCTGTTTGAATGTACTCAATTCCTAGTAAGATATCCGAACTGCGGTCCCGAACTCCTAATAGTCTGTTGTTATATCTCATAATTGACTCTGCACTCCGTGACCGCAGTTCGGATGCAGCAACACCATTATATATTATCTCATGGAAAGAACAACCCAAACAAGCTGAAATTTGCAGGAACCCGCACGGTTTAGACCCTGATTAGCCCCTCCGAATTTGAATGTGAACGCTGTCATCTCCGGCTCCACTCGACCGATTTTATGTGTCAAGGGCCATACAACTAGATGCCTAGTAGCCCCAAATTGTATAATGTGACTGGAAAACTGGAGGAATGCGCAGAAGTAAACTAGTATAACCTACAAGCAAACTAGGATACTTACAAGCAAACTAGGATAACGTACAAGCAAACTAGGATACTCAATCTTTCGAGAATATTTTGTAAGATACGCCCAAGTTTTACTGGCTGTCGGAAACTACTTGCTATTTGTTTCAAAATAGCAGCTAATTATTATAAAATGAACTGAATGAATTAGCGTTATTGTGTCGATGCTAAAATGCTTACTACTCGGCCCCTGTGGGCGTAGTTGACGTTATATACGTACCTACTACGTATTCCACTGTCGAAAATATTTTAAGGAATGATTACCAAGATTGTTGTCTCTACATTCTCGTTTCCCATCACACGACAAATAATAGTCCTTCGCGAGTTCCCGAACTTTTCTATTCAACGAACTTCGGGGACAATCAAGTCACCAAGGATGGTGTTATTTTATGGTTAGGCGTATTGTACAAACCGGACACTATTTCAAACATTTTATCATCAGAGGTTCGAAGCAAAATACACACAAATTCAATTCGAAGCGTACAGACATTCGAATAAATGTTTCTATCAAGTCATCCATTTACAATCGTTTGCATTATGTAGTGGGAGTTGAATGCTTGCAACCTTGACAACTTGAATCTTCAAGGAAAAGTACTAAATTCGGATCATTAACTTTTTTCCCGTTGATTTTCGTTGAAGAATCCATACCTTGAGCGGGTTTGAGCGGTTGGGTTACCTGGGAAAGTCCGCACGCAACCTCGTTCCCAAGGACACGAATCAGGACAGATGGCTAAACTAAACTTGACAACCTGTCAGTAAGCGGCTGACGGGGTAGGTGTTTGACCCTCGCTATCGGCGGGGACCGTCCCCTTTTAGGTAGTACCTCTCATGGTTCCATTTCTGGAAAGAGTCCGAATTAAGGGTAAAAATGTCATGGATTTTAGTAAGAAATAATTTCAATAGATGGCTGCACCGTCGGGGGCAATCCAATATTCGGTTTATCTCTTGAACGGGTCAACCGATTTTCAATCTGTAAAATGTTCTGTAATCGTTATAAACAATCACAAGTGCGGACATTCAGTTTTGATTTTAAAATTTTTTTTTCATGGAGTTCCCGAGATTGTTTTACTCAATTTCGATTTTTTTGAAAAAAGCAACTAGTACAATTGTAGCAAAAAAATCGAAGAATCCAAATCCGTTTTCAGATTGAAAATCGGATTAGATCGAACGGCATCTAGGAAAATCACTATAACAATAGGGGCCTATTGTTAGCCCTTTAATCCTCTGGGGGGGCTCCACCCCTAGGCTGGTGCGTCGTTGACTTTCTACTTCCACCTCGTGAGAGTCTACCAGAGACCCTGGAATATAACCAGGGGTGTTGTTAGTCAAAATGTGTATAAAAATAGGTACTTATTTTGTATGTTTCAGTTACATGAGGTTTTGAGGTATCGTCTTCCATGTTTTTGTGGGACGATAAGACTGAATAAGAAATCGATGTTGACCAAAGAGTGGAAAGCTGACGTTCTACCAAAGGTTCAGCTCCCAAAATTGATTTTGTTATGAGTCAGAACCTGGGAAATCGTCTTAAATCGCCATCAATTTGTATAATAACACTAGAAAAGTGTCAGCACGTGAATCAGTGGCACTACCAATGATCAAAGATAACTTTGATAGCTAAGAGAAAACAGGAGCCTACCTAATTTGGGTTTTGGGGGCCAAAATGGGTGGAAACCATCAGAAGTAGCTATTTCAACTATGTCACATGAAACAAACAATAAATGAACAACCAACATTTCTGTAGATGTCCAATAGAATAATAAACCCATGTGACAAGGACTCTGCAGCGTTTTTCAAATGGAATAATATCACAGAACAACAAGCTCGACTTCATACAGCTATCCGTGATTATAATCAGGTGCTCCCTAGTGATATCTGGGCCGGATTTATACCGTTTGATTCACGATCATGTTGACGAACCTCTTCGGTGAAAACGAACGGCTGGTCGTACAAAGCTGCGCGTGGTCTCAAAAAACGCTTTAGTTCAAGATAAATTTAAAAACGTAAAAAAACCATGCCCTTCTACTGAAAGTTTTCATGCTACGGCGTTCTGAAAATGTCAACCCCTATTCTTCACCCCTTAGGGATGACTGACACTAATGCCGAGCTTCGCGGACCAACTGGACCCCAAACGGGACCTACAATGCAAATTTGTTATTTATACTGGTTGGATAATTCGGGCCGTAATCTTCTGGAGCACTCTTTATTTTTTTAGAAAATTGATTTTTACTCTTATTTTTCCCACCATTAAAAAGAGCTCGCCTACGTGTGGCATTCCTGCGTTTTCATCTGTCTGCGATTTTCTCTGCTATACATGCTGGGCTTTTTACCGTTATAATATGCGCATCCGTTATATGTGGAGCGTGCCATTCGGGACCAATTTGGTAATATAAAGCAGCCCCTCTAACTCTACTCGCTCTGCTGTTTTGTTTACCCACAGTAAACTTGGCCACTGATGCCATATAACTTTCTGCCAAGTTACTTGTGTCATTTGACAATAAATAGTGACTTATCAATAGTAAAGGGCTAGTGCCACTTGTATTTTACAAAGCAAAATAATAGTTACCTCATCAAACACCTTCCCGTTTCGGGGTTTGAACAGTTATACTCATTACATTCTCTGTGGTCGCCAAAAATAAGATCTGGCCCATTAGTTTAATCTATCCTTAAATCTTCTACTAGACCGGTGGATTTCGAATTGTGCGCGATTGCACCTCTCGCGCACGCTTTCAGCCGCTTTATAACAGAGTTGGTTAACATTTTAGAGTAAGTCCGGGAATCTTTATGCAAAACGGCTGCAGCAAATAAGCCGTTTTTTATAATTTTTGATCACGTGATTGGCGCATTCAATTTTTGTCATATTGCGTCCATAGGAAACATTTTGAGAAATTTTGACAAATGCACTGGAGTCCCCATCCCCTATCATACGAGTATACCTATGTATATTCTGCTCCATAGTGCTTTTCACATATCAAGGAACATTTTTCCGTGTCTGTCTGTGTGCAATCCCTGATGAAGGGCATGAGTGCCAGAAAAAAAAGGTTGTCACGAGCTGAAATTTAGAGGGCAGGTGCAGGTTGGGTCACTGATAGTCCCAAATCAAAATCATTTAAAAAATACTGTAAGCTTTGTTAGCGCATGCGCGAACGTGCAATCCTTGTACAGCCCACAACTACCTTATAATCGTAGCAAAGAATTCAAATTTGGAGGTTGGATCTAGAATGAAACTCTGAAGGTTCCATATGAGTTTCACCAAATTATAACGGTAGTATTCTGTTGAACACATGAAAATATAATTATGTACCTATGTAGCCAATTCCTTATAACGCCCATAAGTACCCGAAAAATGGTGGCAGATTTTGGTTTATTATTTTCAATAATGAACCATTGGAATCGAGCATGAAAAAAAAAATTCTTACCCCCCCTCAAAATTTGATGGTTTACGTTTCAAGGTATGTAGAATCCAAAACTGCAATAAAAATATTTCTGTCTGTCCGCCGTACGCCGTACGCCGTACGGGCCACTTTTCTTAGTTACCATGAAAAAAAATTGATGAAATTCGGGTTATAGGTTCCGTTCGGCGTCTAGTTGGTCCTCGAAGCTCGACGTTAGTGTCAGTCATCTCTAAGGGGTTCAAAATAGGGGTTGAAATTTTCAAAACGTCTATACCATTTTTTTTACGTGAATATTTTTACGGTTTTAAATAGTTCTTGAACTTGCGAGTTTTTTAAGACAATCCGGAGCATCGTACGTCCAGCCGTTCGTTCACAGTAAGGCCCCGAAGTTTGCACCGACAGGCATTTTCGACTCCAGTGTGAATGAAATTGTATACAATTCAAACCAAATCTCGTAACCAGAGACGCGCCCACAATAGGAAATTTGACGGAGATAGAATCATTGCTAGGGATCACCTGATTATATTGGCGGAGTATGAAGTCGAGTTGGTTGTTCTGTGATATTATTTCATTTGAAAAATGATGGCTCTTTTGGAGTTTGTTGGTAGGTAGTGAAACTTGAACAAACGTTGAAGTATTATTGATGGGTAAATTATTACACAACGGTTCATTATACCATCTACGTAGAAGGGGCTGGAGTTTGTTGGTAGGTACGTTTGCAACTTTTTTTGGATAGGCACGGGTTGGACCAATATAATATAAATGGGTTGGATAAAATTCATTGAAATCGTGCCGTTCGTCAGCTCAAATGAAAAATCCTTGGCACTCTCGTTATTTTACATTCTTGTTATTGTTATTCCAATAGCAAGTTATTTTTTTGTACTTGTATTCTTGTTATTATTATTCTATTGATATTTTTATTGCATTTGAATTATTGTTATTGCTATTATATTGATCATTCTCAACATATTTGTTATCTTTGGGTCAGTGATATTTCCATAGGCGTCACTTGCGAACCTCGAAACTGACAATATATAGTTGTGGCAATATAATAGTTATCGAGTGCAATTTTGCCTGAACCTTTTATCGAACTTCCTTAATTTTACGGCGATTTTGGTTTGTTATTCTGTGAATAATACACCTATGTATTCGCTCAGCAAAACATTTTTATAACACCCCCTCAAAATTTTTTCTTTTCCGTTTCAAGGTGCGTAGATTCCAAAAACGCTGCAAAGTCCTTGTCACAGGGGTTTATTATTCTATTGGACATACCTACAGAAATGTTGGCTGTTCATTTATTTTTCCTTTCATGTAAAATAAGTGAAATAGCTGTTTCTGGTGGTTTCCACCAATTTTGGCCCCCAAAACTTGAATTAGGTACGCTCCCTTTTGGTTTATTATTTTCAATAATGAACCATTGGAATCGAGCATGAAAAAAAAATTCTTACCCCCCCTCAAAATTTGATGGTTTACGTTTCAAGGTATGTAGAATCCAAAACTGCAATAAAAATATTTCTGTCTGTCCGCCGTACGCCGTACGCCGTACGGGCCACTTTCCTTAGTTACCATGAAAAAAAATTGATGAAATTCGGGTTATAGGTTCCGTTCGGCGTCTAGTTGGTCCTCGAAGCTCGACGTTAGTGTCAGTCATCTCTAAGGGGTTCAAAATAGGGGTTGAAATTTTCAAAACGCCTATACCATTTTTTTACGTGAATATTTTTACGGTTTTAAATAGTTCTTGAACTTGCGAGTTTTTTGAGACCATCCGGAGCATCGTACGTCCAGCCGTTCGTTCACAGTAAGGCCCCGAAGTTTGCACCGACAGGCATTTTCGACTCCAGTGTGAATGAAATTGTATACAATTCAAACCAAATGTCGTAACCAGAGACGCGCCCACAATAGGAAATTTGGTGGAGATAATCATTGCTAGGGATCACCTGATTATATTGGCGGAGTATGAAGTCGAGTTGGTTGTTCTGTGATATTATTTCATTTGAAAAATGACGGCTCTTTTTGAGTTTGTTGGTAGGTAGTGAAACTTGAACAAACGTTGAAGTATTTTTGATGGGTAAATTATTACTACGGTAAATCATTACTCAACGGTAAATTATTACACAACGGTTCATTATACCATCTACGTAGAAGGGGCTGGAGTTTGTTGGTAGGTACGTTTGCAACTTTTTTCACTCCTCATCAACAATTTCTTTTCAGAACTTCATTATGTGTGTTTCTTTTGTTAGGTACTGTTTGTCATCGGCAGAATTATTTTAGCAACATTTAACTCGTGATTTAGGTAGGTACCTAGTAACGAGTACGGGGTTAGGTACTAACCTACGGAGGGTCTGCGATCTACATAATATGTATAGAATAGTACATCTCATATTATATAGACGGGTTATCTATACATAGAGATGTGATCTGTAACAGAAGGGTATTCTATACAAAATAATAAACCGTTGTGCAGGGATTTGCAGCGTTTTTTTCTTTTTTTTTCTTCAAATTATCTTTGATCATTGGTAGTGCCATTTAATCGTCTTGATCCACGTGTTGATACTTTTCCTAGTGTTATTCTACAAATTGATGGTGATTTCAGACGATTTCCCAGGTTTTTGACTCATAAAAAATCAATTTTGGGAGCTGAACATCTGGTACAATCTCAATTTTCCACTCCTTGGTCAAAATCGACTTCATTTTCGGTCTTCTCGTCCCCAAAAACATGGAAAACGATACCTCAAAAGCTCATTTTACTAACATGTTACTAAAACACCAAAAGTACCTATTTTTGTACACATTTTCACCCATAAGACCCCTGGGTATATTCTGATCGGCTGCTAAGTTTCGGGACACAACTAGGGCCCAAATGGAGCATGTGTGCGAAAGAATGAATTTTTTAGAGCGAAAATGAAGCCGGTACACGTGATACGGTGGACGGCGGACGGACATTGCATTTTTGGAATCTACGCACCTTGAAACGGAAAAGAAAGAATTTTGAGGGGGTGTTATAAAAATTTTTTGCTGAGCGAATACATAGGTGTATTATTCACAGAATAATAAACCAAAAGGAGCGTTTTCCTTTAAAAAAAAACAACGGTAGCGCCCCCGTAGATTGGCATTAAATGATAGGTAGTTCACGGAATCACCCTCAGAAGTTGTGCATCCGTAAATATTATGCGGTTACGGATGCACTCTATAAATTTATCCGTAACCCGCTTGTTGAAGGATCGTCAACGGAAACACCCGTGGTTTCCGTGGTGTACTATTTCGGCAAAATCAACTGATGATCATTTTCACGGGAGTACCCCGAAAATCCCCGTATAGGTGTAGTGATTTCCGTTGGTTAATCCTTCAACGTTCCATCGCACGCCCGTGGGTGTTTGTACGGGTCGTCATAGCCCCACCCTTGACTAACCCGTAACACTCGATCGCCTCCCCGTAGCCCATCCATGATTTTCCCGTGAATATCCCTGGACTCTCCCTAGGTTTTCTCTAGCCCACCCATCACTGTCTTTAATGCTTCCGTGCCCTTCCTTCAATGATCCGTGATTGTAGGGAATCACGGCGGATGGTTAACGGACAGGCTGAGGAAACGCAACCCTCCATTGCCTTTCCGTTGAGGATGCCCCCATAGAAACACACGGGCCCTTTATGAACGAGCAACGGAGAGACGTGTACCTACTACCTTCACCTCCCCCTCAACCGGTTAACGGAGACGTCGAGGCAGTGCAAGTCTCTCCGTCATCGTCCGTATAGGATACGTAACCATCGACAGAGCACCCTTTACGGACGAGCTACTGAGGATGACTTGAGAGACGTCCGCTGCCTCAACGGCTCCCACTAACCGGTCGTCGGAGCGGTAAAGGAAGTATGCGTCTCTCCTTCGCTCGTCCGAGGATCCGTAGCCTACCGAGTAGCTCGGCCGAGTAGTCGGTGGAGTACTCGGCCGAGCTACTTCGATGGGGCGAGTGGGTGCTTACATTTCAGCTGGGCAGAGACGAGACAGTTGCGTTGTGTAGTGTTCCGCGTCAACAGCACACAGCGATGTAAAAAGAGAACAATGCAAAGTCCTTGTCACATGGGTTTATTATTCTATTGGACATACCTACAGAAATGCTGGCTGTTCATTTATTGTTTCTTTCATGTAAAATAATTGAAATAGCTATTTCTGGTGGTTTCCACCAACTTTGGCCCCTAAAACTTGAATTAGGTACGCTCCTTTTTTTTTCTTTTTTTTTCAAATTATCTTTGTTCATTGGTAGTGCCATTTAATCGACTTGATCCACGTGTTGAAACTTTTCCTAGTGCTATTCTATAAATTGATGGTGATTTCAGACAGTTTTCCAGGTTTTTGACTCATATAAAACCAATTTTGGGAGCTGAACCTTTGGTAAAACCTCAATTTCCACGTCTTTGGTCAAAATCGACTTCATATTCGGTCTTCTCGTCCCCAAAAACATGGAAAAAGATACCTCAAAAGCTCATGTTACTAACATGTTGCTAAAACGCAAAAAGTACCTATTTTTACACACATTTTCACTCATAACACCCCTGGGTATATTCCGATCGGGCTGCAAAGTTTCGGGACACAACTAGGGCCCAAATGGAGCATGTGTGCGAAAGAACGACTTTTTTAGACCGAAAATGAAGCCGGTACACGTGATACGGCGGACGGACATTGCATTTTTGGAATCTACGCAACTTGAAACGGAAAAGAAAAAATTTTGAGGGGGTGTTGTAAAAATTGTTTGCTGAGCGAATACATAGGTGTATTATTCACAGAATAATAAACCAAAATGCAATGTCCGTCCGCCGGACGCCGTCCGCCGTATCACATGTACCAGATTCATTTTCGGTCTAAAAAACGCTGCAAAGTCCTTGTCACATGGGTTTATTATTCTATTGGACATACCTACAGAAACGTTGGCTGTTTATTTATTGTTTCTTTCATATAAAATAATTTAAATAGCTATTTCTGGTGGTTTCCACCAATTTTGGCCCCCAAAACACGAATTAGGTACGCTCCTTTTTTTTTTTTTTCAAATTATCCATGATCATTGGTAGTGCCATTTAATCGTCTTGATCCACCTCTTGATACTTTTTCTAGTGTTATTCTACAAATTGATGGTGATTTCAGACGATTTTCCAGGTTTTTGACTTATAAAAAATCAATTTTGGGAGCTGAACATCTGGTACAACCTCAATTTTCCACTCTTTGGTCAAAATCGACTTCATATTCGGTCTTCTCGTCCCCAAAAACATGAAAAACGATACCTCAAAAGCTCATTTTACCAACATGTTGCTAAAACGCAAAAAGTACCTATTTTTACACACATTTTCACTCATAACACCCCTGGGTATATTCCGATCGGGCTGAAAAGTTTCGGGACACAAATAGGGCCCAAATGGAGCATGTGTGCGAAAGAGCGAATTTTTTAGACCAAAAATGAAGCCTGTACACGTGATACGGCGGACGGCGTACGGCGGACGGCGGACGGCGGACGGCGTACGGCGGACGGCGTACGGCGGACGGACATTGCATTTTTTGAATCTACGCACCTTGAAACGGAAAAGAAAAAATTTTGAGGGGGTGTTATAAAAATTTTTTGCTGAGCGAATACATAGGTGTATTATTCACAGAATAATAAACCAAAAGTCATTCTTTCGCACACATGCTCCATTTAGGCCGTAGTTGTGTCCCGAAACTTTTCAGCCCGATCGGAATATACCCAGGGGTGTTATGAGTGAAAATATGTGTAAAAATAGGTAATTTTTGCATTTTAGCAACATGTTAGTAACATGAGCTTTTGAGGTATGGTTTTCCATGTTTTTGGGACGAGAAGACCGAACATAAAGTCGATTTTGACCAAGGAATGGAAAATTGAGATTGTACCAGATGTTCAACTCCCAAAATTGATTTTTTAACCCGTTCAGTGCGCCTCCCGAGACCCCCTCGGAAAACCGTGATCCTCGGGAGTGCGCCCCCGAGAACCCCTAGGCGGAACGTAGCCCGATTCCTCTCGAGGGGAAATGCTGCGGGGAAATTCCTTCGACACATGTGGGTCGGAGGGGGGCCCCCGTCTCTTCTACACGATGTCTCCTTTTTCGAAAAAATCATGAAAAATATTTTTCATGGACAATTGCAAAAACATACAGTATAAAATTTTTTAAAAATTTTTTAAAATTTTTTTCGTAGCAATGGCGAGCACTTCGCGAAAATTCGGGCGCACTGATGAGTCAAAAACCTGGAAAATCGTCTGGAATCACCATCAATTTGTATAATTACACTAGAAAAAGTGTCAACATATGGATCAAGACAATTAAATGACACTACCAATAATCAAAGATGACATGAAAAAAAAGGAGCCTACCTAATTCGTGTTTTGGGGGCCAAAATTGGTGGAAACCATCAGAAATGGCTATTCGAATTATTTTCACGTGGAAGAAACAATAAGTGAACAGCCAACATTTCTGTAAGTATGTCCAATAGAATAATAAAACCATGTGGCAAGGACTTTGCAGCGTTTTTTGATGGCTTCATAGGGTTTGGTGGACTATGAGAACCCTACAAATCATTAGTTACTGAATGGCATATTATGGAAATTCCAGTCACATAGGTACTTAGAAAGTAATAATTTAGAAAATGAAATCATAGTAAGAAAACTAGATACCAGTCAGATGCTAAAAACCAAACGCCCTTCTTGATACCCAGACAGCATTCAGCCAAAATTTGGCTGTATCCTGACTTGATCCAGCAGCCAACTATTTCTGCCAAGCAAATCTTCTAGTTGAAGAAATAGATGTAGAAGGAAAAATACACTCTTAGATGTGAACTGAGTCCCTCTGCTAGCTCAAATCAACAGGAAAGGGAAGGCATCGTTGCAAGGTGGGCCCAGGTAGAGGATTAGATGGCTAACAATAGGCCCCATTGTTATAGTGATTTTCCCAGATGCCGTTTGATCTAATGATCCGATCTTCAATCTGAAAGCGGATTTGAATTCTTCGATTTTTTTCCTACAAAAGTACTACCTAGTTGCTTTTTTTTAAAAGGTTGAAATTAAGTAAAATAATTTCGGGAACTCCATGAAAAAAAATTTTAAAATTCAAAACTGAATGTCCGCACTTGTGGTTGTTTATAACGATTACTGTACATTTTACAGATTGAAAATCGGTTGACCCGTTCAAGAGATAAATCGAATATTGGATTGGCTCATTTTGAAGCAAAACGTGATGGCGGTTCTTGGAACTAAACCCGGGACATTTACCCTTAAAAGGCAAATATGTAGAAATATTTTGACACAACTTAGGGTAAGATATGCCAACAACATCTTGTTCCAAAGACATGGTCTATAATTCCGCATATAACATCGATGCCCAGTAATGATGACTAGGTCACGGGAATGATGACTAGGTCGCGGAACTGGTAGGCCAGGGCGATAAGGACACTCTTCCTCATTACATTCTCACCACAGCAATATGAATAAAAAATCTGATATCTTCTTCCACCCTCTTCGTAATCCTTCAATATGAGCTATTTGATATTATACCCATAGGGTGACGAATTGTTCGATTTTTGTAAGTATATGGTAGACTTTGAGTGGGAGCATAGATTTCAATCTTATATAAAAATGTGTGGAGTGAATTATGTAATGTACGATTCTCTTCATCCTTTCGTAAAGATCTGCAACACCCAATGATGAAGAAAACTTCTCAAATACCATGATTGCACTGGTAGCAAATATTAATAGGATAAATAATTAATAATAAGATAAGTAAGTGATAAATAGGCTTGGGCAATCGCCTGTCCAACGCCGCCGTTTCTCACATGCAATATCAATAAATAATAACAGTCTGGAAAAAATAATGAAGGCTGACTAGAAATAAATCAATAAAATGCAAATAATTATAGCACATACGTAAATCATTGCAATAAGTAAGCATCACAAGTCGCCTTCTGCTGATCCACAAAGCTCTTCTTTGTCAAAAACCTTTTAATAGTGAATTTTATCGCTGACTGTTCTAATGCAAATCGATTGACTCAGCTGTCTTTCGGCGGTAGGTATAATATTTGAGGTCAATATTGGATTACTTATAAGAGATTCTATTCAATAGTCTGTATATATTCATCTTCTTGTCTTTGTTCAGTAAGGGGCTGAAATCGATTTGTTTGACTTTTTGCTTGATAGTTATAGTGTGTAATTACCTAAACTGACCACATTAATAATGAAAGAGAATCATGCAGATCACTCACCAGAAACAGGTTTATTCTTACCTGAAACAATAACAACTGATGACACTGAAGGCATTAAATCGTAATCAAGATTAATCATATTATTATCAATGACTTGCTTACGATCCCAATGAAAAATTTTGAGCTCTCTTGTATAACTTAGAAAAATATCGAGTTATTACTCCGATTTCATAGCAAACTGAATCAAGTGTAGCATCCAGACCCACAATGCAGAGTTGTTGTTATATGCATATAACAGCAGGAATAAGCATGGTTAACTATAAACAACAAAAATAAAGCGGGCATCCACAATTATTATGTTGGAAGGGATCAAGAAAATCAAATTGTTGTCCACATAATAATGGGATATTTTAACAGGTTCATTTCCCAATTAGGTAGGTACCACAGCAGGACAAATGAAAATATTGTTGCCTAACCAAACTGATCCATAAATGTGCGTGATGGTTACGCAGTATAGGAATTTGATAATAACAAAATCCATATCATAATGTCATAAATTGGAAACCGAAACTGGCTACGTACCTGTGAAATTAGTTCTTTGCAGAGTTTGAAATTTTTTTTGTTATACCGGTTTGGTTCGGTGATATTGTTTGTTACTGACGATGGTTTGATCACCGAAACCGGTATAACAGTGTTTTTTCGCGTTTTTTCGTGTATTAGTGGAAATAGACTGATTTTTTTTGTTAATTGTGTACGAACATGCGATGGTCCTACCACTTTCCTGCACGTATTGGTCAATACATTTTTCCTGAATTCTTCAGATATATGCAGATGTATGGTATAATTTTGTATGCTAGTACTTTAATTTGAGTCACTTCATTCTCGACGATTGCCTCCCTCCTCTTTCCCCCCTTTTAGTCCATGCCACAGGCATGGAAGTATTATCAACGATGCCTATAAATAGTCATTAGATTTGTTCATTGTGGGGTTTTCTCGTGACTTGCAAACCATTAGTAAACCCGTTTGTGACCGCTCAGTGAGCTTGCAGGTACGACCGACACCAACATGGAAACCACATGAATGTTGCGAGTACTGCGATTGGGTTTGGCTTGAACTTTACAGAACGAGGACGTGGAAACTCAAACAAACGGCAGCACGCATGAATCCGAAGCTAGAAACTCAATGATTCGAGTAGCTATCGCTGACTGAAGATGGTGGGGGCACTCGTGAAAAAATAGTAAGCCGAAAAATCCTCTGACCGAACTGGCGACTAGAAAACCGTCGGGAAGTGGTCAGAACAGCACCGAGAACACAATTACATGGATACTATACAATCAGAGAATATTTATCTCTGCCAGACAATGATTCTTCAAAATTTATAACCTGCTTTTTCAAATTGGAGAATAGGGATTTGGAAAACTTTAACCACTGCGAATAATTTTTGGGGTGAGGAAACCAAATCTCAGGTTCATTTTGAATGGATTGGCGAAACATTAGTAATCCATTAATAATGAATAAATTCAATTAAGTAACAAAAGTGAATGGCATTCGGTTTTTATTCGTTATTTTAATTTAACCTATTATAATTGTTGGAAAATACAAATAGTAAACTTACGGACAATAATCTTAATTGCGACCCCTCTACTTACAATTACATCCATAAGTTACATACCCCATACCCTGACTGCCCAACGGCCTTCTCAGCTGGAATAAACCGGTTCCCGTGAGATCATCGAAGTTAAGATACCTCCGGTGCGTTAGTACTTGGATGGGTGACCGTCGTGACACGTCCAAGTATGACCCATGTAGCTGTTGTGCGAATGCCTGCCCACTCAAGAGGGCGAGCAATGAGTAGCCAAGTAAAGAACGAAATGACTCCGCGACGCTGGCAGGGCAGTCGAACGAAAAGCCCCAGTCTGAAATGGCTGTTTACTTTACTTTACGTTACATACGTACCTTTTACGTTTGAAAGAAAGAAAACTGATACTTCTAGCTGACGATTGAATTACTGCATCATAAGTCGAACAGGATACAAATTAGTCTCAGACCGCACAAGGTTACTCACTTTCCTGACGTTTTTTCGGCCGGCAGAGGTCATTTCAAAAGTATGTACCACGCAAACAGAAAAAAATCATCCTTCGATAAATGGAATACATAAGCATGAAAAATTGGGGAGGATTTTCAGCGGGAAATTTCAGCAGGCTCTTTTTGATGAAGTGCAAAAAAAAACCTGCATTGTGGATTGTAGTAGTAATAATTGTATATATTCTTCAATTTCTATACAGCCTAATTATTTTTCAGATAGAGTCAGTGCTATTGAGTCATAACTTGATTCAGGTATCACTGGCAGCACACTGTAATATTTTGTGCAGAGATCTCGAAAAAACTTGCAATTAATGTGTGTTACAAATAATGCAAAACAACATTTTTGGAGCATGAACCAAACTAGTCTATTCGAATTGTGTTGTTGTACATTTGTAAATAATTAAAACAGGGACTTTCCACGATCCCAAGGACTCCCATGGTTTCAACAATGAATAATTTTCGTGATTCACACCAGAACTTCACTGATACACTCCCCAGGTGACCGCGTTAGCCGTTTCCTATGTGGCTCCCATGAAATATTCGCAACTCTGTGACTCCCGAACTCGATTAAACCAACATCCGATACGTTGTAGGTCTGTCCTTATCATCTATGCCGGCTGCGTAGCCGATTCCGTTTGATTCGTGTACAAGTCATCCAAGGGGATTAATCCCCCTGTTCATGTCGTTTTCATTTTTTCCTGTCATGCAGCATTCAATGTTTGTCAATGAATGAACAAACCAACTATCGACGGCTTCGCTCGTTTATTATTTATTTAATATTATAAAGACGGAATGGAAGAAAGCTGAATGGTGAAATAAAGGGTTCAAAAATACTATGAGTCACTACTGATACCGCGAGTATTTCTACGGATGTTTTGTTTAGACAGTAAGTTATAATCAGTAGGACTGTTGACTTGCCCTCCAACTGTGCGAATGGAGAGGATATTGACAAAAAAGCGCGACCGATTTATTTGGAGTTCTCTTCAACTCAATAAGCAAGGCCTTTTTAGCTGTGTTGTCGTTTGCAGTTTCACGGCTCCCCTTTCCTTCGCCACTTCACCTTCAATTACCTCAGTTTGTTCTGGTAGACAATGACTTCTACCTTAATTTCCCGAGCTTCATACGGAATTAAAACTTCTGTGTCACTTCTCTTCTTGATCTCTGTTTGAATTTGCACGGGAAGGTTGGGAGGCTTGGAACCCTGAGACGTACGGGACACGTGAAACTAACAACAGATGGTCTAGGTCCAAATGATGTTTAATTCCTTTGAATGTTCAACACCGTCAATTCGTCGTTGCACTTCCGGCCTCATCATGAGGCATCACAACGAGACTTTCTTGAACAAAACAAGAAAACAGCAATTTGTTTCCTGGATTGGTCTCGTTCTAAGCCGAGCCAATTTCACGTTGCCAATGTATAACCTACGTACTAAACCAAAATATATCATCAGCAACTGAAGTATAATAATTTTATATCCTTTTTTAAACCGTAAAAATTTACGTTTTGTTTTGCTAAGACTGCCCAAAATGGTGGGTAGCTTGATTGTCCAACAGACAAGTTGTATGCAAACCAATTGTGAGTTTCATACCACCATTATTTAAATCAATAAAATAAAAGTAAGAAACAGTACCTGACTCAACCGTCCATCTGTAACATTTTTAATTTAAGGACTCTAGACCGTGAAGAAACTTCAAGAACATGCCTAAGTGAGAAACACAGTTTATTATTTCCGACCACTTCGCCTACGACTCCCATTATAGCGTGAATTGTGGATAACGTGACTGGAAAAGGGCCCAACCCTTGGTGGGCGTTTCCCGAACTAAAAGTTGGTTTGCCTGGCAGAAGGATAGCCAGGACAACACCCAATAAATCCGCCTTCGCGCGCTTTCTCTCCAATAACTTTCATCGGTATTGACGGTATTCTCTCTACTTATTAGTGAGCGTTGAGACTCGCGGGTCAGGACTGGGGCGGGATTCTCATTTTTTCGAGATTTTCATTAGTAATCTCCTCCATTCAACCATTACTGAAAAAAGCAAGTAGAAAAGTATCAGGAAATGCGGCTACCGTCAAGAGTTTCCAACGGTCTCCCATGATTTGCTGAATCAAGCACTCTGAAGAATGCAATGAGATGAGGCTCGTATTACTGAAATGCTGCCCAGCTAAAACCGCATTAGATCTGTTTCTTGGCCGCGAGCACCATTTTTCTGGACGTCCCTGAGTATGCTAGGTACCCATTTCCAATAGTACCTTTATATTTGCGGTAAGAAGCATTAATAATCGACCAGCCAGACCTTGATGGGAAAATGACAATGACGGAAAATTTTAACTCGTCGGGTAGTTGTTGGTTTTCTAAATATGGGCTACCTGTCTCCGTTCGTTCGTACACGCTTGAATCATCCAAAATAGACAGATACGACTTTTGGAATGCGTCATAGCCGGATTAAATTTCTCCAAAACTGCAGTAATCTTATATTCAGAAAAATCGAAGTCGGGAGATTTTAGGTAAGTAGCACGATTTTTTTTTTAATAATAATTGAAAGATATTGATAAGTTTTCTCCAGAAATGTGCGAAAACATCCGAAAATAAGGACCCTTTGCATAATGAGCTAGGTAGTTTTCCTATGTACAAAACCCGACTTCGAGGTCAATAATGCTGAATTCCTACCCATGCAAGTTCCTTTGTAGATGATAAATGATAAATGAATTATAGATGATAGTTGTACTATCATCTATATTTCATTTATCATGACCGAATATGGCGGGTGGACGTGTTTAAAATGCTAAACAAGCTTTTTGTTAACTTTGATGATTATGCTGGTATAAAACATTGCATGTAATGTAATAGAAGAGAAAAATGCACGAAAAACGAGGTGTAGAGTTGTGCAGAGTAAAAGGGTGATAAACAAGAAGTACAATAATTATACGCAATGTTAATAAGAGAAGCCTCTCGGAATCAAATGGGCGAACAATTCGTTTGAGAAACCATCCATCCTCTTTGTAGCATCTCTAAGGAAGATGGTTATACGAAAAGGAAGAGGTCGACCTTCTTATACAAGAATCTTCCACACTTAATTAAGCAACCACGGCCCGTCAGTTGGCGGTTGGTAGAGAGCAAAAGGCCTTAGGTCGGAGAGATGGTTGAGAGTGAAGGGCCCTCAAAGTAGGTCACATTTCAAGCTCTCTCTGCCTTTTTGCTCTTCCTTTTTTGTATAACAATGCATCAACGAAGTGACAGTAACTCGTTTGCGTTTAATTTGTGCAACATCCTTGCATAAAGGCAGATTTTCATCATAAAGGCAGATTTTCATTCGAGCCTGTCGGGAAAATGACACTATACCGGCTTGCCTACCGGGGGGGAGGGGGAGGGGGGCTTTTATTCGTAATACCGTGATTTATTTTGGAAACTCAAAAAAATGTGTATGCAGCAGGGTAATTTCCAATCTATTCCCCTCTGAATGATTGCTCCTTATTTGCCGACTCTGCTTCTTCCACGTCGTCAGGATTCATTATGGAAGTTAATTTCTTAAAAGAACACAGTTTATTATTGATAAAAGGGTTGGCACGAGCGAACTCCCTTCAAGACACTGCGACGCAACCTAACTTCCCATGCAGAGACGGCAGACTGGGCCCCTAGCCGTAGGACTGCTAGGTAGGTATCTCCAAAAATAGAGGTAAAGTGCAGTCATGGGGTATGTGGGTGGACGCTGGGGTATAGTGGTTCACTCCTGAGAGGTGTCGTTCCGCCACATGTACAAAGATTTACTTCAAGGATTTAAGAAGTTGTTATTGCGCAGTGCACCAACTGCCGAAAATATAATATCACAAGCCAGCTGAACCAATAATAATAACACAACATGATCAGCAACTGTAAACCAACTAACTGTAAGATGAAGGCAGCTGACAGTGGGTTCTTGGTTCATTTGTAATCTTGATTTTGCTACGACAATGGCTGCGCAGTGCTCAATTTAATCTGTGTCAATCCCGTTTCGAGTAACTGGAGTAGAACGGGTTAGTGGGGAGGAAAAAGCTAGTTGTGTCCCCAATATGCCACGTGATCCGCCCTAAATCTTCGAATTATACTGAAGAGAGGAATCGCAAATATCGATAAAAATTGTGAGAGGAATGTAGCTGTATCGCAGAATGCGATCTTACGTTGACTTAAATTAAGATATAAACTTTCACGTTGGCTTTTCCACAGCGAAAGAATTTTCTTTTATTAAACCAAAACAATGAAGTTGAAAACCTGGTAAATCACAATATTATGAAGCTACAATCATAATAACGTGGTACTTGTCAACTTGACACGCCCCCTCAAGTTCTAGGGGTTGGGGCAGGAGACTCCATCGAATTTATCGCTTGCAGAACTCTGTCTTTGGAGAAGCTAGGGCCTTTGTCAGCATATCCGCTGGCATCATGTCCATTGGCAACTATTTGAACCTTTTGATGATTTGAAGCTTGTTCTCCAACGCTTCCCCGAGGAATTTCTGCCGCATCTATGTGTTCTGTGCGAGCATGATCAGACGCACCCTGAATGATTCTTTGAGCACCTTGGACGTCATTACGGATGATCAGCGCCCCCTTAATCGGGAACCCACGTTCCCTCATGAACCTTCGCAAGTATAAAGCTTCTTCTTTAGTAGCATCCGTCAGGCAACAGTATACCACTTCAGTGCTTGAAGTAGCCACAGTGTGGTGATAGAAAGTTTGAGGTTAGGCCTGGACAGGTGAGGTTGAAATGAAGGTAACTAGCAACCAGAAAGGTTTCCACCACTTTGAGTACTAGGAGGTTGAGATGGAGAGCGTGAGGTGACTAGCATTCTGAAAGGTTACACCTATGGCAGGGCCAGGAAGGTTACCACCACTTCGAAGGCTAGGAGGTTGTGCCCAGAAAGGTTCCACCACACCGACCAAGCCGGAAAGGTTGCCACCAATTCGGGATCTTTTACGAAAGAGGTTTGAAGAGGATGGTAAGGGAGAGAGACAAGTCATCGACTTGGGTGCAGTAGGTAGAATGGTGAGCCGGGTAGGGGGAGTGCATTATATAGGCACCTTTCCACCCTCCCCCAGTCATTTGGCCGTTGGAGCAGGTGGATGAACGATGGAGGGAGCCGACCTAGTTGCGCTCCCCCAGTCACGTAGGCCCGCCTTCCCCCTTTTTTTTATTGGAAACAATCTAAAATATGCACTGTCGTGGTATCCTCCCAGAACCACTCCCGGCAAACTTAAGATCTCGCAAATAAACTTGCAGAAGTGGGGACGAAAAGTCGCAGGTAAGTAGAAGCACAACCTGGGTCCCCACCATCCCCTACTAACTAGGGGATGGAGGGAGACGGCTTCCAGGCCTATAAATACTCGCCGCCTCCACCTTTCTAACCATTCTACGCTCTCCTCTAGTCGCTGACTACTCTCTCTCCTCCTTACCTCGTCGCTCTCTCCTAACCCAAAAGAATCCGTGAATGGTGGTGGTACGCCCATAACCAACGGACAAGCTTCCTAAAAGATCTCGGGCATGGTGGTGGTCCGCCCATAACCAAACCGAGCACACTTCCAAAAAGATCCTGGACGACCAGGCAACGAACCTAAAAGAATCCGTGAATGGTGGTGGTACGCCCATAACCAACGGACACATCCGAAAAGATCCCGGATCATGGTGGCGATTCGCTCATAACCAAATTCCGGGCACATCCCCCCTCGCACCGCTCGTGGTAGATGTACGCTCAAACACATTCATCACATGCACATTTGAGTTTTATATTATAAAACGGGTACCATGACACATAGTATGTTTCTCCCGGCTTTCCGACGATATTACGGCCCCTGACATGCCAAATGCTATGCCAAATGATAAATGATCGGCTATCCACAGAACTGTTTCCCCAATCAGTGTTAGCGAATCCGCAAAGTGGCTCTCTGGATTTACTAGAAGTCAATTTAGTTTTAGTTGTTCCTTTCAAATATCTTAGAATTCTTTTTTCAGCTTTCCAATGTGTCTCATTGTATCTTGTGTTGAAATAGGCTCAAGTAATTTACCGCGAAAGCCATATCCAGCCTAGTTCCAATGGCCAGGTACATCTGAAATTCCACCAATGAGCGGTATGGCAGTCGCTCTGCCTCCTCATCTGTGCAGCTCAGAATATCAAGATCTGCACTGATATCTAGAGGTGATCTAGAGGTGCAATCTTCCATCCAGAATAGTTTTAAAACCTCTTGTATATATTTCCATTGAGACAGACGCATGACTCCACCCTTTCCGTAAATGAATTCTATACCAAGGCAGTAGTGTATCCTCCCTATGTCCTTGGTTTTGAATTCGGTCATTATTCTTTCCTTGAGTTCCATCAATTTCTCTGAATTTTTAGAAGGTAATTTCAAATCATCTACGTACAGAGCCATGTACATATCCATTTTTTCATCCCCTTTGCTATATATATATATATATATATATATATATATATATATATATAAGGATCTGCATCAACAGCTTTCATGCCGATGTTCTTCGTTACTCTTTCATCAAGTTTCTTGTACCACTGTCTCCCTGAATGTTTCAGTCCGTACAGTGATTTCTTTAGGTGGCATGTGGTTTTCCTGTTTTTCGAGTCTTCTAACTTACTTTTTGCAGTATCTTGAACTCTTCCCGTTTCATATTTAATAAACTAAATTTAAAAGTGTGACTTCAAAATATTTAGCAGCTTCCATATAGATATTTTCATCTAAATCACCATTCAAATACGCCGTTTCAACATTCATTTGGATAACTTCCATGGCTTGGTGAACAGCTATGGCCATCAGGGTTCTCAAGGAACTCAATCTAACGACCAGTGAGTAGTCTGAAAATTGTCGACACCAGGTATTTGACTAAACCCCCTTTTGTCTCGCCTTCCTTCTATCCGAATCGCCATTCGCGATATATCTGTTTACGAGAATCAACCGACATCTCACTGGTTTTCGGTCTTTGGCAAATCTGTCATTACCCAAGTTATTACCATTACCGGGTATATGCATGGACTGTAGATATAATTCAATAGCCATCAGTTTATATTAGCCAACCCTTACTAAAGACTTATCACGCCATTTCATGTTTGAAAATCTAGGAGACCCGACCTGTAGGAAAATTCATATACTTTAGACTGTATAATCCAAAGCTGTGGAAATTTATTTCCTTATACCGTTGTCATTATTCGCCAAACGCGTGGTACTAATTAATTCGGAGACATGATGGGAACAACATGCAACAGCAACAAAATGAGACAGGAACCGGGATTAGATATCATGACCTAGCGCCTGGTATGCGACTGATCTAACCAGTGAGCCATTTTTCCCCATTTAGTAGGAAATCTGAACCTTCATTTTGGTATGAAATTCCACCATTTTAGAAACTTACATCCTTTACCCGATACCACATGATACATGCTTACATGCCGATACCACTTGATAAGTCCCAGCCAAAAAATTTACTATTCAACTTACGGAACAGAAATTTGACGAGGCCTGTCTGGTACTACCGGGAAGGATAAAGAAGAGAGGCAGGCAGGCAATTTTGTATTATACGTCCCCCGGGGTCTTACCAACTTCTTATCAAATACGGAAACCATCAATATATCCCGTGTAAACTATCGATATACCCGCGCACCATGCTCCCCGTGTTTCCCGTGATGTACTGATCCACTCCCGAAATCGATAGTTTCGATAATTGATAAGACCCCGGGGGACGTACAATACATAAGTACCGAGTGCACCCCGACAACAGAGTTAGTACTTAACGTGATAAGTAATAACGAATACGTATTCTTCCTAATGACACCAGTGGTACTAATAGTGGCGCCAAACATTAGTAAAGACCAACATTATCAGGTTTTTGCATTTGCCGGCGCGGCGCCAAGCGCCTATCTCTGGCTCTATTGTGACGCTAAACAAAATATAGTTAGGTAAATTAGGTAGCGTACACTGAAGAGTAAACACTCAACGTTCCATGTCTTCAAGCCCAAAACTTGCTGTTATTCGCACCTCTTGCGGCACGGTGTGGCAACCGACCGAGTCTAAGTATTCGTACACTCCAACATCCGGCAATTATGTTTGGCAATTATTCTCCAAACTTACAAATACGATAATCAAGGATGAAGATTACTGATCGTCCCACACCAATATTAAGACGTTAACTATAAACACCAAGGACAGTTCTTCCAGCATGATGACGACGGGCTATTGATGAAAGGTACCTAACAATAATTATTCCGCAAATAGTTCAACAACCGAACTCTATCAGATGAAGTCATCAAACTGAATCCGAATATAAAAATAATTATAATAGCGAAAAAATGTGTCAGCAGAAACCTAAAACCACAACCAAGATGGCTTCATTTAAATAAACGCTCAGAATCATTATGCAGTGGGATAAAATGTACAATTATTCAGAAAGGCTCCGCTATGACTTCCAAGGGCTCGTTTCAATTCTTTCTGGCGGTAATTTCCTTTCATCTCAACCAGATGGGGGAGACAGTGCCTCGGGGATTATGAACCCCTCTGAAGCAATGACACTTTAGAGGGGTTTCCCAAATGTTTTAATATAACTACTGAGTGTAAAAGTACAAAGGTAACAGTAGCGGGCAACTTTTATAAATTCAGGGATTGCTGGAAGGTTACAATAGTGGTTCAAGCACTAGATGAACGAGATCAACGAAGATCTGATGAAAAATCCTTTCCATTTCGTTTTCACGTAGGTATACATACAACCAGATTATTAAAAGCAGTGAGGAGTGATTAGTGGTGGTCGGGGGGGGGGGGGGGGGGGGGGATCGTTAATATAAGCTATTGCAATATACAACTGCTCTCTTGGATGACTAGAATGATTATTTACACGAACATAATATGTTATTTATGTATCTGTCTGACAAAAGCATTTTCTTTGAGCTTTGTCCGTATCGACGCTGCAAAATATTAGACAACGGTTATTATTTACCTGTATCGATTCCCCTTCTGCGTAAATCGTGTGCTTTTGTGGCCAATACCTACACCCTGCACAGAAAGTAGAATGAGTACCTACTGGAGCCGGCCGGGCAATTACAGTTTCATAAATATGCGGTGGATTCAAGAATTCTATCATTAATTAATAATTTGTTATTATTCATGAAGCATACTGTTTGTCCAAGTTACGAAAGGATGCAACAGCAACATCCAAAATATCCATCATTTTTCAAATGAAATAACATCACGGAACAACCAACTCGATTTCATACAGCCATGCGTGATTGTAGTCAGCTTTTCCCTAGCAATTATTATCTGGGCTGAATTTATACACATCAAGAAGCTATTCCAGAATTTGAAGACACTATCTAACAACCTGTAAAATTTGTTTATAAAATTAATGGCGCCAATGACTCATTATGGTTGAATGCGCCTAAGTAAAGAAAAAAAATGTATACACGATCATTTTGACGAAGCTGTTCGGGTCAACCTTCAGTGCCTTACTTTGAATGAAGGGCTGACATACAATGCCTGGGGCGGTCTCAGAAAATGACCAAGTTCGAGATCAATTTAAAAACGTACAAAATTCGAGATAATGGAGCCCTGGAAATTCCAAACCCTATTTGTCACCCCTTGCAGATGACAGACAGTAGGGCCGCGCTTCGCGCACCAAATATACTCGACATGGGACCTACAAACCAAATTATCATTAATTTTCGTTTATAGTAACTAGAAAAACGCTGCAAAGCCCTTGTCACATGGGTTTATTATTCTACTGGACATATCTACAGAAATGTTGGCTGTTCATTTATTGTTTCTTTCATGTGACATAATTGAAAATAACTATTTCTGATGGTTTCCACCAATTTTGGCCCCCAAAACACGAATTGGGTACGCTCCTTTTTTTTCAAATCATCTTTGATCATTGGTAGTGCCATTTAACCGTCTTGATTCAAGTGGTCACACTTTTTCTAGTGTTATTATACAAATTGACCGTGATTTCAGACGACTTCCCGGTTTTTTGACCCATAAAAAATCAATTTTGTGAGCTGAACCTTTGGTAGAACCTCAATTTTCCACTCTTTGGTCAAAATCGACTTCATATTCGGTCGTCCCAAAAAACATGAAAAATTATACCTCAAAAGCTCTTGTTATTAGAACACAAAAACTACCTATTTTTACAGCCATTTTCACTCATAACTCCCCTGGGTATATTCCGATCGGGCTGCAAAGTTTCGGGACACAACTAGGGACAAAATTAGGGCGAAAGAACGAATTTTTTAGACCGAAAATGAAGTAGTTATGCGTGATACGGCGGACGGACATTGCATTTTTGGAACACCCTGAAATGCAAAAGAAAAAATTTTGAGGGGTGTTATAAAAATATTTTTGCTGAGCGATTACATAGGTGTATTATTCACAGAATAATAAACCAAAAGAAGGACGGCGGACAGATAGATTTTTTTTATTCACACAATCAAATTCACACCTAACTGCTTTGGAAGCTTCCCTACGTAATTCGTTCACGTTCCGGCTTCAATTACTAGTGACTAAGATTGAAATGTTTCGATCGATCGAAACTGCCATAATAGCGTTACTGCACAAAACCTTCCTCCGAGCATATTGTCCCATAACATCAATCCACTACCCATTGTACAAGTTCGGGGCATGTAAACTTCGATGAGTAAATTACTCTGGCACAACAGATAACGGCAAGCTTAGCAACACTGTTCTGTGATGAAGAGCGACCCAAGAACGTCTTGCGGTTCAGGATATTTATTATTCAGAGGCGTTTATAAAAGGGACTTCAAGTGGGATTACTGTCTGAGAACAAAACTAGAGAGCAACAGAAATGCAAATACGTACGCGCTACGAGAAGAGCACCCCATAACAAACTAGAACGTAGATAGTTGTTAATAAACAATTAAAAATTAAATTACCATGTTTCTTAGCAAGGGGGATAGCTTCCAATGTGAAAGGAAAAGTAACTGGCAAAAACTTCGGAGTCTTGATCCCTAGTTACTTAGACATCTTACTGAAGAAACTTGTTCCAACCTCGCAAAACATACGCATGTGATTGATCAATACCTACAGGTACAGCGAGCAGGTATTTGGATTTTGAACCAGTGGCCTTCTGAAAACAGACTCAAGTTCGATAGCGATAAAGTGACGAGCGGGGAGGGGGACGATTATTTTCCACGCAATGAGCAATGAACCAGAATCCACGGTAAAGCCAGTTATCAGTTTAACTTCATCTCAAGATGCTCTCTAGATTGGAACAAAGGATAAATTAGTAAAAATAGTAAGGGGGACGGACAAAATTTTGATTTATTATTTTCAATAACGAACATTTGCAAAAGCACGAGAAGACAAATTATCCACCCCCCCCCCCCCCCCCACAATCAAAATTTGATGGTTTCGTATCAAGGTAGGTACGTAGAATGGGATTTTAAAACACTGCCCGTCCACCGTACGCCGTTCTTCGTTTCCCTTGTCACCATGACCAGAATTAATGGAAGTTGGTGGGGTCCAGTTGGTATTCGAATCTCGGCGTTATTTTCAGTTATCTCTAAGGGATAAAAAAATAGAGGTTACAATTTTCAAATTGCCGGAGCTCGAAAACTTTCAATAGAAGGGTACCTACGGTTTATATGACTTTTTAAATTGATCACGAATTTTACGATTGTTTGGGGCCACGCGGAGTATAGTACGTCCAGCCGTGTGTTTACATTGAGGCTTTGACATTTGAATCGAAGAGTTTCATCAACATCAGTGTGAATCAAACGGTATACATAACTCCAGCCCAGAGCCATTGACTGGGAACAGCTGATTGTAATAATGCATAGCTTTAATAAATCGAGTTTGTAGCTCCACGATAAGTATACTTCATTTGATAAGAGATGGTTATTTTGGATTTTGCTTAAAGGTACACCTATTTGATGACAGGTACAATATTGTTCGCAGCCAATCGAACCATCGAAATTTAGTGAAAATTTGTGAATACGTTGAGAGTCCTTGAGCGAAAATTTGTGAATACGTGCTGAGGCGACCACCAAAATTTCCGGAAAAATTATAGAAACAATACCGGGTGAAGCTGAAAAATCCTGGGCGGTGGAAAATGCATAATATTTTATGTAACTGTAATTTCCGAACGTTAGAAAGTTTTTTTTTTTTTGTCTTGCCTGATTGTGTGTCCGTAAAAATGCAGCAAAAATTCCTTGGCGTACCTATATACGATGACCAGCTAGAGGAATTAAAAAAGTGAAGATCATTGGGTGATGATTAATATAAATCAATCAGTAACATAAATATGCATTGGATAAAAATGTAATTCTCTCCTGTGTACCAGGTGAACACAATGCAGCCAGGCTTATCTTCTACATATATTCATTCCATGATTGCAGGTACTATGGTGTTGGGGGCGGTGTACAACCCGCAACCGCAGTACCCTGTAAACCCATTGAGATCGGCGCCTGCCGCTCCTTACCCAACCATGCGCTACTATCGGTTATGGATCTACACGTGCAACGCTCTTCTCTTCATGTCCGCCATAGGCTTCTCCATAGTTTTAGCCAAGGTAAGTCCGTATCATGAATATAACTATACGGTAGTGTATATATTCAATTAAATTCTATACGGTTTATATCCTATAAATATAAATAAACGGTGACAATACTTCATGACATGAAACCCACATGCATGAGCAGGCTCTGCGGTGAGGGAGTCTTGCAATCCCAACTGATCTCATCAGTACTCATTAATTTAAAACGAAAAATAAATTAATTAATAAAGTGGCAACAGAAGTTGATTAATTTATTCCTACTCTAATCGGTATAATATTACGAAGAAAAAAAAATTTATTGCGGTGATAGGTAGGGGAAGGTTTGGTTTGATTGAAGGAAGTCTAACGCCCCGCGGTTATCACCAAAGCAGGCCTTAGTTGGAGAGGAGGCTAGCACCCCGCGGTTATCACCACAGTGAGTGCTAGAGGAAAGAGAGGCGTCCCGCGGTTATCACCACAACAGACGCCGGAAAGAAGGAGGCTAGCACTCCACAGTTATCATCACAGCGAGCATTCGAGAAGGGAACACCCCACGGTTATCACGACAGTATGTGCAAGAAAGGGTAGTAGGAACAAAGATTATAGACTGCGAAAGTAGGTAGGTACTTCCCATCTGGATGAAATTTACATGGATCTAACAGGGTGCCTATAATCTTACATTCGCGTAACCGCTCATCTCATTAGAAATCAATTGCATCAAATCACTGCATGCAATGCGAATATTGCACGCGTGCGCATGCGCATAGGGAAGTTATTTTTCAGTAGAGATGAACTTCATACGGGACCATCTAGGGAACGACATGCACCTCCACTCTAAATTTCAACTCATAGCGACCACTGTTTCACACATCTGATATATAAGATTCTTTAATATTTGATTTTGAAGGAAAAGTCTTTCCTCCGAAAAGTCACTAATGTCCAGCAATTAGAGAAGCCATGGGATGAGGAGAGAGAAACGGGGTAGACTGAAGGGTCCTTTTTGCTAGCTCACTACCAAAGGCCTTACAACCGTACAAGAAGTTTAAAAAACACCTCTTCCAAAATCAAGATTTCCACTCGCTTTTGCATTTCAAAGCTTTCTGAACAATTTTGGTTTCTTTTCTGTCCGTCGGTCTGTCTGTCTGTTGTCAGTTGCTTGTCCTCAGCAAAACTATACGAAATTATGGCCCGATTTTGATCAATGGGGTGTGGCTTCAAGACGACTGCATATGAATTTCGCCTTGATTAGATAAGTAACAGCCACTGCGCATACGCAAACCTTAAGGGGGTGCAGGACGGTGTATAAAACGGTTTTTCCAACTTTTCTCCGGCAATAATCGGTCGATTTTGATGATTCTTGCGGCATTCTTCCTATTTTTCCATTCTCTCGGGCAATGCAGTCTTGAAATTTCAAATTTCGAAAATTTTCAAATTTAGGTACAATATTGAAATAAGTTTCGAATTTCCATAGTGCATTGCCCTGAAACGTATAAAAATAAGAAGAATGCCGCAAGAACCACCAAAATCGACTGATCATTGCCAGAGAAAAGTTGGAAATTCTGCTGGGGAATTTCTTGTGGCGGGAATGACCAGCCCATGTAGTTGTGGGTGAACGGGGTTCACGCGTCTGACGCTAGATGACAGTAGCCTCACGCAGGCGGGTTGATGACCCCACACCCCTAAGCGCACCACCTGTGTTTACGTCAGCCAAGAGCCAACACTCGTAGCACGGTAGCCCTGAACAGAGCCCTGAATTGTATGCAGTAATTCTCGACCGAAATGCCAAAGAAGAAATGTTTCAGCAAGAGGCTGAGCAGAAACAAGAAATACAGGAATCACAGACAAGAGAGAAAAAAGTAGCAATCACCAAGGTAAGTTACTTATACCTTACTTATACCTTAGTTGCTACGTATTTCTTGATTTTGCATCTTCGAATCAGAGGAAATTATTATAATAAGTTCCAGATATTTATAGGCATGTACCTAAATTTTAGTGTTGACATCATAATATTATAATGAACAATTCGAACGTTAGTCTACTTGGCCGTCTCGATTTGCACTGGTGTGTCCGTCCGTCCTTGTGAATGTAGCGCGGTGTTAAATGTACCTGTAGGCTTCAATACCTAATGTATGTTCTGAAATGAAATGAAAGGTAGAGTACCTAACTTGACTCGTAAGATTTCCTGCTGAGGTTTGGCCCGCTTACAACGGCTAATTTTGGGGGCTTGGGATTCGGAGGATAACTAATATTCGTATAAGCCTCCCTACTTGGAAATTATAATATAAAACTATGTTTTGATGGCATAGTAGAGCCAGTGGTGCCGAGGTATGTTAGAAAGTACGCGTTTGCTGTAGTTCTCCGTAGATTTAGGAATGCTTAATGAATTTGTGAACCTTTCAAAATACCTACTCGTAATATCAAGTTTGCAGTCCGCTGAATAATTCAGCGGAATTATTCAGGATATATAATATTATATTTATCCAAATTCGACGTTATGCCCCATCTGTTCACGTACATTATAACTATACATTTTCCTGTATTGTTAGCAGGCGCCTGAATTGTGTACAGTGGTGTCCCGGAAGCACTTACCTAGTATTTTTGGTTTATTATTCTGTGAATAATACACCTATGTATTCGCTCAGCAAAAAATTGTTATAACACCCCCTCAAAATTTTTTCTTTTCCGTTTTAGGGTGCTTAGATTTCAAAAACTCCGAGAAGTCCTTGTCACATGGGTTTATTATTCTATTGGACATACCTACAGAAATTTTGGCTGTTCATTTATTGTTTCTTTCACGTGAAATAATTCGAATAGCCATTTCTGATGGTTTCCACCAATTTTGGCCCCCAAAACACGGATTAGGCTCTTTTTTTTTTTTAATTATCTTCGACCATTGGTAGTGCCATTTAATCTTCTTGTTCCACATGTTGACACTTTTCCTAGTGTTATTCTACAAACTGATTGTGATTTCAGACGATTTCCCAGATTTTTGACTCAAGAAAAATCAATTTTGGGAGTTGAACATTTGGTAGAACCTCAATTTTCCACTCCTTGGTCAAAATAGACTTCATATTCGGCCTTCTCGTCCCCAAAACATGGAAAACGATACGATTACGTACAGGATTTTTTTTCTATTTCCGATAACCCCCCCTTTCAACAATCGTGGCTACGCCACTACATATTGGTACCTACATATTTGTGTGGCTCCCAGTTCCAGGTGCTACAATTGTGTTAAAATTAAACATGATTCACTTACCCTGATTAAAAGTATAACATAATGCATGAATAATACAGCTTACATTATTTTTTCAGGACCAACACCACCAACCGCCGATGACGGAAGTGATGATGTGCCCTAACAGTTTTTCATTATTTACTTGTGATATTATTTTATTCGCGTTTTATATTGTAATAAATATGTTGTAAAGTACAGCATGACTCGCGAATTGATTGTGAAACCCTTCTATAAAACATTTCTTTCGTATGTTGGTAGGTCGAAACTGTAAAAACGTATTTTCTAAGAACATGAGAAAAAAACGCTGCAAAGTCCTTTTCACATGGGTTTATTATTCTATTGGACATACCTACAGAAATTTTGGCTGTTCATTTATTGTTTCTTTCATGTAAAATAACTGAAATAGCTATTTCTAATTTTTTCCACCAATTTTGGCCCCCAAAACACGAATTAGGTGGGCTCCTTTTTTTTTTAAATTATCTTTGACCATTGGTAGTGCCATTTAATCGTCTTGATCCACATGATGAAACTTTTTCTAGTGTTATTATACAAATTGATGGTGATTTCAGACAATTTTCCAGGTTTTTGACTCATGAAAAATCAATTTTGGGAGCTGAACATTTGGTAGAACCTCAATTTTCTACTCTTTGGTCAAAATCGACTTCATATTCGGTCTTCTCGTCCCCAAAAACATAGAAAACGATACCTCAAAAGCTCATATTACTAACATATTACTAAAGCACAAAAAGTACCTATTTTTGTACACATTTTCACTCATAACACCCCTGGGTATATTCCGATCGGGCTGCAAAGTTTCGGGACACAACTAGGGCCCAAATGGAGCATGTGTGCGAAAGAACGACTTTTTTAGACCTAAAATGAAGCCGGTACACCTGATACGGCGGACGGACATTGCATTTTGGTTTATTATTCTGTGAATAATACACCTATGTAATCGCTCAGCAAAAAATTTTTATAACACCCCCTCAAACTTTTTTCTTTTACGTTTCAAGGTGCGTAGATTCCAAAAATAATGCAATGTCCGTCCGCCGTACGCCGTCCGCCGTATCACGTGTACAGGCTTCATTTTCGCTCTAAAAAATTCGTCCTTTCGCACGCATGCTCCATTTGGGTCCTAGTTGTGTCCCGAAACTTTTCAGCCCGATCGGAATACACCCAGGGGTGTTATGAGTGAAAATGTGTGTAAAAATAGGTACTTTTTGCGTTTTAGCAACATGTTGGTAACATGAGCTTTTGAGGTATCTTTTTCCATGTTTTTGGGGACGAGAAGACCGAATATGAAGTCGATTTTGACCAAAGACGTGGAAATTGAGGTTTTACCAAAGGTTCAGCTCCCAAAATTGGTTTTATATGAGTCAAAAACCTGCGAATTCGTCTGAAATCACCATCGATTTGTAGAATAACACTAGCAAAAGTTTCAACACGTGGATCAATACGATTAAATGGTACTACCAATGATCAACGATAATTTGAAAAAAAAAAAAAAAAAAAAGGGAGCGTACCTACCTAATTTAAGTTTTGGGGGCCAAAATTGGTGGAAACCATCAGAAATAGCTATTTCAATTGTTGCACATGAAAGAAATAATAAATGAACAGCCAACATTTCTGTAGGTATGTCCAATAGAATAATAAACCCATGTGACAAGGACTTTGCAGCGTTTTTAGAATCTACGCACCTTGAAACGGAAAAGAAAAAAATTTTGAGGGGGTGTTATAAAATTGTTTGCTGAGCGAATACATAGGTGTATTATTCACAGAATAATAAACCAAAAAGAAGCGGTTACTAGTATGGCAATTGGTTTTCGAAAAATGTTACAAAGAAATTGTAGAATTGTAGGCACCGAAGTTTTGTAGATTGGGGACTTGCTCTCCCTTACTACCGGACGGTAATGCAATTTAATTTAAATTGAATGTGAAAAGCCTCTTATTGTACTTGGGACTATTGTCCCTCATAGCCTTTATTATAATATAGTTTATTATAATTAGCATTTATTATAGTAATTATGCTGTCATCTGATCATGCTGCATGACTGGAACTTAGAATGCTTGTTTTTCAATGAAAATTTCGGTACAACATTATAGGTGCTAGAAACTAGAGCTGTGGAGGCAGGAGCGAAGTGAGAGAGGAGTCGTGTTTAGGATTCAAGTTCAAGTTCCATCTGTGGATCTCGATAAACAGAGGACCTCCCTTTCATATTCAGCCCCTCGCAAAAAAACAAAGAGCGCCGAGCGCTGGACCGATCCACAAAGTTTGATGGTGGGGGGGGGGGGGGGGAGCTGTCATCAGCTACGTTACCTGCATTAACACCCGCCCCTTACCACGGCAAGGTAGGCTATACCGCAACCAGGAATCTTTCGGAAGCCTCCAGTCCCCCCTTAAGTGTGTTGCCACAGACAAAACTCCAGCACTACCAGACCAATTTTTGTGACATTTTCAGGGACTGTCGGTCCCAACCACGTGCGCATCCATCTTTTTTACCAATAATTGATTCTAAACGCCCCAGTTAAAACAAGTGAGAAAGCTATACTGCCCACCCAACTTGGCAGACGTTTTTAAATGTTACCTCAAGATACAGTTTTTTTCCCATGCAGACCAAGAAGTATAAAGTATAAAAAGTTAACACTGTGCAGGAATAGATCTGAAGGATGAGGGTATTGAAATAAAAATTGGTTCCAAGAGATTCGTGATTAGGTTACAGTAATTATACGGTACCTACTCTTCTCTGAAACTCAGCAACCGGCAAATCCAGGGACAGTTCGCGGTGCAGAACAACTTACCCCACGTAAACTCTAGCAGCGGAACCACTTTCCCAGTTAGTTGCCTTAAAACCCATCTAATCCTAGAATTATATTATATTCCCGTCGCCTCAGTTTCTTAAGACTAGCGTCGTGAGAGGCGTGCTCTACCTCTAATCCAAGTAAACAAATTTCCCGATAAACGACTCCTATGAAACGGGTGGCGGTTAACAAGCGGCGCTCCTAATTTCGCACCTAATTCAGACCCTTAGGGCTGGCTTCCATCCTTTCAGCGAGACAAATAATAGCCCTAGTAGAGTAACCAAGGCCTAAAACTCGGTTTACACACAAGGACTCGTCGAACCAGATAAGTCGGTGTATTTAGACAGAAGTTACAAAATCTCACTTCAAAGTTGAACAAGCACAATCACTTGAAATTATGGTGTAATAAATTGAGAGATTGCGAAGTTTACAACTTCTTGCCTTCCCAAAATGTACAACCGAACCCAGGAAGCAGGCATTATTTTTTCACCAGGGCGGAAATCTCTGATACTTCTACTTCCAACAAATACGTTGACCCACAGACCAGTCCAAATAAGCCTGTCTTTTCCAATTCAAATGCAAATGTTTTCCTGGGCAAATTCAAGGCTTTCCAAAACAAATTCAATGTTTTCACAAACCAATTCGGGGCATTCCAAATCAAATCCATTAGTTTTTATCTCAAATTCAAGGTTTTCCAATTCAAATTAAAGATTTTTCATTTCAAATTCAAGGCGTTCTATTTCAAATTAAATGTTTTCCAAAAACTTGATTTTTGTGTGTTTTCTATGTTAAAACCTATCGGAAACTATTAAATTGAACGTCTTGAACGTTTGGCATGACACGACTTTTTTGTTCTGATTTGATGTTTGTCAATGAACTCCCAGGTTATGTGACGCCTTTCAACACCCATCAAGTCTAAACTTACAATTCCAGCTGAAATTGTGCAATGTAATGAATTTATATTATGTGAAATACATATAAACCCATTAGTTTGAATTGAAAAACGCTGCAAATTATTACACAAAGGTTTATTATTTACCTGTATAGATGCCCCTTCTGCGTAGATCAGTGTTTTCTGAGGTCAATACCCGCGAGCTCCCTCCAGGAAAGCCCTAAATGGAGTACTGGAGCCGGCCCGGGAATTAAGGTTTCATACAAATGCACGGGATTCAATAATTAAATAATTAATTATTTGTAGATATCAAGGTAGATATTATTGGGTATTTACCCAATAATACTTCAACGTTTGTTCAAGTTGCAAAAGTACCTATCAACAAAATCCAAAAGAGCCATCATTTTGGTTTATTATCCTGTGAATAATACACCTATGTAATCGCTTTTTACGTTTCAAGGTGCGTAGATCCCAAAAATGCAATGCCCGTCCGCCGTACGCCGCGCCGTCCGCCGTCCACCGTATCACGCATAACTACTTAAATTTCGGTCTAAAAAGTTCGCTCTTTCGCACACAGTCTGGGTCCCCACTTGGTTCCTGGTTGTGCTCCAAAGCTCGGCGGATGGCGAAAGGACGGAAACAGTTTCATTAGACATTTGTATTCTACGTCCCTTGAAAGGTAAACCATGAAATTTTGAGAAGGGTTTTAAACTTTTCTTTTTCATGGTCGATTCCAAAGGTTCATTATTGAAAATAATAAACCAAAAAGGGTTGGCTGTGATATCATTTTCCATGTTTTTGGGGACGAGAAGACCGAATATGAAGTCGATTTTGACCAAAGAGTGGAAAATCGAGGTTCTACCAAATGTGCAGCTCCCAAAATTGATTTTTTATGAGTCAAAAACCTGGGAAATCGTCTGAAATCACCATCAGTTTGTATAATAACACTGGAAAAAGTGTCAACACGTGGATCAAGACGATTAAATGGCACTACCAATGATCAAAGATAGTCATTAAAAAAAAATTTGGAGTGTATCTAATTTGTGTTTTAGGGGCCAAAATTAATAGAAACCATCAGAAATAGCTATTTCGATTATTACGCATAAAAGAAACAATAAATGAACAGCCAACATTTCTGAAGGTATGTCCAGGAGAATAATAAACCCATGTGACAAGGACTTTGCAGCGTTTTTTTAATCCATCTATGTATTTCTTCCCTACGCTAAATAGTTTTTTCAGCCTTTTTGGAAAGGTTTTTTAATACATATACTTTTTTTGATGTTATGTTGCAGGTGTTGATTCTGGACCCGCGACGGCAGCTCGTGCCGACCCTATCCCTCGCTCAGCCATCGTTCTTATACGCTTATGCCGCACTTCTCTTCCAATCGGGGGTCCTGCAGACAATCGGTTGCTTGGGGGCCTCCAGACTGAACGACCGTTTATTAAATATATATCTCCTACTTCTCCTAGTTCTCCTCCTAGGCGACATCCTCCTGGGGGTCGTGTGGTTGTTCAGGTACGACAAAATATCCACCGACCTCAGGCCTCTCCTCAACCACTCTTTTGTACTTAGGTAAGTACTTAATATAAGTTATCTTCTAAAAGTGTACCTATCAAGTAATACCCAACAAAAATTCCAAGGTGGGAGTAAAAAAACCTTGTTTATCGGTTCTAGCACCATCTAAATTTTCTTGACAAATGCTTCGTTTTCGAGCCAAGTCTTGGAGCCAAGGTCAATCTCTGTACCAAAGTTTTCTACTGCAAACTTTGTGGGGGCCTGCTTGGAAAGGCTGAGGGAAAGGTCGATTCGGGAGTTTCATGCGACGGCCAGTTGACGTTCTCGGGTCACATTGGGGATGTTGCGGTAAGAGCAATGCGACGACTGGTGTTCTTGAAGCGTACAACCCTTGAGTTTAGCAGAATTCAGGCTATCAGTTCTGCCTGGGTTGGTGTACGCTTCCTCCACCTCGTCCCCGCACCATGCCGTCCACAAGTACATTCTTGAGAGGGTACAACGCAAGTTCCTCCGACTCGGGATATCACCATCGGAGGCTGACTACAGCTACTTGTTGGACACATGAAGACTGCTGCTGCCCTTGCAGAGGAGACGCTGCGTCGCTGATTTGTCCTTAAATCCACAAAATTCTGAATAATCAGATTTGCTGCCCGGCCTTGTTGGCAAAATTGGTATCATGGTTCCCCGCCTCTCTTCTCGCACGCCACAACTTTCCATACCCCTTTTTCGGCCACTAACTAACAGAGTAGCCCTCTCCACCGTCTTCCTCGCTCTGCCAATGCTTTGTTGAGTGTCCATACCCACTGCGATTTCTTCGACAGCTCGCTGCTTTCCCTCATTCCCTGACCGCCTCATCGCCTCTTTTCTTCTCCTTCTCGTCAATTTAGTAGCAAGCAATTATTTCATTTTTCGTCTTAGCTTTACTGACATTAGATGTACTGTATTTAATGCTATTATAAATAAATAAATTAATTAATCCATTTGGAGCCAACCCAACGGTACAAAGATAAGATCAAATTGACCGAAATAAATGTATTTGAGAGGACTGATATGATTTGTGAGGACATCATCTGCATCCAGAAATCATAGATGAGGAAAATATTGAGAATATGAGCCAACGGATAATGAGTAAGTAGGTATGGAAGAAACGAGAAAACTTCAAAAAATAAATCGTCTTAAGGACTCAAGGAAACTGGTAGCTTTGTTTGACTTGCCCCAAGCGAATTCGCGCCTTATAGTGTAACGACGAGTAGTATCTGCAGCTTCACACACACATTCTCTTATGAACGTTATTTTGAATTTTGAAGGTACGGAGTTGATACCGAATTCACGTCGTTATGGGATGCAGTACAAAGCCAATACCGATGCTGCGGGGTTTATGGATACGCAGACTTCCTCCAGTACAACCTCACAGTAGACACAGGTAAGAAAATAGTTGATATCTGATCACTTATAAATTAGATCGGTTTTCTACGCCAATAATAAATAAGGCAATGAATTATATTAGTTATTTGCGATTAATAAGTAGTATTATAATTCGACATGAGTACATAGGAGTAGTATCCAAAAGCCAATCCTGGCGCACTGACTTAGATCCTTGATAAAAATTTTTACCACAAAACATCAGAACACATTTTTAAACACAAAAACATCAGAACCAGTGACTTTTTCATTAACCGACTTAGATCCCTGATAAAACTTTTTAACACAAAACATCAGAACACATTTTTAAACACAAAACATCAGAACCAGTGACTTTTTCATTTATCGACTTAGATCCCTGTTAAAACTTTTTAACATAAAATAACAGAACACACTTTTTAAACACAGTGACTTTCCTTAAAGAGGGTGGCCGATTTGGCCACCCTCTTTAACGTTAAAGGCGACTTAGATCCCTGTTAAAACTTTTTTAACACAGTGACTTTTCGGGGGGTGACTTTTTTAAAAATATTTTTTATCAGAAACTCTAGTGAACTCTAAAAATTAGGAAAAAATGCAAAATTAGAACCTTTTAGGGGTCAAAGTTTTTGAAATTTAGCTCCCTCTGATGTTTTCACTAATGAGGAGTTAGTAGGATGGGAGACAGGATAGTATCCATACAAGAAAAAGTGGGTGGATAATAAAAAAAGTGAGGGGGGTAGTTAAAAGAATAACTTTTATAATAAAATGTCAGTGATTGAAATATATAAGAATGCCGTTAAAAAATCAAACTACTCATCTTTCAAGGATATTAAAAAAGGAACTTATACCATCTTGGAAAATTTTATAAAAAATTCGGAATATGGTGAAAGCGTTGTCGTTACAATTGATTATGATGATGAAGAGATATGTTTGTTTTTACCTAAAAGAATTTCACGTCGACTTCTTAATCACGTTAGAAACAATCCAGAAAGACATCCTGAAAAACTTATTTATAATGGAACAGATAAAAAGACAAATGCCTTTCTGATTGACTTTGAGTAAATATTATGCTTTTCAAAGACTTAGTATCTATTACGTTTTTATAGGGAATCTCTATAAAAACAAACTTTTTGAATCGTCTTTAAAAAAAATATTTCTGCTAATTAGTAGCATAAGAACTTTTTAATGAGCAGTGTTCATTAAAAATAAAATCTCCTTAATACTTCTGAGCTTTAGCAACAGTATCGAAACTGAAACTCAAAATCCTTCTTCAGTGTGACTTTATCTTCATTATAAAGCAATTTTCTAAGTTGATATTCAGTAGCATTTTTAGGAACCTTAATCTTTTTTTCATTAAGACATGTCTTTACTTGCTTCTTTGAAAGGAGTGGTGGTTTACCATCGACACCAAATAAACTTTCTTTTAACAACCGTTTAGAAAATCTATACTCCCTCAATGCACGTTGAATCTCGTCTAGTGCGTCACAGTTTCTATCATAAAATCGAAATTCAGGTTTCTTTACAAACTCCCAGAAACCTCCATGTTCATCACATATATCTAATGCCTCATCGCTTAAAACCATATCTCTTTATTTATTATATAATATATTCTTTTAACTAACCCCTCATTTTTTTTTATCCACCCCCTTTTTTAGACCCGGTAAATTACCGGGTCTTGGAAAACAACTTAGTATAATATTATTGTTTTTAACGGAAATTTTCCGTTAAAACTTTTTTTTATCAGAAACTCTAGTGAAACTCTAAAAAATTTTTAATCGTAAATAAAAATGCAAATTTAGGACTATTTAGGGGTCGATATTTTCGAAATTTAGCTCCCTCTGATGTTTTAATGGGGATTCCCCATTAAAACATATTGAACAAGATGCAAGGTCGTTCTGTAGACCAGCGAGAGAATGGGTTGTTTTCAGAATTTTTTAAAATTATGTATCACCCTTAAAAGTGAAACGAAACAGTTAATCTGTTTCGCGAGAACGAGACTGCTGCGTTCTCGCGAGAACGAGACTGCTGCGTTCTCGGGAGACAGGATTAACTGCCTCTCCGCGTATATTTTAATTTTTTCTCAATTCTGGCGAGAAAAGAGACGAGAATGAGAACGAGAATGAGAACGAGAACGCAGCTGATGAGTTGACGACCTTGTGGCCTTCCCGTCGACCGGTTTGAGATAAGATTGTCTTGCAGCCCCTTTGACTCGTCCCAGTCAGTTTGTAGAAACCAAGTGAGAAACAACGCAGTGAGTTATTTGTGAGTGAAAATGAACCAATCCCAAGTTTCAACGACTGATGAAGTAGATGATTTTCTACGTGAACTATATATTTTTTATTGAGAATGTTCCCAATAAAAAAAATTGTTATTTATATTGTTTATCCTTTTTTCCCCCTTTTCTTATCAAGGTAAGTTTTAGATTTCCTCTTTTATAATATTTTTAAGTGGCATATAGTTGAGAGTGACTTCTGAAACCAAAATTACGTAAGCAAAAGTGTTTTCTGGCACATTCTTTTCAAAATCTGCTCGTAAAATTATATTACTTTTTTGTCCAGATATGGACTGTGGTTGTCTAGTCATATTCACACTGAATATTGGATAGTTCTCTTTGAAGGACTGAGGCTCATGATATGGAAGGGATGAGTCTTGGCATACTATTCTTTTGAAATCTGTGTACATGGTGTAAGCTAAACTAAAATCCCCTGAACTCCAATCTAAATTCAAATGTTCTTCAGGATAAATTTTTCCTGCTACTTCAAAACTAATATTTTTAACATTCAAATGATCAAATTTGGAATTATTTTTCTTTTGATCATTTTTTCTGGCAGTTTGGAAGGCAACAAATCCCCAGATCGGATTCTGTACATTTCTGTAAATATTTGTAATGTTGAAGTTTAGAGTTTTTCCAGTAACTTTTTGTTCGATACATTGTAATTTTTTAAAGTGAAACAAATAAGGAGAAGTACAGAGTTCAGCAATTAATTTAGCTTTGGATTCACTTTCATATTCAATTATTGGGACTCGCAGGTAGAAAGTTTTAATTTCCACTTTTCCCTCTACACCTTCAGGAGAGGTACTGTAACGGAAGAGTACATTATCATCAGAATTTCTAATGAATGTAATTTCAAATCCTCCCTTATAAATTGGTGCAATATCGCTGAAGAATCCAAGACCTAAATCAGTCAAGTTACCATTCGCGTTGAAATTTCCACCACCATTCACTTTAGAATTGAAACCAGAATTCATTAATTTACCATTATAGTTTGATGGTCCTGAGAAAGAAGCTATACCCATCACCGTACTAGCAATACCTGGTTCTTCAATTTCATCAATAACCGTATTGTGCTTTTTTACTTCAATTTTGGAAAAAAGGTGTGCAACAAAATTGTCTACCATCATTATTGTATCACTGATTCCATATGTTTTTGTTGCATCTTTAGGAATGTATTTTCCAGCAATGTAATATTGAATATTGCTGCTAAGAAACTCATCATCTAGAAGCAATTTGAAAACCGTTCTTTTGTTCTCAGAGTTCAATTCCAAATTAGATTCAGGATTAAAGTTTCGATATTGAAGCCTTGTGATTTCAGAATCGTATTTCGAGTAGATTGATTTAATTTGATTCATTTTTATTATAGAATACATTCTTTTAACTAACCCCCCAAAAGAAAAAAGTCACTGGGTTCTGATGTTTTTTGGTAAAGTCGAATACAAGTCGAGAACATTTAAAGAATATTTTCAAAACTCTTAAAGAGGGGGGGCGAATCACCCCCCCTCTTTAACCTTTAAAGTTTTTTTTCGTATAATAAAGATGAGTAAATACGAGATTGAACCAATTCCGTTTGATAAAAAAGAGGCTAGAAAAGGAATTTTACCATTACCTTTAAGAGCATTAATAGTAGGAACTTCTGGTTGTGGGAAAACAACACTTCTCTATAATCTCATCACAAAATCATGGGGAATCCCCTTTCATTATCTATATATTTTTTCAAAATCTATGGATCAGAATGCATATGAGTTTTTGAGAAGCGCTTATGAAATAATTTCTGTAAAAGATGGTGTGGAAATAGCACAGTTTTTCAGTAATTGTGAAGAACTTTTACCCCTAGATGATTGTCAGTCGAACAGTTTGGTAGTTTTTGATGATTGTGTTAATGTTCAACAGCAACAAGTTATTAAAGATTATTACGTTAGAGGACGTCCTAAGAAAATCTCGTGCGTTTACTTGACACAATCATGGTCAAAAGTTGATAAACAACTCATTAGAAACAATATTAATTTTTTATGTGTATTTAGACAAGGACCAAGATACATGCGAGATATTTATGATGAATATGTGGGAAGTGATTTCACTTATGGCCAATTCAAAGAATTATGCTATTCTTGTTGGGATGAGGACTTTGGTTTTCTAACGATTGACCTAACAAAGAAACGCAGTAACGGGCGTTACCGAAAGAAATTTGGTGAAATATTTTAGATAAAAAATATAGATTTTAAGTTTGCCTTAATTAGGAACGGCGAATTACCGCCCCTAATTTTATAGGGATTCCCTATAAAAACGCTACATGGATAACTTCAAAAAATCGCATTGGGAAACGCTTCAAAAATCGCATTGGGAAACGCTTAAAAACGCAAAAATAGCGTTCCTAAAGCGTTTAAGCGTTTAAGCGTTTAAGCGTTTAAGCGTTTGAGCGTTTTAACGTTTAACCGATTTTAAAAAAAAATTTTCCTATAATAAAAACATGACAACAAAAATTACTTTAGAACAAGCGCTTAGACAGAAATTCAAAGAAGCGCAAAATGAAGTGATGAAGGAAAAAGAAGTCAAACTTAGAGAAATCAAAAAGATTGATCAACCCTCTGAAGATGAACAAATAATTTTCACAAAACGAAAACGTAAGCCCATGACTGTGGCTGAAGCTAATAAATCGATTAAACTCAAGAAAAATTTACAGAAATTAGCAAAACAAGAAAGGGTTAACCAAGCATCTGATAAGGAAACAAGAGAAAAGGCTTATGAACCTATAACTTCACGATTAGATAAGGTAGAAAAAGCAGTGAAACAGACTGATGAAGATCTTGGTAAAAAATTAGAACTCATTCCTGTAATAAAAACAATTAACCCCTTGGCTATCAGTTCGCCTAAAAAAGTTACTTTTAAAGATGTTGATACCGAGGCCCAAGGTATTGATACTGAAGATACATTAAATCAAAGCTTTTCAAGTGACAATGTAGATAGGGATTATGAAATGGAAACAATTTTACAAAAAAGTGTTAAATTACCAAACTCTTCTGTAGGTCCTTTAGGTATTGGACCAATTGCAGAATTATATATTCTTCATCCTGATAGACAATTTGGAATATACCCTTTAAAAAATCATATCTTTATTGGAAATAAACAGATACGAGTAAATGGAAATGATATTGAAATAGAAAAAATGAAATATTCCGGTACTGAAGGCTTATGGAAGCTCTTAACAAAACCCATAGCTTCTGATATTCCATCCAAAGATGAGTACACTAATGAAGACTTTAAAGCTTATACAAAAATCCTCATTCAAACAGATAGCATGTTTCAAAATAATAATCCCGAATCTAAACAACCAAAATCAAGTGTTAGTAAAAAATGGAAAGAAATCATAAAACCTATCTGGGAGTATAGTAAAAAGAAAAAGATTGGCACTGGGTTGATTAAATATACTGAAAATCCTGTAGAATTTAAATATATAGATAATTTGAATCAACTTACACAAAGACTATACTATTTGTATGCGCAAGAGCAGGCAGGAAATAATAATTTTCACAATGAAAAATTGGGAATTATAAATTTCATTAAAGATCAACTGGAGAAAGATATTGATAAACCCAAAGGAACTGAATACTTGATTAAAATTATTAATAATTTACCCAAAAATATGATAAAAAATGGTTCTGGTATTTTCAATACTATTCTTAATAAACTTGGGCCTGTTATTCCAGAAATGCATCTCCCAGGTGGTTATCAATATTGTGGACCATTTACTAAATTGGATAAGAGATTAAATAGAGGTGATGAAGGTATAAATAGTCTTGATAAAGCCTGTAAACAACATGACATTTTTTACAGAGATCATGAGAAAACTAGTGATAGGCATCTTGCTGATAAAAAATTGGAAGTAGAAGCTGATAAAATTATGAAAAGTTCAACAAATATCAGTGAAATATTGGGAGCTGCTATAGTAAAAACTGGTATGAAAGCCAAAAGACACTTTGGGATGGGTGTATATTAATTTTTTATAAGATTCACATCTTATAAAAAAAAAAAAAACTTTTTTTCCTATAATAAAATGATTACACATCAAATAAATTTGTCAGAAATACAAATGAAAAAAATAAGATCTGCTTATAAAAAACGTGTTCCAGTAAAAGTACGACTGGCTTTTGCAGATATTAGTGGAAATGGAAATCATAAAATCCTGTTAAATGAAACTCAGAAAAAAAAGCTAGATAAATGTATCAAAAACAAAAAAGGGTTGGAATTGGAAATGAATTATGATCAGTTGCAAATAAATCATTCAGGTGGGTTTTTACCCTTACTTTTTGCAGGAATTGGTGCCCTTGGGGCATTATTGGGTGGTGGAGCTGCAGTAGCTTCTAGTGTTATAGACTCGAAACATAAGGCCGCTGAAGAAGCCGAAATAAAACGTCATAATCTCGAGATGGAAAAACTAGCTAAAAATGCAAAAAGTCTAAGTATCGGCTCTGGAATGAAGAAAAAGAAACCTAAAAAGAAACCTAAAAAGAAACCTACCAAATCAAAAAACTAAATAGCTTCCAGCCTCTTACCAATTTTGATATTGAAAGATTATCGAAAGAAATGAAAATTAAAAACTTCAGAGGAGTTTTCATGAAGGATGATTTACCAGAGAAAGTGAACCACACGGAATGTGGAATTATAAATCTAGAAAATTCTGATGAGGCTGGAAGCCACTGGACTGCATTTCATAAAAATAACAATTTAAAATATTATTTTGACTCGTATGGAAATGCACCACCACCAAGAGAACTTGTTCAATATTTAGGTTCAGAAAATTTATTTTATAATGAGGAGCAAATCCAAAACCAATATGATCCACCTATCTGTGGACATTTATGTTTATTAATTTTGAAGAAGCTATCAGAAGGACACGATTTTGTAAATAGCATGAGAACATTGAAGGAAAATCTTAATTTCTTTTATTAAATTTTATAGTCTTGATATTTTTATAGAATTTCGATTCTATAAAAAAATTTTTTTCTATAATAAAATGATGTACACAAATAATAATGAAACACCTTCAGCCCCTGAAGAATTTACTCCAATAACTCATCCTAGATTATATCCAAAAATAATTTTTCCCGAGTTTAATGAGAACAATTATAGAATCAATCGAATTATCAATCAATACAAATTTTTAGAAGATGAAGTGAAAATGAGAAATGGTTTGAAAAAAAAATATGGAAAAATATCCAGCACTCTTTACGGTACTGAATTTTTATTCGCCCTCTCAGAACTCGGACTGGTTGGTACTTCTATAGCATTACCAATAATAATTCCATTCAGTGTTCCAATTTCTACAGGATTGACAACCTTATCGATAATATTAAGGACTTCAAGCGGATTTTTCAATAAAAAAATTAATAAACACAAAGAAATTGAGCTTTTGGCAAAAGCTAAATTAGATTCGATTGAAGAAAAGTTCAGAAAAGCAATTAAAGACGGTAAAATATCTGATGAAGAGTTCAATGATATTGAACAAGAAATAAAAAATTATATAAATATGAAAAGTACTATTCTAAATGAATATAATAAAAATAAGAAAGAAGTTAAAAGTGTGGATCCTATCAAACTATCACTTTTGAAACATGGGGAAGTTTTCAGAACTGGATTTTAATATTTTCTATTCCACTATCTTGATATTTTTTATAGAATTTCGATTCTATAAAAAAACTTTTTTAAGAGTTTTAAAAGAAATTTAAAATGTTCTCGACTTGTATTCGACTTTAAGGTTAAAGAGGGGAGGTGATTCGCCCCCCCTCTTTAAGAGTTTTGAAAATATTCTTTAAATGTTCTCGACTTGTATTCGACTTTTCATCGGACCCGTCTGGCAGACGGGTCCGATGTATTTACTGTTAAAAATCAAATTGACTTGTATTCGACTTTACCAAAAAACATCAGAACCAGTGACTTTTTCTTTTGGAGGGGTTAGTTAAAAGAATGTATTCTATAATAAAAATAATAAAAGCATGACTCTAATAAAGATTTCTGATAAACATCGAGATCTAAAAATAACTTTTGCTCAAAAAATTGTTCTAAATCCCAATAAAAATTATAAACTTGGAATAGTAAAGTTATTATTTACTTCACCTTCTCTTTCATTTCAAGTAAAAGATGTATTGATATCATTAAAATTGCTTATTACAGATGTATGGTATCATCATGAGTATGTGTTAGATGGCACATTTACTGTTGAGACGTTTAGAAGAGAATTATATTTAAAAATAAAAAGTTATATAACTGAACTCATGGAGGGTTTTGAAAAGAATAAAACATTATATAAATCACAAATTGACACATTAAAAAAAATAAAACCTGAAAGTTTGGTTTTTAAAGTAGACTACACTACAAATCGTAATAGATTTTTTCTTAAATCTCCTGTTTTAATTGAATTTTTACGTTTTGGAAATTTCTGTGAACTATTTGATTTTAAACAATGTAAAACACCTGGGGATTATTTTGAAGTTAATAAGGACTACTATTCTGAAGACAACCCAAAGTTAATCAAACCTATTTCGTTAATTGAATGGCATTGTAATATTATTGATTATAGTTTTGCTAATCATGATGAGCATTCCCATCTTCATAGCGAACATGAATTACTGCATGTATCTTTGATAGAGAGACTGATTCTCCCCAATACTATTTATATGGAAACAAATAAAAAGATTCTTTACAGCCCTATACGAGAAGGAATGAGAGATATTAAAGAGATTAAACTATCATGTAGAAATGAAAATGGAGATGAGCTGCAATTTGAAAATGTTACAGTTTATTTGCATTTGATTGAAGAGTGAGTGAGGAGCTTCTTTTTTATGAGATATTTCTCATAAAAAACCTTTTTTCCTATAATAAAATGGATAATGATTTAACTGATCCTATTTATTGCCATAAATGTAAGAAGAGAACCAATAATATTGATGCTGAAAGAGTGCAAACTATCAACGGGAGATGGAGAGTGGCTGCTAAATGCTCAAAATGTAAAACCAAAAAGAGTAAATTTATCACTTCACCTGAGAAAGAAAATTCTGAAGAACCTGTAGTAGAAGATCTGAATGATGATGAAAAATTATCTCTTGCTAAAGAATTACACAAGCCAATAAGAAATAAATTTCAAAAAAGGACAATATTTACTAAAGGTATTGATGATTTGTGGGCTGCTGATTTGATAATCATGAAAAATTATGAAAAAGAGAATGATGGATACGGCTATATGCTTAATGTTATCGATACATTTTCAAAATTTGCATGGGCCTTACCCTTGAAGAAAAAGGATGGAAAAAATGTTGTTAAAGCTTTTGAGAAAATAATAGAAAAAGCAAAATCTCAAAATCATAATGCCCCCAATTTGCTTCATACGGATAAAGGATTGGAGTTTGAAAATAAACTTTTCAAAGATTTTCTGAAAAATCACCAAATAAAAATGTATCATACACAGAATGAAGAAAAATCTGCCATTATTGAAAGATTTAATCGTACATTGAATGGTAAAATGAAAATTCTTTTTGAAGTTGAGAATGATAAAAAATGGGTTGATTTTCTACAGGATTTAATTAATGAATACAATTATAAAGATTTTCATAGATCTATTGGTATGAAACCATCAGAAGTCACAAAATTAAATCAAAATGACGTTACAGTACGATTATTTGGAAACAAAAAAAATTTACAGAAAGTTAAATTCAGTGTTGGTGATAGGGTTCGCATCAAAAGATTTAAAAAAACTTTTGTAAATAAATATGAAGCAAATTGGACCAGAGAAATTTTTGTGGTTTCTGATATTCTCTCTACTAATCCAATAACATACAAAATCAAAGATTTAAATGATGAAGATATTGAAGGATCTTTCTATGCTCAAGAACTACAAAAAACAGAATTCTAGAATTATGAATAAAATGATTTATATAAAAGATTTCTTTTATATAAATAAAATGTTATGTGATAATATTACGACTATCGTTGATAGAATATTCGTAATATTCAACCGATCCCATTAAACCCTATTTAAGAATTTGGGTTTAATGGGATCCCATGTATTTAAAAATTTTTTAAATACATGAAGAAGCTAAGAAAAATAGTTTACATGTTTAGAAAAGTCACTGGCTAAAAAAATGAGGGGTAAGTTAAAAGGATCTCTCCAATAATAGACAAAAGAAAAAGGTGGCGGCGATTCGCCTCCACCTTTAAGAATTCAAAAAAATGAGGGGTTAGTTAAAAGAATCTATTTTCTAATAAAAATGAACGATACGAAAAAAAATTATATATCCTATAATAAAATGGATAATACGAGAAGGCATTGTGAAAAGTGCAATGTTAGCACTACTTATAAAAATTGGGCTAGACATCTAAAGTCTAAGCGCCATGGAAAAAACGACCCGGACCGGACAATGACTATCAGAAAACCTAGAAAAGCGAAACCTGTATTTGTAAATCCGAGGAAATTGCACAAAGTATTTAATTTTAGTGAAAAAGTATTTGAAAAAAATATAGAACCGAAAACGGAAGTTGTTGAAATGGAAACTGCATTTGAATCTAGATTAGTGACTTACAACATTAAAAATACGAAAGGATTTAAAGATGCTTCCAAATTTCTGAACAGTATTAAAAGAACCGTAACAGGTTTAATCAAATGGAAACTTAGAAAAATGAAACTAAAAGTTAATGTAGTTTTAATCGCAGAATTTAAAAAAGGAACTAACAAAAATAACATGGAGTATCAGGAACTCAATTTCAAAACTAAAAACGTAATAATATTGCAGTCAGCAGAAGTTGCATACTGTTACGATGAAATGAAACAGAAAATTCTAAATGAAATGGAAACGTTCGAAATTAAAGGATCTAATTGGCAACTTCATAAAATCAAACATTTGGAACTGAACGTTAACAAGTACATTCCTTTGAGAGGATCATCTTTCATCCCACTCCCTAAGTTTCTACAAAGTAGGAAAGCAATTATAAATGTACAAAATAATGATAATAAATGTTTCCTATGGGCTGTTCTTTCGGCTTTACATCCTGCAGACCGCGATTCTGATAGAATAGGAAAGTACATAACATGGGAACATGAGTTTGATGAAGCGTTGAAAGATATCAGTTTTCCTATGAAACTTATCGATGTGAAAAAGTTTGAGAAAAGAACTAGGATTTCCATTAATGTTTACTGTCTGAATGAAGGAAATACTATAGTACCCTTGGAAATAACGAAAGATGAAAAGGAAAGGCACATTGACTTGTTGTACTTGAAAAACAAGGAAACTGAACATTATTGTTGGATCAAGAATCTTTGGAAACTGGTTGGCCATAGTCAGCTAACAAAGAATGGACACAAAAGATTTTTATGTAAAATGTGTTTGAATAGCTTTGGAACTCAGGTTAAATTAAACGAACATAAAGAATATTGCGGAGTTCATAAAGCTGTTAAAGTAGATCTACCAAAACCTTATGATAACATTTTGCAATTTGAAAATTATAGACACTCTTTAAAAGTACCTTTTACAATTTATGCAGATTTTGAATGTACGTTACAAAAGATTGATACCTGCAAACCAAATCCCGATGAATGTTATACAAATGCCATTCAAAAACATGAACCGTACAGTTTTGTTTACTTCATGAAAAATGCCGAAGACGAAAGTAGGAAAAACTATGTAGGCGATTATAAACTTGTACAATATTCTGGACAGGATGTGGTAAAAGTGTTTTACGAAAAAATAAAAAAGGATGCCATAATGGTGGCGAAAAAATACTATGACGTTAATATTCCCATGAAAGATTTAACCGAAGAACAACAAAGAGAATACGATAGTGCTGAGAGTTGCCACATTTGTGAAAGAAAATTTAATGAACTTCCACCTATAATTGAAAATAGACATGATGTACTGAGAAAAACAATTAAACACTTTATCGATAAACAAAATGATGTTAAAGCAGATGAATATATTGAAGAATTAGAAGTTTCGAAGGAAAATATACCTGATAATTGTATAAAAGTAAGGGATCACTCACATTTGACTGGAATGTACAGAGGAGCGGCTCATTCGATTTGTAATTTAGAATATAAAAATCCAAAGTTTATTCCAGTATTTTTCCATAATCTTTCTGGCTACGATGCACATCTATTTATTAAAGAATTTGAAAAAGATAATTACGATATTAAACTTTTACCACAAAGTGAAGAGAAGTACATTTCCTTTTCTAAAATGGTAGCTTATAAAAGTAATGAACTCGATAAAAATGGTAACAAAAAGAAAAAGACTATAGAATTGAGATTCATAGATTCTTTTAAATTTCTTTCTGCTTCTTTATATTCTTTAGCTAAAAGTTTAACCAAAAATCAATTTAAGGAAATAAAAAAGTATTTCCCAAAAGAACATCTCGAACTAATTACTAGAAAATTAGCTTATCCATATGAGTATATGGACTCTGTTGAAAAATATCGAGAAACTAACCTTCCACCTATAGAGAAATTCTACAGTAAACTCACTGGAGAAAATGTTAAAGAAAATGATTATAAAAATGCTCTAGAAATTTGGTCTACATTCAAAATTAAAAATTTGGGAGAATTTACAGAACTTTACAATAAAATTGATGTTCTTTTGTTAGCAGATATCATGGAAAACTTTAGAAATATAGCTTTAGAAAAATATAAATTAGACCCCGCTTGGTACTATACAACACCAGGTTTCGCTTGGGATTGTATGTTGAGAATGACCAAACAAAAGATTGAATTGTTAACGGATTATGATAAGATTTTACTCGTAGAAAATGGAATAAGAGGTGGAATTTGTCTATGTTCAAAACGATACGCGAAAGCCAATAATAAATATATGGGAGATCAATTCAACAAAGAAAAAGAATCTGTTTTCATTGAGTATTTGGATGCAAATAATCTTTACGGTTGGGCGATGAGTAAATTTTTACCTTATGGAAATTTTGAATGGAAAATGGATCTAGATAATTTCGATATACAATCCATTCCTGATGATTCACCCAAGGGCTATATTTTAGAAGTTGATTTAAAATATCCTCAAGAACTCCACGATTTACACTCTGATTTTCCTTTAGCCCCTGAAAATAACTATGAAGATGAAAAACTACCAAAACTTTTAACCACGTTGTATGATAAGAAAAAATACGTTATCCATTACATTACGTTAAAACAGTATTTACAACTAGGAATGAAATTAGAAAAAATTCATAAGGTTTTAGAATTTGACCAAAGTGCTTGGTTAAAAATCTATATTGATTACAATACAAATCTTAGAGCAAAAGCCGAAACACCTTTCGAAAAAGACTTTTTTAAACTTATGAACAATAGTGTATTTGGGAGGACAATGATGAATGTGCGTAAACATGTGGATATTAGGCTTTGTTCTGATGGATTGAAATTGGAAAAACTAATTTCAAAACCAAACTTTAAAGGTAGAACTATTTATTCCGAAAACTTAGCGGCTGTACACATGAAAAAAGTAAATATCACACTTAAACAGCCAATTTTCATTGGTATGAGTATTCTAGACATTTCCAAAACTTGCATGTATGATTTTTATTACAACACGGTTAAAAAACAATATAAAAGTGATGTAAATTTATTATACGGAGATACAGATAGTTTAATAATGGAAATAAAAACGGATGATTTTTATAATGATATGAAAAATATGTTGGATCATTTCGATACTTCCGACTATCCAAAAAATAATGTTTACAACGTTCCACAAGTTAATAAAAAAGTGTTGGGGAAATTTAAAGATGAGTTAGAAGGTAAGATTATGAATGAGTTTATTGGACTTCGTCCAAAGTGCTACGCTTTTAAAATATTCGAAACTAATGATGTTACGAAAAAATCTAAAGGAGTAAAGAAAAATGTCGTTAATAAGGGTTTAAGTATAGAGGATTATAAAAGATGCTTATTCTTTAAAGAACCAAACTATCAGAAACAGATATTATTCAAATCGAAAAAACACGATGTGTCCACAGTACAACAGAATAAGAAAGCTCTTTCCGCTCATGATGATAAAAGATTTATAATGAAAAATGGCATAGATACTTTGGCTTGGGGTCACTATAAAATAAACATAAGTAGAGACAAGTTTAAAACTCACCTTGAAGAAATAATAAAAGAAAACAATAAAAAAAACTAGTGTGTTATCCGTTAAATATGAGTAAGAAAAAAATAGGTTTTAAGTTTGTTTTTATAGAGATTCCCTATAAAAACGTAATAGATACTAAGTCTTTGAAAAGCATAATATTTACTCAAAGTCAATCAGAAAGGCATTTGACTTTTTATCTGTTCCATTATAAATAAGTTTTTCAGGATGTCTTTCTGGATTGTTTCTAACGTGATTAAGAAGTCGACGTGAAATTCTTTTAGGTAAAAACAAACATATCTCTTCATCATCATAATCAATTGTAACGACAACGCTTTCACCATATTCCGAATTTTTTATAAAATTTTCCAAGATGGTATAAGTTCCTTTTTTAATATCCTTGAAAGATGAGTAGTTTGATTTTTTAACGGCATTCTTATATATTTCAATCACTGACATTTTATTATAAAAGTTATTCTTTTAACTACCCCCCTCACTTTTTTTATTATCCACCCACTTTTTCTTGTATGGATACTATCCTGTCTCCCATCCTACTAACTCCTCATTAGTGAAAACATCAGAGGGAGCTAAATTTCAAAAACTTTGACCCCTAAAAGGTTCTAATTTTGCATTTTTTCCTAATTTTTAGAGTTCACTAGAGTTTCTGATAAAAAATATTTTTAAAAAAGTCACCCCCCGAAAAGTCACTGTGTTAAAAAAGTTTTAACAGGGATCTAAGTCGCCTTTAACGTTAAAGAGGGTGGCCGATTTGGCCACCCTCTTTAAGGAAAGTCACTGTGTTTAAAAAGTGTGTTCTGTTATTTTATGTTAAAAAGTTTTAACAGGGATCTAAGTCGATAAATGAAAAAGTCACTGGTTCTGATGTTTTGTGTTTAAAAATGTGTTCTGATGTTTTGTGTTAAAAAGTTTTATCAGGGATCTAAGTCGGTTAATGAAAAAGTCACTGGTTCTGATGTTTTTGTGTTTAAAAATGTGTTCTGATGTTTTGTGGTAAAAATTTTTATCAAGGATCTAAGTCAGTGCGCCAGGATTGGCTTTTGGATACTACTCATAGGTACATATATTATGTATGTAGTATATATAAGTATTCACTGAGCTAAGGAAATAAAACTACCTACTTAATAAGCGTAATTATCGACGAAAAATGGAATCCGATAGAAAATGGGACCTAGCCTAACACAGCCAAGGAGTACACACCAGTTACGAAAAATGGCTATTTCTGATGTTTCCACCAATTTTGCCCCCCAAAAAATCGAATTAGGCTCGGTTTTTTTCTTTCTAACTGCTGATACTAATTCTAGTGTATAAAATTGCATGGTGATTTCAGACAATTTCCTCATGTTTTTGACTAATAAAAAATGAATTTCGGGAGCTTAACCTTCGTTACAACCTCAATTCTTCACTCTTCGGTCAAAATCAACGTAATATTCGGTCTTCTCGCCCTAAAAAACATGGCGATACCTCGCAAGCTCATGTTCACTAGAACATCAAAAATCCCTCGAAAATCCCTATTTTTACGCCCATTTTTCTCCCATAACACCCCTGGGTGAATCCTGATCGCGCTGCCGTGTTTCGGAGCACAACTAGGACCCAAATGTGTTCCCGAACTGTGTGCGGAAGAACGACAACTTTAGACGAAAATTTAACGTACATTTAAGGCTAAAACTTCGTTAGAACCTCAATTTTCCACTGTTTTAGTCAAAATCGACTTCATATTCGGTCTTCTCGTCCCAAACGGCGGACGGACATTGCATTTTTGGAATCTACGCACCTTGAAACGTAAAAGAAAAAATGTTGAGGGGGTGTTATACAATTTTTTTGCTGAGCGATTACATAGGTGTATTATTCACAGAATAATAAGCCAAAAGTGACTGTAGACAACTCAAGGGAAGGGAGACAGCTCGGTGGAGCTTGATAAGTCGGGCATTAAACCTGATTTGACAGTCATAAATAATACATGTTTAGTCTAGGATCTCTTCTTAAAAGCCGTGTTTTACATAATTTCCAATCCTCCAATCACAACGTCTGTCAGACTCAGTAGCGCTCAGGCTCAGAAGGAATACATTTGTGATTTCAAGGTGATGAGCAAAAATTAATAATTTATTCAAGCTGGGGGCATGCAAATTCTCTCAACAATAGACCAGTCACAACAATTATTCTAGTCACCCAGCATGACCATAATTATGAGCGAATTTTCGAAGTGAAGTACCTATTCAATCTACCTTCCAATTACTACATTATCGAACATTTTCCAGCGTTTTTAGTCAAAACAAAAACACCAGTTTAACACATTATCTCACGCTAAACATTTCTGTTATTTAACTAATACTCTTAACTGCTCCCCCTACTTTGGTTGATTTTATGGAAGCGATTTAAATGTTCTCAAGCTCATTTTTTGGGCATTCTTTTGTTTATTCTACAGCAACTTTTAGAAAATGTCAGCCATATTTAAAGTATTGTTCAGCGATTTTCGACTCATAAAAACTCGAATTTGAATAATTTCATATATGAATAAAAAATGCCCTACTTTGAACTCACCCTTTCGTTCGTGCTACGAACGAAATGTGGAAATTTTTCACCTCGCCACCTATAGGAAATATGGTGAAGAAGTATCTATGATTATAAAATGAAATCAACGAACCACAAGAGGAACTACCTTTGAGAGAGGGGAGAGAGAATTTTGCTTGTGGCGTAGGCGTGTAAGAAGCCATGTAACAAGAAGTGAGTGAGCGCACTTATCGATTTCCAGCAGCGAGCTTAAGAGCTTTTAATAATAATTAGGTACAAACACCGCAAACCTAGCGGGAACAGTAATTATTCATCCGTGTCAAAACTAGGTGGTATATTTATGAGTCACTGCCTGACAACGAGGTGAAACTTTCAATATTTCGAACGCTTATGACTGGGACGAGGCCCTACAATGTTCAACTCCGTCGGCTAATATTTTTTTTGCGTATCTGCAAGAATGTTTATCACGGGAGATGCTAGCTTTCTCTTAAACCAGTTCTATCTCATAGGATCTAGCACTCCAAATATATACGGATATCAAGTATCATTTACAGACATGCTTAAAAATTTGTTTACCTCGAGAAAAGTCAATCACAGACGCGGATGTTAGTGGATACATTACATTCAGCCCAGAAAATCACTCTGAGAGCTATGAATTAATAGCGATGCATTGATTTGCCAAGCTGACTCAATATTCTTGATATCTCTGCCGATAGAGCTGTCTACCTTCTTCACCTAATGCCTCTCACGTAAAACGGCAAATGACTATATGCCGTGTTTCTGGGCTCTTTTGAACTTGACGATTTAGGTCATTTAAGGTTACCCTTCAGTGGGTTAGGGATGGCTAAGCTATCGAGTTCTGTTTGACAGATACTATACAACATTCAGGAGTAAGTGAGCGATTAGTTATGTATCACAAGTTACCAGAAAATGAGTACACACATAAAGATGCACTTTTTCAATGAACTGTGAGCTTCGACTAAGCTAGATGCTTTATGTAGCTAGACGCTGAGAGTATAATGTTCTTCCTTGACCGAAATAGTATGTGATAATGCGGATTTCTGGACCAGATCGTTCAAACAGAAAATGGGCCGAATTTCAGTATTAGAGAGTAAAAAATCAGTAAAACGAACTAAAATCACATGTATACACCACCAAAATTGGAGAACGGTTAGGTACTAGAGTCGGATGGTAACTCAAGACAGAAATCGACTATTGCAACAGCTAAAAATAGTTCTTCTCAAGAAAAAAGTCGGTCAAATTTATTTTTCGAGTAAAAAAGGCTTTAAAAAATCGTCAAAAAATAGCACGTGTTAATTCAAAAATTCGTTCATACAGTCATGCTGCAACCTTTCTCAAGTTCTATAAATTACTTTAAAAATCAACGTATTGTAAAAGAAACGAGACGTAAGTGATCTGCTGATTAACCCGTTTAGAGGTCGCGGGATGTCTGAATAAAATGGACAAGAAGGTCGGGCATCTCGAGGGGACGGAAAAAATACATAAGAAACGTTGTCGCCCGTCTGATCTAGAGCAAAGCCCTTGTTGTAAGTTGATCACATGGTCATCTGAATCCGAATAAGCCAAGAGACCGCCTACACCCGCTGGTTTTCCCTTATAATGGTATAGGGCACAAAACGGACGGGGTGATGAAAGGGTATGAGAAGGAAGGTCCAGAGGAGCACCGGGTCCTGGGAGCTTCTTGAAAGATGGACGACGTGCAAGGAAAGAAGCAAATCCTCTGCGATCCATCATGACGATCCGACAGCCGAGTGCCACACTCATGGCTCGGGCATTTTATAACAGATCCAGGAAAATGATATCTCCCGCCGAGGTCAAGTGTGGACGGGGTTGCAACAAACACTGCGTGGTCTACACATTCAACTCACTCTCTCTCTCTCACTCTTATGGGTCCAATGAGTGTTTTAAGTTGCCAATGTCTCCCAAACCGTCCCAAATCGAATTAGAGGAAAGATGAAGCTTCTACAATTATTGTGCGCTGAAGAAAATAAAATTACAGCTCCATTTTGTGAACACACACAGATACCTAGGCCAATAACACCTGGGTGTTACATCACAATTAGACAAACAGATGGGTTTCAAGTTAGCGCATGCGCAGATTGATGAACTTTATACAGAACCATCCAGAGCACAACTAGGACCAAACCTCCAAATTTCAACTGAGTACGATCATTCTTTCAGTGGCCAGGATTTCAGAAAATGCGAATCTGTACGTGGCGAGGATTTTAGAAAAAAGCGAATCCACGAAAATGGAAAGTTTTCTCCCATCGAACTCTCTGCAGTTGTCTTGCAACGGTAACCTCGGATCTATTTTTGAACTCTTGCGCTAGCAGTTCTTCACAACCTCGATGCTCTTCGGGAAATCGCGTGCAAAATAAAAGTTGGTTTCTTACGATTCGATTCACGTCAGTTGTCTATCTACTGCATCTGGGTTTGGGAACATTGCCGGTAGACGGTACGTTTCCAGCTTGAACGGGATTGATTTCGATGAGGCTCGGTAAAATTGCTTGGTAGCTTTAGGCATCATAAAGAAAAGCCTATTTCTGTTTCTTAACCATCCATAATCCAATAATTATGCAAGCATGTGGAGGTTAATGGTGAATAATATAGTATTATATTTATAACGTTGCGTGTTGCGTTAACTTCGCAACATATAAACAAAGTAACCCGGATGTCGCAAGCGATGGCCAATTTGAAGAATAAGGAGGAATTCAGGAGGTGAAGCGAATAGCCATAAACCTTCCCGGCGTAGTTCTAGTCATTTTGAAAAACTCTGCAAATTATGACACAAAGGTTTATTATTCACCTGCATAGATGCCACTTCTGCGTTGATCACGGTCAATACCCTCGAGCCCACCCCACCAGGCTCGATCGAGTACTGGAGCTGGCAACGGGATTGAAGTTTCCTACAAATGTGCGGGATTCAACCATTAATTATTTGTAGTTATTCATGAAGCATAAGGCAAATAATAAACCGTTGTGTAGTAATTTATAGGTGCCCTTTCTACGTAGATAGTATAATTGACCGTTGTGTAATAATTTGCCCATCAATAATACTACAACGGTTGTTCGAGCTGCGAAAGTACCTATCAACAAAATCCAGCCCCTTCTAGGTAGATAAACCCTTGTGTAATAATTTGCCGTCGTGTAATTATTTGCCGTCGTGCAATTATTTGCCGTTGTGTAATAATTTACCATTGTGTAATAATTTAACCTCGAACAATACTTCAACGCGTGTTCAAGTTTCAAAAGTACCTACAACAAAAGCCGTTCGTTTGCACCTAAAAGCTTCGTCAACACGATCGTGAATCAAACGGTATAAATCCGGCCCAGCAGTGCGATTCTGCAACTCGGTATGGCATCGTAACGACGATGAAATATCGTTAGCATAACAAAAAATATCGATGCCACTAAATACCGACGATTGGTATTCTGTAAGGGCTCAATAGCGTCAGCTATCGCTTAATCGTCGATAAATATTGTCGTTACGGGGTCGTTTGCATTTCGAAGGCTCTAGACCCCCCCCGTTATCCGTACCGAAAGCTTGTTATACCCAAAAAACATGGCCTACGTTGCTTTACGGCGGTAGAAAGCTTTACGGTAAGTGTAGCTACTTTTCTTTTGGCATGTTTTTTCAACTTTATTTGATGTAATAAGCCCAATGTAGGTACTTACCGTAGGTAACTAGGTAGGTAAATTAGTGACTTAATAATTTATGGCAGTGATGTCATAAAAACATCGTAATAAATAACTTAAACGTTAAAATTACTTGATAGGTAGGTAGTTAGTGATAAGACTTCTTTCTATAAGTGATATAGTCTATTTCACTTTGGGTAGTTATCTACTTTTTAGAATCGCATTTCACCACATAATATGTAGTTGTTACCTGCCTACCTACCGTATTTTTTCGTTCGCTTATGAGTTTTGGATAATAATGTCAGGCATTATGACGTTCGAATTCCTTGCTAGGGAATTGAAATTCTGCAAGAAAGGGAACAGAGGTATCGCCCTCAGTTTGAAACAAGCGTGCTACGAGATGGGCAAAATCCTTATTCCCTTGATCCCTGCATGTTCAGAAAAACCTTTAGGATAAGTCGACACTTGGCCATGAACCGAAATTCGACCATTGCTCCAATGCTCCAGATTTAATGGATTATCCCCTGAAATCTAGGTATGTGCCTACCTAATTTTGCTGTAGATACCGATCCCCTACGTTTTCTTTAATAAATGCAAGTGACCTTAATAGGTTGTTAATTAATTAGAAAATATAGGATTTTGAAAATAACGTAAACGTATAGGTATTCATTCACTTGCATATTTATCAGAATTTCCGAGTAAGTACCAATTATAAAACATAAATTTCAACAAAATCATACATGAATTTATACAAATAAATTTGGAATAATACATATATTACATTTATGATAAAACCGGCAAAAACTTTATTAATACCACAAGACGATACAACAAATTGAAATCAAAACCTATCCCAAGTGTCAAGTGATCCCAAACTGCAATTAATTTTTGACTTCCAAGGTATGAACATTAATTTATTTCGGCCACCGAGTGAATTCGGGGGATTCAAAACACATCCACTGACTCCCGCGCACACACACACTCTTCAGTTCACTTCATCACTGATTATCACCATGGAAACGGAATGAGTTCCAGTCGATTGCTCGCCCTAGACTCAGATTTCGTGAGACAAGCTAACGACGTCGGTATCTCATTCTGCAGCGACAATTTGTTATTCAAGTTCGGTATCATAAGTTCCTGAATACCAATTTCGCTATCCCGGGTGTCGTTACTCGAGACGGATAGCGACACCCACTCCATACCGACAATAAGGTAGCGAGTTGCAGAATCGCGCGACAGCTATCAACGCTAGGGAGCAACTTATTATAATCACAGATGGCTCTATGAAGTCGAGTTGGTTGTTCCGTGATATTTTTCCATTTGACAAATAATGGCTCTTTTGAATTTTGGTGATAGGTACTTTTGCAACTTGAACAAACGTTGAAGTATTATTGAGTAAATTATCACACAACGGTAAATTATTACACAACGGTGAATTATGACACAACAGTAAATTATTAAACAACGGTTTATTATACTACCTACGCAAAAGGGGCACAACGGTTTATTATTTACCTTATGCTTCATGAATAACTACAAATAATTAATGATTTAAATATTGGATCCCGCGCGTTTGTATGAAACTTTAATTCCCGGGCCGGCTCCAGTACTCCATTTAGGGCTTTCCTGGAGGGAGCTCGAGGGTACTGACCACAGAAAACAGTGATCTATACAGGTAAATAATAAACCGTTCTGCAATAATTTGCAGCGTTTTTTTATTCCATTTTCCATCAAACCATCATATTCTGAGGGGCGTTAAAAATTTTTTTTTTTTCGTGCTCGATTCCAAAGGTTCATTACTGAAAATAATAAACCAAAACCACGAAAATCCGTCAACCCGTTAAAGCGTGAACCTGTCAGGATCGCTCAATTATAGTATAGTTAATAAACCAATAGGCAATATAACATGGATCTAGAGTAGGTAGGTAGATAGTATATTCCTAGAAATCACTATCAATCAACGTATTATATCCGAGGAATTCATTTTAGGTTTTGGGCAAGGAACTGCTCAACTAATGGTTTATTTCGCCCCTTGTTTTGCACTAGTAGTCATTCATTCTGAGGCGAGTGGCGAAAGGAAATGGAAGATAACGATGAGGGATGACGTTTCAGCAAACAGAATGATGAATAACTCTCTTCAGTCACTGTGAAATTGTCGTAGAACCCAACGCTTCCTTTTCGATAGAGGACGGATCATGACTTATATTCCATGACGTTTTCTAAGAACGTTATCTTCTATATAAAACTTCAAGTGTTTGCCTTTGTTGCCTCATCACGTCTAAGCCGCATGACCTATTTTAATGAGGGTGGTTTCAACGTGATCGGCGAGTTCCTGAGACGGACAAAGGTTATGGTAAAATCGCTTGTGAACGGAGTGCTTGTGCGACCCACTTGTTTGGTTTATACGAATCACCACCAAATTGTAACTCTGATTATGTAAATAAACGAATACTATCATCCGGGCGTAGCCGGCTATAAATGCTAATGTATCTACAAAATATTATGTAAGATAACTTACTGAAGAATGAGAAGTCAGAAATTGAAAAAAGTTTCAATTACTCCCTCAATACTCCCACCTCCTCAAGGTACGAGTATAATTCAAGCCACAATCGGCTGGTTACACAAATCGGAATTTCACCGTCGTATGCCTACTGTGAATCCAAATTCACTCATTTATTGTGAATCCAAATAAGCTCAAATGGTCCCCAGTGATTTTGATAATACGCACAGTTGAAATCCTTGTCACATCCATATGCCCAAATCTTTTCGTTCGATTCTGAATCCAAATGTCCTAAAGCTTCTTGTGCGATAACTTGCAATCTCGTTCTAACACCCATCATTCCACTGATACCTCTCCCTTCTTCATCGAAGTTTCTAAGGTAGGGGAGCCGTTTGGTTCTGCAAAGGAACTGCTCTGGTAAAAATATGAACCGGCCAGATATTTGATAGTGAACTCTATTAAAATTCGCCAGGAGCGCATGGACGAAAGCGATGAGCTAATGACGGTAAAGCAAAACGAGCAACGCATCAGTTCACCTTCCATCACCTTGTCACACCGAAAAAATAATTAATCGCCAAGGCTCAGGAGAGGTAGATAACGACAAAATTCGAACTGACGGGGAAGCGCCAGGTGACATTATCTCCAGGGGAAAAGCCCACCCACAACAAAAGGATATTACTCTCCTGCTCCCTCAGCTCCTCGACACAACTTTTCTCCCATCTGTCCGACGCGTCAGGAAGTTTTGAATGCGGTCTGCCATCTGTTACGGCTGTCCGACCTTATCAGGAACGGGCTATGAACCGCATCGACGGTAAAGGTCAACTTTCATTTGACGATCGTCCAACAACAGTCATCGAATGGCTTGCAAATGCCTTTTTTTTTCTTTTTTTTTTGCCACTTACTGACGTTGCGTGAATGGGAGGTGCGCATGTGTCGGAATTTTCCACCCGCAGTAGCCCTATACTAAGGACCAATTTTCAGCGGTGAATTCCTTCAGGCACTGCGCGTCTCTTCCCCTCCTCCAGTCAGGCGGTGAGTAGGGATGATGGCGTCATCACTTCGGTATTCATTCAACACCCATTTTCGTCCATGGTAGGCTGTTCATTTTGCAATTTGCAACCTTTGGGAAATTACGGTAGTGTACTGATTTGGAACAAGGACTCGGTATCACAGACATAAATTGTGAATAAGTTTTTGATAAATTCGATAACTGGGCTGAGGTTTCAACCGTTGATTCATGCTCATATTGATCACGCAGACGCTCGCTTCTGTGGTCCCATGTGGTCCCTTGATGACGGACTTTTTACGGTTCACACTTCAAACTCAACATTTTCTTGGATTGAATATAATAAGCCCAAAATGACCATACGCACACCTCATTCAGCGGTATGGAGAGCGAAGCTGGTGAAATGAGACCCAAGGGTGCCACCAATGAAGACCCGATCCTTCCGTTAGATAATATAAGAAGTGAGATTGGACTAGCCACCAACTTCCTCTGCAACAACTTCTTTGCCCTATCCTAAATAAAGTGCGTGAAATCAGATCCAACTACTTTCCTTCCCACTTTGCACAGACGGTCTACAAATGCCTACTTGTAAGTATGGTTAAAAGTATGCCAGTAAACCGTAGAACCAGTAAGTATACCCCAACTATATACGTTAAACGGAGTTTCATGGGATGTAAGGCTCCATTACTAACATGTTGTAGGACAGAAAGCCTCAGAGTCCGAACAGGAGAAACAATAAATTATTAATTTACATTCAAAAGTTAATTAGGTTGGATGACTATATCATAAAAGACAAAATAGAGGTCCAGAAAAAATAATAAATGTCACTGTTTACACGGGGACATCACAAAGATTTAAGGGGCGTTGTGCCTGCGCAACAAGAGAAACCCGTTTAATATACAACTGTGTGGGTGTTATTTCCTCTTCGTTCTAGCGTTAGGAAAGAATATACAGAAAAGAATAGAACGCCTTGTAATGCGCATAATGAAGGATCCAGGGCCACAATCTAGTTTTATCTTCCGAATACCTTTCCGCAAGCCACTCGGTCCAGTTTACTGACATTTACGGAGCCACTAAGAAAAATATGTCCCTCTGGAAGGGTAATTGGCACGACACTCTGTATTCTGACTCTGCGAATAAGCAGAAATGGTATCTTGCGACTATTGGCCCTATATATTTTTCTAGGGCTTATTATTCTTGGGCTTACATGTGCCGCAAACTATTCCCAGTCCACACGGCTAAAAGCAGTGCAATATTGGGAACAAGCCGAATGGTTTAGATTTAACTAGTCATGTTTTAGATTTAACTCGTCATGTGTTAAGTTAAAACCGCTGCAAATTATTACACAAAGGTTTATTATTTACCTGCATAGATGCCCCTTCTGCGTACATTACTGCTTTCTGCGTCAATACCCTCGAGCTCCCCCCACGAAAGCCCTAAATCGTGTACTGGAGCTGGCCCGGAATTAAAGTTTCCTACAAATTCGCGGGATTCAATAATTCAATAATTAATTATTTGTAGTTATTCATGAAGCGTAAGGTAAATAATAAACTGCTGTAATAATAATAATAAACCGTTGTGTAATAATTTACCGTTGCGTAATAATTTACCGTTGGGTAATAATTTGCCCATCAATAATACTTCAACGACTGTTCAAGTTGCAAAAGTACCTATCAACACAATCCAGCCCCTTCTACTTAGATGGTCTAATGAACCGTTGTGCAATAATTTACCCAATAATACTTCACCGTTTTTTCAAGTTCCAAAAGTACCTACCAACAAAATCCAAAACAGCCTTCTTTTTTCAAACGGAATAATATCGCGGAACAACCAACTCGACTTCACACAGCCGTCCGTGCTTATAATCAGGTACTCCCTAGTGATGATATTTGGGCTGAATGTATTCAGTTTGATTCACCCTCCTGTTGACCAAGCCTGTCGGTGCAAACTTGAGGGCCTTGCTTTGTAGGAATGGCGGGGCGTACAATGCTCCGGGTGGTCTCAAAAAACTCGTAAGTTCAAGAACTATTTAAAACCGTAAAAAGATTCAGGTGAAAAAAGTATAGGCGTCCTGAAAATTGCAACCCCTATTTTTCACCCCTTAGAGATGAGTGACAGTAACGCCGAGCTTCGAGGACAAACTAGACCGAATTTCGTAATTTTCGCTCATGGTAACTAAGAAAAGTACGGCGTACGGCGGACGGACAGACATTTTAACCTGACCCTTCAGGTTTTTGCGATGGGACCCCCCGCCGAAAAGCGACAGGAAAAAGTGAGACCAAATAGTGAGACAAAAGTAGCGCGTATTTTAACAATGATTTTCACTTACAACCGAGTAGTTGCTAGGGAAATGAAACTTCTTTCATTTTCATCGGACAAAAATCGTTTTCCATTCGTTGGAAAGCTCTTGATTTATCACGAATGTATTTCGTATTTGTTCTTGGTATTTATATCCTAGTTTCATAATATAACTATATAAATGAATGTTGTAAATGGATAGTAAACAATGACGCTTGTTTGGTTGTCACTTGGTTGTAGTAAACTACGCGGCTAAAGCATGTTTTTTTAACCTGACCTACCTAATTATACAAAGCGGTTTACTCGATCAATATAACGTTAGCAATAGTAGTTGGGTACCTACATAATAATACGTATTTATAAAGTGATACTTATATTTTTACTGAAAAAAAAAAAAGGTGGAGTCTAGTATGAGCCGCCTATGAAGTAAGGTAAGAAACAGCCGATCTTATAATATAATACAGCGAGGGGGACAAAAACCTGAAGGGTCAGGTACACCAAATTTTAGCCGTCAGGCTTTAAGCGGAAGTCATCCGGGGGTGCAGGGGGCGAAGCCCCCGCCGAGGCGCGTAGCGCCGAGTTTTTTTTAAACATCGCTTAAAAAAACCTGTTAAAATGCCTCGGTCACCAAAACGGTATAAGATGGTAACTCGAGACAGGAAAAGGCACTTTAATTCAATATTAAATGAAAATTAATGAATTTTTCTAATAAGAAACTAGCTAAAAAAGTGTTGCGGTAATTTTGTAAAATAAAAAATAATTATTTTAATAACAAAATAGTGATCGAGGGCAATGATAAATAGTTATCCTGGATTGTTTATGGCTGAGAAGGGTGGAAAATGTTTGATAATGTAGGGATCAAACTGAAGGACAGGAAGAGTAGGAGCGGTAATTTGAAAAAGTCAGTAATTAGATCATAATAATATCGTAATGACTCGAACTTTTTGCCTCGCTGTGATCTGAACAGGACTGAGTATCAGATGGAATAGAATCTGTGAGGGAACCAGCAGATTTCAAGCCGTTGATTTGAAAGGAAGACCTGTCACTGATGAGCTATCGTGTCCCGGAGGCGGCTCATTTCCGCGTCTGTGATCTCCCGACCTGAAAATGGGTCAGTGTTTCTAGGGTCCGTTTCCCTCTACGCACGGAATACCCACCCGGGATGCCATCGTTACCGTCCGAACACCTTCATCTTTATGGAGGCGAGTCTTTGAATTCGCAGTTCGAAGTGCTAATAAATATTCTTTAGACTACTGTATTATCCATAATCACTTTTGACGAACGTCAGTGAGCCTCACTTGGATGTACTCAATTAACAATTTGTTTTTCGGTGTCCGAAAAACGTCGGTGTCCGAAAAACGACACTTTTAATGGTCTCAAAACCTGAATTAGAGTACCTATTCGCTTGAGCAATAATATTTGCTTTGTGGCTTTTGCTGCAACGAAGCACAGCTTAGCAAAATTAGGAAAACTCAACCGAACAGATATTTTTAGGAAATTTAGTGTCTCTGAATAATATGAATATACCACCTGATTTCGCTTCAAGGACAAACATGAATACCTACTTAGCTTACTAGCATCTCAAGCCTCAAAAATACCTAAGAAAATCTACGTTTTTCACTTTTCGTATGGGTACCAAGAACAAACGATTGTGTTATAGAACTTCGAAAACCTCCGACAATTCCAAACAAACCCAACTTCATCTTTTTCGAATATAGAGCTTTCAAGAGAGCTTTCTTCCGAGACAGCTTTCAAAAAAGGTATGAGATGTATTCCATTACCGGGAGTGGACCTTTTATTTTAACCGTGACGTCACCAACCTAGCACGAGGGTCTGCTAGGTTGATGACGTCACTATTATTGCATAAATTGTAGCCGTAACATTTCAACGTCGCTCTCGACATAGATACGCTGGATAGATGGACGTCGCTCTCGACATCCATCTATCCAGCTGTGGTATACAACCTTAACTCCTGAGGAGAACGACCCTGACGAAATATGAAGACCCTGCCAATTGAAATTTGGCAAGGTAGTCAAATGAAAATATGAAACAAAAAAATTAAACAGAATTGAAAACACCGCGAATTCTTCCACACGAGTTTATTGTTATCTGTATAAAAAGATAAACCACCCGCCTATGCACACCTATATTCTGCGAAAAACCCCTGAAATACCCATGACTATAAGAAATCTAGAGGGTGTGTAATTTGTTCCACTTGAAATTCATCAAAATCCGACTGTACGCATAATCTACCCATGGGCGAAGGTTTCCAAAAAATCTGTACTTTTTGAACAAATAATTGGATGTTAGCAACTGGCTCCATTTACTCCAGTGAGAGTGTATCAAACAGTTGAAGAGTGTAACACAGTAGTATTTTTGTTGGATAGCCGCTAAGAGGCAACATATACGTACTAAAATGAAGTTATTCCATTTCTTTAGAAGAAAGTTATTATTATGCCTACTCAATGATTATATTCAAAACTCAACCATGTCAAACCAAGGTAGCGAAATAATGTTTTTTGACAGGGTAAGGAACTAGATTGAAAAAATGAAATTAAAGTTCTTGGAAAATTAATTAAGACGCTACAGCATAATTATATTCGCTAGACGGATCATAAGAGGGGGGGGGGGGGGAAGAGCCGGGTCAGGGTTTAAACACAGGTAGGTGCCAAGGTAGGGATGGCTCCACGTACGGTAGCCGCTAAAACTACAGCAACATAAAGAGCGTAAACCAGTGTAGCTGACTCTGACATAACAGTAATATCCACGTGAGATTAACGTTCATTTCAGCATTTGAATCCGATTTTCAAACCATGAAAGAGTAATTTTTCATCCCCCAACCGAGAAGGGGGAGGTTTGTTTATTATTAGTTTCATGGAGTAGACATATCTCTCTCGTTTTACATTTTATGGAACGGCACATAATAACACACGATAAAGTTACAACTGTGCAACCCCCTGGTGAATTCATGGCTCACGAGTAAAAATTCACAACACGCTCCGATGTATTCATATTATCTCCTAAAGACCCTGGCGGTTTCGAAGCAAAAAGCTTCAGAATATATTCCAATGGCGACATACTCGAGGAGAAGCTTCGGACATTGATAAACGCACAAGGTCTCTTAATTTAGGCGACCTTGTTCGCGGAGGGCGGGCCACAGCAATAGAAGGGACAAATTGTCCCCAGGGTTCCCAACATTTCCTCCATTCTAACAATCGATCGACTCGCATAAATAAGTATATATATATATATATATATATATATATATATATATATATATATATATATATTCCTTCTTCTATTTTACTGTACAAAAAAGATACAATTTTCATAATACTCTTACTTCAACAAATCTATGATGTTCCAAGGTTTATGATGTCCCATGGAATCGGAACTACTTTTTTCTTTACCCCTCTTGTTTTTTCCGCTTCCTACGTTTCGCCTCATCAAAAGATACCCGGACCCTTATTCGATATTCAGATGGTAACTCGAAAAACATTTTATGTCAACGGCAAGTGACATTTCATTTCTACTCGCCCTTCCACGGTACGGAATTCAGCAGCATTCCTTCCACCCAAAACATTATACCTGTCAATAGGAATCATAAATGAACCGCTTTCATCTAGCTTGTGTACATTCTTGAAAAGTGGAATTCATTTCATCCCAACACCTAAGAATGAAAAGACCCAACGGAATTCTACGGACTTTTTTATGAGATGTTATGAGACGGATGTACTTTTATTTAAACCCTTTTGATAGCCTTCTTCTGAAACAATAGAGCACTCCTTATTTAGAAGCCTATAGCTTCCGAGTGTCTCTAAAACTCTTAGATTTCCCCGGCCTTGAATATAAGGACTTGGGGACGGCGCAAACTCATTATGAGAGGGTCAGGAAAAAGCTTTCAGAAAAAGGAACGCTCTGAAGCTCAACTTGATTGCACCCATTAGCCGGCACCTTCGCTGCTACGACCAAAGTAGGTGATCGCCGAGTTAAAAAGTTGAAAGTTTGGGAAACGTGTAGGTACAGCCGAAGGCTTATAAGGTTTCAGAGTGAATCACGGCTCCACATTAGCCCATCCCTATGCTCTACTTTTACACGGAAATTGGGTGCTCCGTAAATTAGAAAACTGAGGTCTACGCTCTCGCGGTGCGAAATTACAGGCGGCCAAAGTAGTAAGCGTTTCTGGGTCGGCACCCTCGTTTATCTCGATTCCGCCACAGAATAATGTAGGCAACTAAATTGTAGCTACGGCGGGTTGCAGGTGGTAATTTTTTCCCCACCTTGGCGACTACTTAAATTAATATCGAGATTTAGGAGCAACTTGCTCGAACACAGCCATCGTCTGGTCATAGCTTAGTTCTTGGCCATGAAAGAGAAATGTTATTCTGGGCGAGATTTTCGGACAAATTCCCGAAATTTCGCTGAAAAGAGGACGACATCCAATTTCGTTAAAATTATGTTCCCGCCTTCAAAACCTTACTACACGTACCTAACAATGAACACTAGTAGATAACAACAAACGCTGCAAATTATTACACAACGGTTTATTATTTACCTGTATAGATGCCCCTTCTGCGTAGGTCACTGTTCTCTGTGGTCAATACCCTCGAGCTCTCCCGAAGAAAGCCCTAAATCGAGTACTGGAGCCGGCGCCGGAACTAAAGTTTCATACAATTGAGCGTTATTCAATAATTCAATCATTAATTATTTGGAGTTATTCATGAGGCATAAGGTAAATGATAAACCGTCGTGTTACAATTTACCTGTATAGATGCCCCTTCTGCGTAGACAGTATAATAAACCGTTGCGTAATAATTTACCCAATAATAATACTTCAACGTTTGTTCAAGTTGCAAAAGTACCTATCAACAAAATCCAAAAGAACCATCATTTTTCAAATGAAATAATATCACAGAACAACCAACTCGACTTCATACCGCCATCCGTGATTATAATCAGGTGCTCCCTAGCAATGATATCTGGGCCGGATTTTACCGTTTGATTCACGATCATGTTGACGAAGCTTTTCGGTGCAAACGAACGGCTGGTCGTACAATGCTCCGGGTGGTCTCTAAAAATTCTGTAGACCAATTTAAAAATGGTAAAAAAAACCATACCCTTCTACTGAAAGCTTTCGAGCTACGGCGTTCTGAAAATTTGAACCCCTATTTTTCAGCCCTTACTGATGACTGACAGTAACGCACAGCTTCGAGGACCATCTAGATCCAAACGGGACCTAAAAACCGAATTTCAATAATTTTGGTTCATGGTAACTAAGAAAACTGCTAAGTAAGGCGTACGGCGGACAGAAGGCAATTTTTTTATTGCATTTTCGGATTCTACATAGGTACCTTGAAACGTAAACCAAAAAATGTTGAGGGGGCGGGGGAGGGTTAATTTTTTCTTCTTTTTTTCCATGCTCGATTCCTAAGTTTCATTTTTGAAAATAATAAACCAAAAATTGTTTTTCGTAAACAAAAATACGATTACAATAAAAAGTGGCAGGGAGTAACCCAACACCTTGGACCTTGAGGAAGGCAAAAACCTTGATAATTGGGCACAGAGCGGCTCTTTGGGCCCCCAAATATCTAGAGATGCGGGAGGGTCCGCCGCCAAGGAAACCTAAAGACTCGAAGTGAGTAATGAAGAGTGTCACTCACCTCCACGGATTTTCAATTTTCGCTTCTCCAAGTTCATATTCTTTTGCAGGTACTTGTTCGTATTTTTTACGGTTCCTTTTTTCGAATTTTCTCAGCGTTCACATTCTTCTATGAACTCTCTAATTTACCTATGTATTTCCGAATAAACACATCTATTTTTCACGTTTCCCGCGCATTCGAAACAATAATCGTAGACTCCGGGGGTGAATGAGGGGGAAAAAAGTTATTGCTAGGCAATTTTGAAGCCTTTCTCATCAGCAGGTACAGAGGAATACGAATAGAAACTTGCAAAACACTGTTTTCCTTCTCTGTTGATCGGACTCCACGTTGATGGACGGCAGTGATATAGCTCCCGATCGGTGTTATCAATACAATTCGATTTAAGTGGGCTTGCCGCTGAGCTGTTGAATTTATTGCTCATTTGTCGATTTGAAAATAATATAGGTACATACACCTTTGCCCACTTGAAAATAACGTGATAGGTACTCATACCTTTGAGTCAATGATAAAAGTTACCTATCTTATTTTTTTTTAAAGAAAGAAAGTAAGAGTATCATGGAAATTGAGTCAAAATTGGTTGCACAATAATCGAACCGTAGCAATTGAGTCTATCCCAAAAAGAACACTGAAAACGGACCGAGTCCTCGTTTCCATGTCTAAAAATCGTATCACATGCATGGCTTCAGTTAGTACCTATTACACACACCTTGCCGGTGCTATTAGGTCTTCCCATTGGTGTTGGAAACAATAATTGGGAACCCCTCATAGGTCCTCGGGACTGGGGTGGCAGGATTCGAGATGCCCGTTACAAGTATGTAACGAAGAAATGTATGTCACTGACGTTTGTTCTCATGTGCGTTGTTTTGTGATGCGCGTTATCTTACTTTTTTATAAAATAACGGGTATACATCCAATTAAAAAGGTAAAGAAAAAGAATTTCACTCTACATGAGCAAATAATATTTCATATTAAACTATTAATGCTCGTGTACACAACACGCAAGTCACGTACAAGCAGACAGGGAGGATCTCTTGAAGGCTCGGAGGCCCTGGTGGAACACGTCAGCACACCGAAGCTGTCAACAAGTTACCCTTTCTAGCCAATTTTAATTTTTTAAGTATATTCATCATGTAATCTGTTTAAGATAGTATGTGAAACGGAGTGTGTGAACTGCGGAACATTTATAGAGAAGTTGGAGAAGGTCAGGGCAGTCATGTTTACGGTTCAATAGTCGACGGAGAAAGCCCATATCCAGCATTGTGAAGCGCTGTTGCTATAGGGGAACCAGCCTCGTCACATTCAGGAGATCAGCGTAAACCACACCGTTCATCGGAATTTTTCCCCTCCAACCGAGGTATATTCCAGAATGGGCCTGATCAAAGCAGTACATAGAGTAACCCATACTCGGATGCTATCGATTTTGATGATATCGGTGCGATCAGCAACATTCAGCTGGGAGTCCAGGATCACCCCGTGATCACGTAAGGAACCGCAAGTTTGAATCGAAACCCCAGCAATTGTGTACAGATGGCTCAATAGGCCGTTGGGTGCGATAATTGCCGAATATTCCGACGGATGGAGGTGGAGATGAGATTCCGAAAACACCAAGATCATTTATGGCATCCAAGTCTTGAAAAATCTACAAATATTATAGATTCTGCGGGATCGTCGTGTAAGTTTCCGACTCTTGTTCAGCCCTTCGTATGAAGGAAACGATAACGTAAAATAGTTAGGGAGTAAGGAGGAACTCCTGTCAAAGTGGTTCTTGCAGCCGTCAACTCCATGAGCAGTTTCCCCTCATGTGCGAAGTTCGTTTGGAGAGATTGGACAAGTTGATCAATTGGGTTGGCGTTGGCAATCAAGCAAGTTACAAGATTGTCCGCAAGTTTCAGTTAGGAGTCACTCAAGCATTCGTAGCTCATTGAAACGTTATGATTCTCCACATAACAATACGTAATTCCACGGTCTCCTTCATCATTCTATTACCTACGCCTACTTGTCAACTAAAATCCACAGCTTACTCCATCCATAAGGTCGCAGTGCTGCGGGGAAAAAACTTACCAACATGCAGTTTCTCAATTATTCTCAAGAAAATTTAGACTATAACTCATGATTAGACTGTAACTCATTATTAGCTATTGAAATTCAATGGCGTATTGCAGTATCTGAATTGTGTCGAATTTAAATCCACCTATCTGGTCCCATCCCCACAGGGGGACAATTGAGGAGGGGGGGGGGATCCCCGTGTCTGGTCCTAATCTGGTCTGGGGCTCATCGGATTAGCCAGACACACGCGACAGAAACTCGGGCTTGGGACACCACAGCGCACCATAACACCGTTCAGCATCCATTGTTGAACCATCTCCTCTACCTCCAATAGTTACAATTAAGTTACCAAGGCTGATTCATTTAAAAGATAGAGCCTACAAATCAAAAGTTTTGTACTGAATCTGAATTTATTGTTGTGCAGGTCTAGCAGGTAGCCCAGCGCCCACAGGGACGATAGCTCTGCCAAAAAGCTGCTGCCGGGAGTCGCCTTTGGTGGCAGCAGCTCTTAGAAACTTCCACTACGCCATGTCGACGTCGACGACGACGGCGTCCCCCTCCAGTCCGGGTGCTGCCCACATAGTCACGCGGACGGCGGCGAGTCGACCGGCAACACTCGGGAGTCGGGCGGCGGACGAGCGACGCTGTGCCTCGGGTGGCCTCATCCACCAGCAGAACTGTCACAGGATAATCCTAGACTGGCTCAATTCGACTGCGCACATACTTTTCGTTTTGGGCTACTGCGTCATAGCCTTCATAAAACTTTGTTTCCTCGGAATATTAAGGTATGATCCAAGATACTAAGGGCTCATAATATTATTACTTACTCAATAATGAGTTGGATGAATAATGATCACGTTAGGGACGATTAAATGTCCGTTTCAACAGAATGTACCGGCGAGCTAAAACCATTTCAAAAACAAGTGTTCGCGACTGAATGAATTTACTAGAAGGACCAAGGCGAGGTGGGCGACACACAGCGGTTTAATCGAACTCAAGTCCGCAGTCAGACCCATTTACCAACTTCCCGCAACACAGATCACGGTCTCGACGTTGCCATTACTAGTACATAGGTACTTCTTATTTCGCAGCTTTCCTTAGTTTTCCTTCCAGAACATTATTTATCACCATTTGTCATGCCAATTTCACGAGGAAGTGAAAACAGAGTTGTTCTGCTGCGGCCTTATCCTTCAACATTCAAATAATTTACTTAAGTACCTTTAACCAAAATTTTTGCTCGGTTGACGCTAATTCAGTCACCTGACAAACTTCAACTTTTTACACAAATAATATGTTTGCGAAGTGTCAAGGACACTTATTGTTGTTCTTGTTGTTCTTTTGGAAGTGTCAAGGACAAATATATTTGTAATAAACGTTGATTATTCTATGTTTTTCAAAGAAAACTACTTCAATAAGCAATATTGGGTAGGTACATTCGGAACCGAAAGAAATCGGAATTTTGGTCGATACACGCGTATACGTTCTACCAATTTTCAAGACCGAGCGGTCGTGCGGGTACTGCCTACGTCCGATGCCCCTTTCTCCTGTGCAGCGGATGGTGACGCTCAAAGCCTGCCATTCACGATCCTCCTAGATCTAGATCACCTGAGGACTCCCTGAGATATTTTTACCGCCTATAATGTGATTAAGAATATGAATCATTCAATTTGTTGAATTAAAATACAATAAAGGCTTATGATGAGGAAACAAACTTGTGAAAATGTCTGCAAATGTTAGTACAGCTTCCTCCCTTACTTCAAAAAGTAGAGACGTGACGGGATAAGTTGGTTATTTCTATTTTAAAAACCTCTTGGTATCGCTAATTGAAAATTTTAAAAATTGAGTTATTCCTCCCCCCTCCTCAAAATCTGTTGATTCTCGTTTCAACTTAGTAGAGATCAAAAACCTAATTCCCCCCTAAAGTAAGATGGAAGATGGACGCAGCCGTGTCGAGGATTTTCGAAACACTAACGACAATGTTCGTGGTTAGGTGCTTCCAAAAACAGCCATTTACTTAAGGAAGACCTAGAGTGGGAAGGGACAGTTCCCTACTTAATATTCCAGTACTGGTCTGTAACATAGAACCTTCGGGTCCTAGGGATCAAAGGAGTAGACCTCCGCATTATCATTCCCTAAACAACTTTCGCTTTAGCCAACGTTTCTTCGAGCGGAATTCAGGCGTTTATTAGATCGTTCTGCCGTTTAACTGACGCGTTACGCACAGAAAAGGGTTGAGTTCATACGGTTATAAAGGTTATCATTTATAAACAAATTTACAAATAATAAGGCATATGTTACATATTCAGTTTGATAAGGCTCGCTTTCACGTCAATATCTTTCACGTCATCATAATCAGACTGATTTAATCTGAATTAAACGTTGGAAAATCCGCTGATGAAAAAATGCTTCCCTTACTGGGAAAAACCAAAGATGCCTATTCCATGATAAGCAACCAATGAAACACCTGTAATGGCATAATTGTTTATGGACCATCCTCAACTATGTACATGGCAGGATCATACTCGTAAATCAGAGAAACGAGGTAACCGAATTCACGACTTCAGCTCTACTACCTATAATAGTTGTTTATTGCTCCAGTAATCCTCAACAGGCTCTGTATCAAATTTCAAATGCGCTCTAGGTAATAAGTACACTTACCCTAGACACTACACTTACTCCTACCTACTAAAACAAAAAAGGTTCTTTGTGAAAAAAATGCTCTCTAGGTAAACACACTTACCTAGTCCTACCAACTAAAAGAGAAATGGTTCAACCGTCAAACAGTAGAAACGTATTTCTACCTCGAGTTGAATTTCTTACGTTTTTCCTTGAATACAAATAGTTTATGTGATGAATTTAAAATTGCATCACGGTGGTGTGAGGGAAATTGCCCAGGCGGTTATGAGCGAATCACCACCGACATCTGGGATCATTTTGGAGAGGTGAGAGGTGAGTGGTTGAGTTTGCCTAGGCGGTTATGAGCGAATCACCACCGACATCTAGGATCTTTTGAAGGAGAGGTGTCCAGGCGGTCATGAGCGAATCACCACCGACATCTGGAATCTTTTGGAAGAGGAGGTTGCCTAGGCGGTTATGGGCTGACCACCACCGACATCTAGGATCTTTTGAGAGATGAGGAGAGAGCAAGGTAGAGGAGAGAAGAGAGAGCTGGTTAGAGGAAGTGTCGAATGAAGCTAAAGTCGCAGGATCCGGGGTTTTATAGGAAAGTGAGTCCTCTCCCTCCAACCCCCTGTTGGGGGTTGATGGTGGGGCTCCAGGTTGTGTACCCTGGGTCCTGTGGCTTGTCTCCCCACTCGTATCGTTTATTAACGGAACCTAACTTTCGTGGTAGAATATTGGTGAGAACTTAAGTTTACTAGAGGAGTGATTCCTGGAGGGACTCACGACAGTTTATCCAGGCGATGTGGGTGGGAAGTTTGTTTATTGGTATCGCGTAACATTTTTCTTAGTAAAAAATGGGACACAAATTTTGGGTTGACCCCCTATCCCAGTAAAGACGTGTCCACGTCAAAACAGGTGCTGATTTTTATCTAAACCTGGCGAATAGAACCAGGGTTATGAAAATTGATTATTTTTGTTCAGAAAGATATAAAAATTTACTTAGGGAGACAAAAATTATCTTTCGTAAACAGTTTCAAGGCATCCGACGCCTAAGAGAAAAGCCACTTCTAAGTAGGTCACGCCAATATACACATTTTAACTGTAAAACTGCAGACGGCTTTGTCAGGACTTTCCCAGCTCCACTAAACCAAGTCGAGACAAATATAAAATGCCAAATATAAAATGTCATTCCGTCAGAAACCAACACTTTGCCCTTTTGTCCCGAAAGTTGAAGGCGCCCCCAAACGAATCCTTCTCTCGTTTGCCCACCGAGCTTCTCCTTTTTAAACAAACACCAAAGAGGCCTTAACGGGGAACGCAATCACGAAAACCGGTCTGACAGAGTGGCTGTTTTTCGTCCTTTTTTTTTCAACGGCTTAACTCGGCCAACTCAAATCCTAGTTATAAACCGCCAGTTTTCGCTAGGCACTCGGGTTTCGAAGTTGGAAAGCAAGCGGCGGCGATGGGACCTCACTCTGCGAGAATTTCGTTATAAAACTGGTACAACTTCTTATCGCATAAATCCAGGAATCTTGGTCGGGATTCTCGGACTGTAATAGGTGCTTCGCGCTTCTGAGTTCTCAGACTGAATAAGCGGGATGGAAACTTCTCGGATTCCCGATGAAATGATTTATTCCTAATTACAAACCGTCCCTCTCTCGAGCTGCCCAAGTTAGAGGGCTGGAGATGAGGTCACATTCAAAACGGGAGATATAAAATGAAGAGCCGAATCATAAATTGAGGGAACAAAACATCACATCTACCGCTGGCAATTACCGATTCAGGACAAAATCAAACTAAGCATTAAAATGAGAACAACTAGCTCGTTCCCACTTCATTCATTAAACTAAGTGACGTCCACGATTTCCCAAAAAACCCAAACCGTAATAATTTTTATAGCATTTCCAGGCATTTGGTTGCAAATAAACACATTAAATCCAATAGGTACGTCTATTATTCGAGAGATCACTCGAAGAGATTAGTGTTTTCTTTTCTGAAATCTACGAATTGAATCAAGTGCGAAGAAAATAGATCTGCGATGCTTTAAAATTGAAAATAAAGTTCTGATTCGGTTTTTCCAGCCAATGGTTAGAAAAGAGGTATTCCGCGAAGTTATAATTTTTTGATTTTTATGTCACCCGAAAAAATATGATTTTTGCACTTTGTGGAGTTCTAGACTTTCAAGAAAACCATTAAACCGGCTTGAAACATTTTTGCTCCCCTTCAGTTTTCTTTCAGACTCTTACAAGAGAATGCCAAATCGGATTTTAGTATTGTCATGCACTTGGGTAGATTTTTGCTAACAGGTAGTCTTATTTCATTGAGAAAGGAATTATGATCGCTACCTACTGAGTTAGAATAAACAAATCGAAATCCTTTCAAAGCTCATTTCACAGATTCCATTAAACTAATACTTATTGAAATAAAATAAGATCACCTCATCCTCACAGGATATTACATCATTATTAATTTTCGATTGTTAGGTCAAATCCCAGATAGCACTAACCTACTCTTAATTAAAATTTCATAGCGCAAATATCCGAAGTTCTACTTGACCAATGTTGGTGAAATTTTGAACCACCATACTAATAGGTATTTAGTAAGGGTCCTCATGTTCTTTTGATTGGGTAAGAATCTATGGTAGATCAAAACTCAAACTTTTTCCCAGGTTTAACAGGGAATTTGGATAGTGACTCACTTGTGTAATTTATGTAGGTATACGTTTTGAGAGCACGGGACAACAGTGAGGATGAAAGCAAAGACTAGGGAGGGATACAATTCCCCTCACTTGGCAGATTTTGTTTTGCCCAACTATCATCCCGAATGGGCAATTATTATGTACCCAAAAAGATCACATTTGGTACTGATTTTACAATCATCTTCCTATGTGCATTTGAAAATTTTTAAAAGCTGAGGGAAAAGTTGCTTTATGGACGAAAAAAAGAACACGAAAAAGAAAAAGGCGATTTGAAGAAGCCGCTTGCTTAGTCACATGGATATAGCGCGCCGACAGGCCATTTCCCACCTGCTGCCACCGACAGCCCATCAGAACCCACAATTATCCGTATGACGTCACAGGCAACAGCAGGGCCCCACTTCCCAGCCTCTTTTTTGAAATTTCAAATATTTTCCCGATTCAGCCCTATTGCCGTCTATCCCACATCATAAACTAATGAGCAGAAATTCAAACTGAATTCATGATAATTGCCCATAGGTTAAAAATGAGCCCCAACGAGCAACAGACCCCGACGACCTTCCCAAATCCAGATCTTCTTGAATAATTATTACAATACGTTCAACGGGTCCTTTTCCACTCTCAAAGTTTAGAAAAATAAGCTCTTTTGCACGAGATGGTACTCCACGTTCACCATAATTACAGAACCAATCAGATATAATTATAATAGAGAAAGTTTGATAAAAAATCGATAGTTTATTATTTATCGTGAACTTGGTGTACTGTGAACAGTGTAATTATCGTGAACAGGTACGTTTCGAATCCATGATGATTATGAAACTAAATAATTTTTATGACGTTCAAACAGGTACGAGATCAGGGAAATGATCCAAAAAATCAAACTGGTCCAAGAATCCGAAAAAGCTGAAGGGGCAGAACTGGCGAAAACCTCGAAGCAGAATAACGGCACGATACTCCAAGCAGTACAGTCACACAGTATTCGTAAGCCCTTTGTCATGATTATATTAGAGATAAGATAGTCTATGGTAGTAGAAATAGTTACTTTCAATACAAAAGTGAAATAGTTGATCACTTTTATCAGTAGCTACTAACCAATACCACAACTTAAGCATAAAACTAAGTACCTACATATATGTTAAGAAATGAGATATCTTCTTGCATCAATCAATTTCTCTGATGACAGCATTCGTAAGCCCATTTTCATGACTATATTAGAGATGAGATAGTCTATGGTAGTATAAATAGTTACACTCAACATTAAACGGAAATAGTTGACCACGGTTTCATCAGTAGCTACCAATCAATACCACAACTAAAGTATAAAATAAGTACCTATGTTAAGAAGATATCTTCTTGCATCAATCAATTTCTCTGGTAGGTATTCAACGAAATTTTACAGTTCCTTCCTCCAACAAAAATCACGTTGGTTAACTATTACCTATGTACGTATACGGTTCTAAGATCATTCACACCCACAGAGAATATCACCAGCAACAATGGTACCTACTTGAAGATGAAGAATTTACTGACTACCGATGATTTCGATCAATATCACTGACCCCTTACTGTATGAAATGAAAGAGTATAGTGGAGAATGTTGGACATATGTCTAATACAACCCTACATGATACAAATGATTATAATAGCGGTGACGTGTTATGCACACCTGCGCATAGGGCTCTGGGAGAGCCTTGCAACATTTGAAGTATACAAATAATCTGTTGTTTTCAGAACGCAAACACTCAATAATTTATGCACCTGACGAAGACAGGAAACTGTCAAAGCGTGTGGCAGTAATTAAACTCTATTCAGACGATTTTATGGAAGTTGAAGGTAGGTATTACCACACAACCCCCGTGATTCTCAACTCGCCAGTAGATACAGACCGAGAAACCAGTGCTAGAAGATAGAATTCATTGTATGCCCAATACTTTCGTCTAGATGTTTTTGAATATATTGAATCAAAACATAGAATAAAATCTATTTTATATCCCATGTTTTAGTCTAGAAATTTACTTTCGATTATTAACAAAATCTAAACAGATAGAATCTATTTCACATTCAATATCCATCTATTCTAGCTTAGAAAAATTGTTTATTTAGTAGATAATGGGTAGCACCTACCACAATAGAATCTATTCTACCGTAGAAAAATTGTTTATTTAGTAGGCAATGGGTAGTACTTACAAACTTGATTCTGTTTTTATTGGCTCTGAACAGAACCCTACAGCACCTACCAAAAAATGTAGAATTTATGCGCATTACCTATGTTACATATTTGTACGTGGGGAATGGGGTACCTGCAAGTAACTTGTAGAATATATTCATGGTTCCTAATTTAATGATAACGCAATACGAACACAGTCAGTTGTTCTTCTTTTTTAAAGGGCATTCTTTAATAGGTAGGTAAGTATAATGATCGTTAAGTGAGACATTATGAGAAAATCGCATACCTACGAAGTATAAAACTAAATAAGAATAAATTAACCTCAACAGGCGCATTTTGAAGTGATGTAAATAATTGGGTACGACAGCGTCATATCTCAGATTCTGCTGTCTTGCGATACCTAATGAAAAGGCCATCATAATATCGAAATGCAACATGATCTATCACGAATTTTCTTCAAACAGAAGGGTTCGAGATGAGTTTTGGTTGGAAACTGAACCACTTGAGAAAATTCGTAGTAGAAGAAATATGGAAATTTGGAACGTTTTTCCCCTATTATTTCAAAACTGCAAAATTAGAGATATTACACACTGCAACCAATGGTGATGTGTAAATTACTGCCAAATAAGAGATATTACACTATTCCACCTAAGAGCGATGTGTAAATGACTAAGGTAAGAGTCCTACACAGCAGTTTTTTCATAACCCCCTCAGCAAAAAAAAACGCTGCAAATTATTATACAAAGGTTTATTATTTACCTGTATCGATGCCCCTTCTGCGTATATCACTGTTTTCTGTGGTCAATACCATCGAGCTTCCCCCACGAAAGCCCTAAATCGAGTACTGGAGCCGGCTCCGGAATTAAAGTTTCCTAAAAATGCGCGGGATTCAATAATTCAATCATATCTGTAGTTATTCATGAAGCGTAAGGCAAATAATAAACCGTTTTGTAATAATTTACTTGCATAGATGCCCGCTCTGCCTAGACCACTGTTTTCTGTGGTCAATACCTACGTATAATCCTGGAGCAAAGCGCTGAATGGCAAAGTCCCCTGTACGCTGTTTTCATAGACTACCAGAAGGCCTTCGATTTGATAAGCAGAGAGGCCTTGTGGAATACCCTCCAGTCGTACGGAATCCCCAACAAGGTCCTCAGGTCCACGAAGGTTCCCTCTCATTACCAATTCCCGTCGGCACTGGATGTAAGCAGGGTTGCATACTGTCACCCACCCTCTTCCTGGTCGTCCTGGGCCTACTCATGCGAAAGACTCAGGGGAGAAGGAAAAGAGGAATCCAGTGGGGTCTCCACAACCGCCTGGAAGATCTAGACTATGCTGCTGACGTCTGCTTGCTCTCACATAGAATAAGGGACATGAAGGAAAAGCTTGAAAAGCTCTATCTCTACTCCTCCATCGCTGGTATTAATATCAATGTCCATAAGACCAAAGAAATTAGAATGAACGTCACACGAGGAGATGGCCTAGAGGTGGATGAACAGCCTGTGGAGAGCGTCAGTGCATTCCAGTACCTGGGTAGCAGCGTCGGCATTCAGGGTGGTACTGACGAGGATGTTAAGAGCAGGATCCGGAAAGCCAGTCGTTCGTTCTGTGGAGAAACAGAAGCATCTCTTTTCGAACCAAACTTCGCGTGTTCAACAGCAATGTGAAATCAGCCCTCCTTTATGGATGTGAGACGTGGAAGGTGATCGGTGCCCAGACGCGGAAACTGCAGTCCTTTGTCAACCGTTGCCTACGACGGATTCTTGGTGTGAGGTGGCCCGAAGTGACTTCAAATGAAACACTATGGGCGCGGACCAACCAAAAGCCTGTCTCACATGAGATGAATAAACGAAAATGGAAATGTATCGGCCACACACTGAGGAAGGCAGAGGGTGTAGTGGAACGTCAGGCTCTGGATTAGAATCCACAAGGCCACAAGGTAGACCCCGCGTAACTTGGAGACGTTCAGTGGAGAAAGAGGCAAGACGGGTTGGGAAAACATGGCAGGAAGTTAAGGTCCTGGCACAGGATAGGAGTGCTTGGCGTTCATTTACCGAGGCCCTATGTTCCTAATTAGGAACGAGAAGAAATTTTAGTTAGTAATAATTTACCTGTATAGGTGCCCCTTCTACGAAGATAGTATAATGAAACGTTGTGTATTAATTTACGGTTGTGTAATAATTTGCCCACCAATAATATTTCAACGGCTGTTCAAGTTGCAAAAGTACCTATCAACAAAATCCAGCCCCTTATACGTAGATGGTATAATGAACCGTTGTGTAATAATTCACCGTTGTGCAATAATTTACCATTGTGTAATAATCTATCCATCAATAATACTTCAACGTTTGTTCAAGTTTCAAAAATACCTACCAACAAAATCCAATAGATCCATCATTTTCAAATGAAATAATATCACAGAACAACGAACTCGAATTCATACAGCCATCCATGATTATAATCAGGTGCTCCCTACTGATAATAACTGGGCCGACTTTATACCGTTTGATTCACGATCTTGTTGACGAAGCTTTTTGGTGCACACGAACGGCTGATCGTACAATGCTCCGGGTGGTCTCAAAAATTGCTTTGGCTCAAAACAAATTTAATAACGTAAAAAAAAAACCATACCCTTCTATCGGAAGTTTTCGAGCAACGGCGTTCTGAACATTTCAACCCCTATTTTTAACCCCTTACATATGACTGGCAGTAATGCCGAGCTTTGAGGACCAACTTAACCCAGAACGGAACCTATATATAAACCGAATTTCATCAATTTTTTTTCAATTTTTTTTATGATAACTAAGAAACGTGCTAAGTACGGCGTACAGACAGAAATTTTCGTTTATTATTTTCAATAATGAACCTTTGGAATCGAGCATGAAAAAAAAATTTTTTACCCCCCTCAAAATGTGATGGTTTACGTTTCAAGCTATGTAGAATCCGAAAATGCAATTAAAAAAATTCTGCCCGTCCGCCGTACGCCTTACTTAGCACTTTTCTTAGTTACCATGAGCGAAAATTGACGAAATTCAGTTTATAGGTCCCGTTCGGGGTCTAGTTGGTCCTCGACGCTCGGCGTTATTGTCAGTCATCTCTAACGGGTGAAAAATAGGGGTTGAAATATTCAGGAGGCTTGGTCAACAGGAGGGTGATTCAAGTTGTATACATTCAGCCCAAATATCATCACTAGGGAGCACCTGATTGTAATTACGGATGGTTGTGTGAAGTCGAGTGTGTTGTTCCGCGACATTATTCTATTTGAAAAATGAAGGCTGTTTTGGATTTTATTGACAAGTACTTTTACAACTTGAACAAACGGTGAAGTATTATTGATGGGTAAATTGTTAAACAATGGTAAAGTATTACACAAAGGTAAATTATTACACAACGGTTCATTAGTCCATCTAAGTAGAAGGGGCTGGATTTTGTTGACAGGTGTACTTTTGCAACTTGAACAATCGTTGAAGTATTATTGATGGGCAAATTATTACACAACGGTAAATTATTACGCAACGGTAAATTATTACGCAACGGTAAATTACTACACAACGGTTCATTATAGTATCTACGTAGAAGGGGCATCTATCACGTAAATTATTACACAACGGTTTATTATTTGCCTTGTTTCATGAATAACTACAAATAATTAATGATTGAGTTATGCAATCCCGCGAATTTGTAGGAAACTTTAATTTAGGGCTTTCCTGGGGGGAGCTCGAGGGTACTGACGCAGAAAACAGTGATCTACGCAGAAGGGGTATCTATACAGGTAAATAATAAACCATTGTGTAATAATTTTCAGCGTTTTTATTGCATTTTTGGATTCTAAGTACCTTGAAACGTAAACCATCACATTTTGAGGAGGGGTGGGGGGGGGGGGTTAGAACCTTTTTTTTCATGCTCGATTCCAAAGGTTCATTATTGAAAATTATAAACCAAAATGCACAGCGGCCATACCAGTGATCCAACCATTCACAAGGGAAATGAAATCCCACATGATCCCAGAAATTAACAGCTAAATCGCATTTGAATTGATGAAGTTATGCGAGTGGCAAGGATTTGCGGACAGACGGACAGACACCGAACTATATGTTCAGACTGCTCTAGATCTAGAACGTAAACATTTTGATTATGGCGCCTAAAAATTGTTTTCCTTTCAAGAGTGAAAACAAAGCTTCCGCTACCTTCGAACCTTGGTAGTCTCGGAAACACTATCACATGGAACGGAACTACCTAGGTACAAGAAAATACCACACCATTTATTTGTTTTCACTAACTACCTACAATAAGTAGGTAGGTATAGGTAGTTCAATAATCTAATATTAGTATATCATGTAATGTACACTGAGCGAGATTAATCAAACTAATTACTAGGAATTTCGTCCACAAATTTATTCTCCATGATTCTTTGACATCGAGATTGTTATAATTTTTCACTAGAAGGAAAAAGGTTCAGTGTCAAATGTTACGAACACTTTATCATAGCGAAGATATTTATAGGTATTTAGATAACACCTACTATCTAAATCTATGCTGTAAACATCCGTGGAGGTTTGGTAACTTTCCCTAACTAAAATTACTCAAGTGTTATTAGTTATAAAATGACAGTACAACCCATGAGCATTGTACGATTAGATACAGGACAATGCCATTCATGACTGCATTATGCTAATGCTCAGCTGAAGCAAACTGTTTTCTTTTTGGTTTATTATTTTCAATAATGAACCATTGGAATCGAGCATGAAAAAAAAAATTCTTACCCCCCCTCAAAATTTGATGGTTTACGTTTCAAGGTATGTAGAATCCAAAACTGCAATAAAAATATTTCTGTCTGTCCGCCGTACGCCGTACGGGCCACTTTTCTTAGTTACCATGAAAAAAAATTGATGAAATTCGGGTTATAGGTTCCGTTCGGCGTCTAGTTGGTCCTCGAAGCTCGACGTTACTGTGAGTCATCTCTAAGGGGTTCAAAATAGGGGTTGAAATTTTCAAAACGCCTATACCATTTTTTTACGTAAATATTTTTACGGTTTTAAATAGTTCTTGAACTTGCGAGTTTTTTAAGACCATCCGGAGCATCGTACGTCCAGCCGTTCGTTCACAGTAAGGCCCCGAAGTTTGCACCGACAGGCATTTTCGACTCCAGTGTGAATGAAATTGTATACAATTCAAACCAAATCTCGTAACCAGAGACGCGCCCACAATAGGAATTTGTGAATACGGCCAATCATTGGTAGGGATCACCTGATTATATTGGCGGAGTATGAAGTCGAGTTGGATGTTCTGTGATATTATTTAATTTGAAAAATGATGGCTCTTTTGGAGTTTGTTGGTAGGTAGTGAAACTTGAACAAACGTTGAAGTATTATTGATGGGTAAATTATTACTACGGTAAATCATTACTCAACGGTAAATTATTACACAACGGTTCATTATACCATCTACGTAGAAGGGGCTGGAGTTTGTTGGTAGGTACTTTTGCAACTTTTTTCACTCCTCATCAACAATTTCTTTTCAGAACTTCATTATGTGTGTTTCTTTTTGTTAGGTACTGTTTGTCATCGGCAGAATTATTTTAGCAACATTTAACTCGTGATTTAGGTAGGTACCTAGTAACGAGTACGGGGTTAGGTACTAACCTACGGAGGGTCTGCGATCTAAATAATTATGCATAGAATAGTACATATCATATTATATAGACGGGTTATCTATACATAGAGCTGTGATCTGTAACAGGAGGGTATTCTATACAAAATAATAAACCGTTGTGCAGGGATTTGCAGCGTTTTTTTTATGTAAGGCTCCTGCGAAGAAGAGGGTGTTACTTAAGAAATGAGGAGTCACCGACGTTGTCAACTCTTCACTTTTGAAAATTATTGTTTGCTAAGAAGTTTAGGGGCTTTCTTAATTATCTCGCGACCCTTCTTAAGGCGTCCAACAAATTTGAAAGTTTTTATTTAAGATGAAAATTAACATTAACACCCTTAAAGGTCGTTGGTGTTACTAAACCAATATAGTCGAAAGAAAAATTGTTTGAGTGATATTAAAAAATCTCCCTAGGAATCTACCAAATTAAGATTGGATCCAAAATCCGGAGTTCCGAGGTACTAACCGCCTAATTAGGTTCAGAATTCGAAATTCGACTTATGGAGGTCAAAAATCGTTAAAAACCGTCAAAAATAGCTAAAATGTACCAAAATGTATTCAAATTTGAAATGGTTTAGGATGGTAACTCGAGACTTTTCAATAGCCATTAATATAGTTTCTTTCATTGGAAAAGCAATAGCCCAAAATTGTAATAAATTCGGTAAAATAAAAAATTGTTTAGTAACAAAAAAGTTAAAGGGCAAAGGATTGTGAAATTTGTTGGCAGAAATACGGAAAATGTTCGACACCTAGTTTAAGTAGGTGAGTACGAATGTAACTTCGTAAATTCGCTCATACAGTCATGCTACATGACTGGAATTTCTTTCCTATTGCGACGAATTTTCCAAGCTTTATGTTGCCATTACATCTTAATATATAGGTAATATTTATTTATATTTATATTTTCCGTCGAACTATATTTTTATTTTTATAAATTATAAGTAACAAACCTATAATGATGTTACTTATAAATCATATACCTACCGATTTTAATTAATATTTTTACATGAATTTTCAGTGCGAGACGGCGGAGAAGGTGAGAGGAAATCCAACACTACGAAACCGGACAAACGACACGTGTCAAACGTCTTGCAAGATGCAGGCACAGACTCCGATACTAACTCGCACTGCGCGCTCATCTTGAACGATGCTTCGGACACTCCCGCACACACGGGAGGGACAGCTGCGACTACAGGCACAAACGGTGAGAAACAAAAATAATAAACCAAAAAACACACGTTTTACAGGCGTGGATGCCATGACAATGACTAAATAAAATTCTATTCAGTATTCACAGATTCACACCGTCTTGAGTCAGAGTCAAAGTCATACTGTCAGAGTGCACTTGTGTGCACTCTGCACGACCGTACCATTTCCATTACGTAGGTACTAGGTAGGTATAGGTATCTCATAATAATATAGTAAGAGCGAGCAATTAGATAAGTAAGCAAGGTAAGGCACAACGCAAATTCAAGAGACATTACCGTACAAAATGTACTATGTATTAAAGAAAAAGCGAAAATGAATTAAATAGTCGTAATAATCATGTTGGCGTCAAAGAAGGAATACCTACCGTACCTACGGAGTGAATGTATATTTGCGTTTCCCCCTCCCACATATACCAGGAAAAACACATAAAGAAAAGGTGCATAGGTAGTTATTACATATCCATCCAGCCTTCCCCCGGCTGAACTCTCAATTCCCGATTTTTCTAGTCTCCTGCCGAAAGGCCAAGACTTAACTTCACAGACAGAGATGGCCTAGATCTTCAAACTGAACAACCAGTTTAGGATAAAAACGCAAAAATGTTCTTGAGGAATTTGCTACCAAAGTTTGGGAAAAACGACACCCACTTTTCAAACGTTAGAATAGCATTTGAAAACAAGATTTTTGTAAAACGTCTTTATCTTGTATTTATTCAAGCTAAGTACCAGCATATTTTCAGGGTTGAATCTATCTCCCAACCATTCCACCATATTTTGCGCGAATGAGAATGTATACCTACCTAACAAGAGTTTTAAAAGAATAATACGTAGCAATTTTAGTTGAATCCCATCAATTTTAGTTGTGACCCGAGTAGTTTGATGACAAGTATCTTGGTATATAAGAATGCACGAAACCTAACCTCTAATCTCAGAAAAAAAGAGTAGCAGGATTACGAGCCACTCAACTCAGTAAGAAACTGTCGACTCGACAGTTGCCAGACTACTATAATATAGTATTATACTATATTTTTGAGTCAAAATACTATAACTCTAAAAACAATATTGTAGCAAGAAATTATTACTAAAAATTTACTGAATACTACAAATTACTGAAATAATTACTATATTTTAATGGCTTTAAACCTATTGACATTCATTTGAAAACGCGCCAATTTGAAAAGCCTCTATAACTTTGGCCACGTTCGACAAAGTACTTAATAGAAAAAACTTAATTTGTTTTTTCTATTAAGTACTTGTATCGAAAAAACTTAATCTGTCTATGGACAAGTTGTATTCGGAAGTCATTTCGCTAAGGAAGTTTTTAGAAAAAAATTGTATCCCAAAAGAATTTTCAACGAGCCAAAAGTGGCATTTTATTTTGAAACGGTCAGCCACCCATTCGCCGAACATCTACAGACTCGTTTAATTTTTTTTTCTATTCCGCCTTTACTGAGAGGATATTCTCCATAATGGAGATTAAATGGAGAGAACAGAGAAACCGTTCCACTACGGAGCTAATAAAAAATGAGCTATTAATAAAACAACTTGAAATTTTACCTGCTCAAATGAATTTGATGAATTCCGACAGAACAAGGAAATTTTAAAACTCGCAAAAGAGCGAGGCAAATATTGACAAACACAAAATACACAACGAAACAACTACAAGCGGACAACAAACAGACACTGAATCATCAAACAGATCAAAAAATGGACTACAAACATAGACTTCCTCTTTCCATATCTTTTTTGAGTTCCTACAATAGTAGTTCCTAGTATATATTGAGTCTCATAATATTTTATTCTTAGACAAAACTGATGCGCTAGTAAACAATTTGAGGGTTGAAAATAATTGTTGGTTGACAGCTAGCTATATTATGTGACAATAATGAGATTCCAAGACTGGATTTTCTTTTAATTTATGTGATCGTATCGCGTTTTCAAAAGATTGGGTTTATTTATTTATTTTTGCGATTAAATTTTTAGTTGCCAAATATTGGATTTATTTTCTGTTTCGTGATAATATTGAGTTTCCAAGAGACTGGATTTATTTCTCTATTTGTTGTAATATAAATTTAGTTACGTACCTACCAAAAGACTGGATTCATTTTTTGTACTTTTCTTTCTGTACCTACACTTATAAGTTTCAAGCTTTTCTTCTAACTGACACTATACCTTCAGTAAGGTTCATTCAAGTGACAGGTGATATAGGTAGGTAGTGATAAAAACTCAGATATCGTTCACTGAAGTTCAAATGAGAGTTTTATATTTTTTATACTTTATATATTTTCTGTAATTTTTATACTTCTATATTTCAAATTTTTTATACCTCACGGTCAAAATATATTTAATATCGTTGTTGGAATTCTGACAACCCTACTGTCGAGAGCCCCCAATAAAAAGCCCCTCCAGATGTGTTTTTGTTGGCATCTGGTTTCATTATTGCCAATGAAAATTACGACAGGATTAAGATACTGACGCGGTAAATGCGTCATAGCCGAGAAAAGCCCATCCCAGGTTATCCCATCCCATTATAGCACCACACACCCGCAACGCTACACTACCCGTTTTCGCCATCCCAGGTTTCATAAAACATTTTATTGAGCCTTGGTTTTAAACGAAGAGAATGATGGTTTTATGGTTGAAAGTACCCAGATATAAGGGATATTTACGAAAACATACAGTAGCCAGCTCAGATGAAATCAGAGTCAATGATTCCAACTTGATACAAAAACCAACCAACCAACCAACTACGAATGAGCATGGGAAAACTTGATTTTTTTTTTTATACAAAATTGTTCACACAACGGAAGTCCCAAAATTGAGTTTCACTATTTCTGAATTCGAATTGGAGTTAATTTTTTTTTTTTTTTTTAACCTAACGCGCCATTATTTTTTTTATTTCCTGTAAAAATTCAAGATTTAAACTTCGAAACGGTCGGAATGATGCGACAGCTAAGTTCAATTATATAAGTTAAATATCCAAGTTCAATAGCTAAGTTGAAGAGTTTACTTTCAATAATCCAACTCCACAGGAAAGTTCTTGAGCTTTATGGAGTACTTGGGGAAGGGTTGATGGGCCGTGTGGTATCCTTCGCTTAACAGAAATTGATATCAAGTTTGATACGATCAGGAAGCCCGTTTTCCTGAAGATAACGATGGTAATACCATGATGTAACACCACGAGAAATGGCCAAATAAAAACAACTAGTGAACTAATGAATATCTATATAGTGAGATAGCAAAAATCACCAAATATTAATCCAGTTAGGTTCAACGAAAGGTAGGTAGGTACCACAAAGGTATGGTGCTAGGCAAGTAAGTTGTTTAATTTCTGGTTGGTTCATCCTAACAACCTATATACAACTAGCTGTATTTTGGTTTATTATTTTCAATACCTAATGAACCATTGGAATCCAGCATGAAAAAAATTCTTACCCCTCTCAAAATTTGATGGTTTACGTTTCAAGGTATTTAGAATCCAAAACTGCAATAAAAATATTTCTGTCTGTCCGCCGTACGCCGCACGGGCCACTTTTCTTACCATGAAACAAAATTGATGAAATTCGGGTTATAGGTTCCGTTCGGGGTCTAGTTGGTCCTCGAAGCTCGACGTTACTGTCAGTCATCTCCAAGGGGTTAAAAATAGGGCTTGAAATTTTCAGAACGCTGTAGCTCGAAAACTTCCGATAGAAGGGTATGGTTTTTTTTACGTTATTAAATTTGTTTTGAAACCAAAGCAATTTTTGAGACCACCCGGAGCATCGTACGTCCAGCCGTTCGTGTGCACCAAAAAGCTTCGTCAACACGATCGTGAATCAAACGGTATAAATCCGGCCCGGATATCATAACTACGGACCATCTGATTATAATCAAGAATGGCTGTATGAAGTCGAGTTGTTTGTTCTGCGATATTATTTCATTTGATAAGTGATGGACTGTTGGATTTTGTTGGTAAGGTACTTCTGAAACTTGAACAAACGTTGAAGTATTATTGATGGGTAAATTATTACACAATGGCAAATTATTACACACCGGCAAATTATTAGGTACATAACGGTAAATTATTACACAACGGTAAATTATTACACCATGGTAAATTATTACACAACGGTAAATTATTACACAACGGCTCATCTACCCAGAAGGGGCTGGATTTTGTTGATAGGTACTTTTGCAACTTGAACAACCGTTGAAGTATTATTGATGGGTAAATTATTACACAGTGGCAAATTATTACACAACGGTAAATTATTACACACCGGCTCATCTACCCAGAAGGGGCTGGATTCTGTTGATAGGTACTTTTGCTACTTGAACAACCGTTGAAGTATTATTGATGGGTAAATTATTACACGATGGCAAATTATTACACAACGGCAAATTATTATACAACGGTAAATTATTACACAATGGTAAATTATTATACCACGGTAAATTATTACACAACGGTAAACTATTACACAACGGTAAATTATTACACAACGGCTCATCTACCAGGAAGGGGCTGGATTTTGTTGATAGGTACTTTTGCAACTTGAACAACCGTTGAAGTATTATTGATGGGCAAATTATTACACAACGGTTCATTAATCTATCTCCGTAGAAGGGGAACCTATACAGGTAAATTATTACACAACGATTTAGGTAGGTACCTACCTAGTAATGAGTACGGGGTTAGGTACTAACCTACGGAGGGTCCGCGATCTACATATGTGTAGAATAGTACATATGTTATATAGAAGGGTTATCTATACGGAGACCTGTGATCTGTAACAGGAGGGTATTCTGTACAAAATAATAAACCGTTGTGCAGGGATTTGCAGCGCTTTTTCTATAATAATTGTCCGACTTAATGGATTGTTTTTTATCTTAATAGTTGATTCATTTTTTTCAATGATGACGATGGACGTAGTGTAGATATCGTCCGAGCGCACCCTCACAAAATAATGATACCTGTCAATCCATGATTTCAGGAAACAACAACTACGAGATGGGAGATCTGTCCGGGCATCGCGCAAGAACCTGACTATTCGATTTGCTGCTGTCCCTTTTCAGGCTGAAAACCACCAAACTCCTAAGCCTGTAGTTCAATGATTACTTAAACGACCAATAAGTGCTACGCAAAATGTTTCTTCCATTGTAGAAAATTACCCGGTAGGCTTTGCAGTCTCACAAAGAAAATGATATGAGTGAATGATGGACTAGACGGTTTTGAGCTTCGAAAATAGTATTTTTCATTAAAAGCTTTAGAAGATGCCACTGTAACGGCATCCCAATTTATAGGTACATAGAAGGCTACCTTGTACACTTTGGTAAGATATTGAAACATAAAATTAAGTAGGTAGGTACCTACGTAGCCTTACGTTTTAAACTTGTACGAGTACATCAAAACCAACGCATGAGTAGGTGAGAAAAAGTTCTTCAGGAATGTGGGAAGTATGTATATAGAGCTTACAACCTATTTAAATGAACGAGTTACATAATATAAACCAGATGTATTCGACTATAGTAACAGCATAAGTGCTAAATAACTGAGCAACTGATGAAATCACTAGCAGCGGTGGTCAGGCGGTGAAACTGCCAGGGAAAACGGGTCGGAAATCAGAAAGAGTGCGACGGGGGAAAAATGGGTAGACTTAGATTCCAATCAACTTATTAGTTATTGATATTCAATAAACTCGAAATGCAATGATGCAATTATTATACGTAATCTTTAGTGCCTACATAATGCATTTTTCTGGTGCTCAGCAAGCCCTTGGTAAGAAATACATTATTGAACAACATAAATAATATCAACCAACAGTAACCAAGACACGTTACAGAAGTTCACTTGCCTCACGTTTGCTCACGGCATTTCAACATCTCTGAACCACAAATTTCCTGGGCGGTATTACATACTAACACATCAGGCAAACCCAGCAGAACAACGACTTACCTACCTGCGTGAAGGTGAGCTTTGGCGTAGGTAGGTACCTACTCAAGGCGTAAACCTTCTTCCCCACGAACTCCTCGATTATTAAAATAAATTGTCGAATGAAGAGAAAAAAATGAATCGAGCATACAGATAACTGAGTAAACAATCCGATACATTTACCTTGTACAAGTTTTCTACGCCGAAAGTTAGATGGATACTCAGCAAATCATTAGGAAAAGTTAAATAATTATGAAAAGTTACAAAATCTATACAGGAAGGAACTCGTAGGTACCTACCTAGACCTAGGTATATACAGGGTCCCCCCCCCCCACAATTTTTCACGTCGAATTCACTCATCTCGCATTAAATAATGTTTTTCGGCAACAGAACCCATTTTTTTATTGCAGATCCGGATTTTAAGGAAATTTTCACAACAAATGTACCGATAAGAGTGGATGATAACAAAAAACAATAAAGCCCGTCCTTCATTGGAAGCGACCAAGCGATCAGGCGGTAAGAGGCGACTTTGAGGAACCCTTCATTAGAGGCGACTAAACACGCGTAGTCTGGCAGTGCAATTCCGTGGAAATGAAATGCGGGGTTGTGGTGGTGAATGATTAAGGATGTGGGGAGCTGAGGTCGCTTTAAAACGTGACCAATCCCATCCGAACGGCATCCGTCGCTGTTGGGGTATCGCCCGAAGTCCACTGCTCAAATACGCTATACCGCAATGGGGTCAGTTGCTCGTGGACGGACGAATACGCCTAGTCGCTCCGTCCCTCGGTATCGCTTCCAGTGGAGGACTGGCCTAAAGGATTATTACGGTAATGGTAAGAAAGCAAGATAAAATTATAAGAAAACAAGCAAATGAGAGGAAGCTGATGAGTAGAGCCCGGATCGAGATGCAAAAATTTGACGCCAAGCATGCATCCAAACATGCATTTAAAAAACCCGATCATGCACTGAATTCATGCAAAAAAAAGAGTTTTCTTGAGTGACTTACTTGAGCAAAAAACCTTGTAAAACATCTTGTTTGGAACCTCACACTACTTTTCTTACCCATAAACCTAAAAAATGGCTATTTTTTGTTTTTTCGTTAATTACGGCCCTTACAGAATATTATCCTTGAGATGAGGGATACTGGATACTCCAGTATACTCCGGTATACTCCAGAGAAGAAGTAATTCTTCCAGCCATTGTTGAAAACATGCACACACAAAAAAGCTAAAAACGAGGTTTTTTCGCCTAGTACTCCCCCTACTAATGAACCTAAAGAGCTAATTTTGATGCAGGAGGAAGTTAATTTTCTTTTTTTTTTAACAGGTTTGCGAGGGGAGAGAACAGGTTTCCTTGAATTGACTAACATTTTATTCTTAAAGGTACGTCTACTACAATAAAAAAATTACTAAAAAATTATGACGAAGACTAAAACAGAGGAGAAATATAAATAGATTATACATACAGGGGTGAACAGAATACAAAAGCTTAAAATTTTAGATTATACACTGAAATTATAGGTTGAAACTATCATATTCAGACTTATTGAAATTACAATTAATTACCAATATTTTTTCAAGGTTCTCAACTTTTAAACCCCATATTTTGTCACTTGAAACGTTTTTCAGTGATGAAAACGATCTTTCCACATCACATGAGACTATGGGTACGAACCGGTAGTTTGCTGTCCTGGGGGTCCATCGGCTCGCATTCTTCCACAACCTCTCCGTTCGAAATTTTCGACAAATTTGTAACAGTTTTCCCGGATTCCTTTTCAGTACCGCATCCAGTTTCTTCCTCATATTTTCCCCGATGGGACCTTTCCACTCTTTCTCTTACTAATTTCTCTATCAGAGATACGGACCTGGAAACAACCATTCCGCTTTGTTTCAAGGTGGTAATTAAATAGGTGAGTTTTCCAAAGTTGGCTTGGGCATAGCTAGATGGTGGACCACAGAAGTGTTGTTTAGTGCATCTTTATCTTTAACTTTCGCAATGGCTTGATTCTCGGTTTCATCGAAATGTTCAATAACTTCCTTCAACTTCCGGTGATGTTCACCAAAATATTTAGCCGCTGTTATCCACGTACCCCATCTGGTAATTATTGGTTCAGGTGGCAGAGGAAGATCAGGATGTGCATTTTTCAATGCCCTTACTCTGCTAGGGGCTTTCACAAATATCTTTTTTGTTGAAGATATTAACCTATTCAAATCAGGTAGGTTAATCCGCAATTCTTCTGCGACACGATGGATACCATGACCAAGCACGTAATATGAATCATCTTCGGATAGGATACATGCAGCCATTCTCCAGCCTTGAGCATGTAGGCTGCACTATCTGTAACAAATGCCAGTAATCGCTGCTCTCCATACTGTTGCGCTTGAGATCCCCACAAAATACTGAGCGCTTCATTCAGTGTCCTTGCAATAGTTGAGTGGTTTGTTTTCTCCAGCTCTTTACACAAAATAAGGTGACCATGTCCAGCTTTTTCAGGAATGAGTTTTCCAACGATTACATGAGCAAGATATCGTCCGCAAGGGTCAGTTGTTTCGTCAATCGACAGCCAGACGGGGGAATCACCTACCTATGTATCTCACTGAGAATTTTTTCCATAACCTCCTCATACACTGGAGTAATATACTTCTTCCTGAGGGTCGATTCGTATGGGATATCCTTACCAGTGTATTTCTTCAAGAAGGCTGTGAAGTGTTCATTTTCCAACTTCTGAAGCGGAATAATGGATTTCAACAGTGCCTCACATAGGTATATCTCGGTACAACTCTTTAGTCTCCGAAGATTCCGACATGGACTTGTGCTACCGCACAATGAACGGCTGATGAAGATTTTTCCGCGCCTGCCCCACTTTTTGTTGGTGACTCATGGCTGCTATGTTCGTCGAGTTGAAACTTTTTTGTGGCTTTGACCTTAAATCAAACAAAAAATGAATGATGTTAGTTTTCTGTTTTAATTCATCCGATTAAAAATTGAGGACCTTTTCCGATGTCTCCTCACAATCAGCCTTGCTTGGAAATGTGAGGTATTCATTGGAATTTCCCCAAGAATTAGTTCTAGAAAAATGCTAAGCTGTGCTGGAGGATGGAGTTTTTCAGGATACGAACATTATATTCCTAAAATCTCCATAATGGAGACATCCAGAATTGATTTCATATATTCTGGGGCCGAGCGACAATTTGATCTCAAAAATTCATACTCGTTGCCGTGAAAAATAAAAAATTAACTTACCTCTTTTCCACAAAGTTGACAAAAGATGGTTTTCCCGTTTGTAGTGAAGGCCGAGTCACTTCCTCATCACTTCTTCATCAATTTTTGGGACATTGAGAAACTTACACGAACTTACAAGAAGACACGGTATAGCGAAAAACGAGTTGAACACTGAGAGACTGGAACAAGGACCCAGGGGTATATGATATACAGGGCATGGGAAAGTGGCTGGTCAGTGACCAGTGACCAGCGGTCACTAATGAAGGGACTTACCATCTGTTATCGAGGGTACCAGGCTAACCTACTTGAAGGTGGAAGGATTAACACAGTCGACCACTTGTCATCCCTGAATAGTGTGGCTGCCTATAATAAATTAGAACTGAGCTTAAAGCCAAACTTTTCTGTTCCCATTCACAATTTTAGATCAGAGCCAGGATTATAGAAATGCCAGAATAGCTTGAGAAGGTGAGGTCTATCACCCTTATTTTGCCTAGGTAGTAGGTACTGGAATTATCCCAACAATTGAAAAAAGCACCCAAAACGTCGAGTTTTAGCTCATTCCTCATTCTAGGGATGGGAAAAAAAACGTGAAAAAAGAATCGACGAAATAGTTTCTCAAAACCTGAAACAACTGTTTCAAAAGAACGGCCACAACGAAACGAAGTGTTACGGTCTTGATTCGATTTCGGGTCCCAAGGTTACTAATACTAATAATCCAACAGGCCAGTTGTCATGGTCTATTCCAAAAGGTTCGCTAATGAAAATAATAAACCAAACAAAAATTCTGTAGTAGGTAAGAATAGGTACCTACCTAAATCACGAGTTAAATGTTGCTAAAAAAGAAAAAATACGGGTGATTACCGTTTCCATTGGCGACAGCAACGCAGCAGGAAAAACAAAGAAACAGTTTCGTTGTAGAGGGGAAAAAACGAAAAAACGGGTGGTACGAAACCGTTTCTGTTGCGAGATACACAGCTTCGCAGCTGTAAAAACCTGGAAAAAACAGTTTCGCGTTTTTATTTTTTTGGCCGAGAGTCAAAATATCTTGAAGCGTTATTTTTGCCGAAGCTGTTATTTTGAAACAGCTTTCCCGAAACTGTTTCATACAATAAACGAACTGTTTCGTTTCATTTCTCAAAAAGAACAGAAACGCCCATCCCTACCTCATTCTAAAAAAATTTCTTCTTCAAATTATTACATAATGGAGTGAGTCCGGAGGTAGCTGTCACTGTCACACTGCCTCCCTAGCTCCCTACCTTTCTTGAGAATGGAGAGGGGGAAACTACGCTGTATGGGCGGCCCCCGGAGACACTGGTTTGTTTATAATGCCTCTTGGAGTTGGTTCGTTTTCGCGAATCGACCTTGGAGCCCGGATCCAATATGGACGGGATTCCTATATAACGTCACAAAATGCACGAACATGCAAAATAAATTTCTGCTTTTTGTGTAGCAAACTGCACAAAAACACTCAGAATGGACTTCTGTACGCATTAGGGGCTTAAAAACGAAACATGCAAACATGCAAAATCCGGGCTCTACTGATGAGTAGCTTACATCCTTGATTCCGCAAGTAGCCGCTAGAGAGCACTAGCAATGGGCAACTGGGATATGGCCTTGGAATAGAAAATGTACATGAAAGAGAATAGAGGGGGAGCGGACCCAAAGTTCCTACAGACTTGCCAAGAAGTTCTTATCGCCAAGAAGTTCGTACATGTCACCCCAAAAGTTCGTACCTATGAATATTGTGAGTTCAGTACCTTCCTATAAGCCTCTACTTCCATACCACAACATGTGGGTGGAATTCGCTATTCAAAAATGAGTCCAATAACTGAAAACTTTACTATTAGGTAGGTAGTATAATTATTGTTTGTTTGTATTTTCAGTTTAGGCACACCCTTAGTTTCCCAAGCTATCACTGCCGATTCAAATTTGGTAACGATCAAACGAAATCTAAAAACAACCAAATGGAATTTCACAGAATATTGTTAACAGGATTGCTTTGGTATAATAACTTGAACAAGCTTCTGTGGCGAGTGTGCGTTTAGTATGTAGTGAGGTTAAACATATGATACCTAGGTTGTCAAACATACCATGCAATATATTGCTATGTTCAAGTAGTGATAGAATAACTAAGTGAAGAAAAACAGACCAAGTTGCTGTGACTAGCCAAAGCGACCCACTTCAAATAAGCAAAATATTCTGAATCAAATCAGTAGGCAACAAATTTATTTTCCAAGACGGAGAGGAGTATCATGTTATAGAAGGGTTCATAACACAGCACATAAATTTTTATCCTGATACCTTTACCATTTGTTCGACCAATTTCAATCCGTCCTCAACTGGAGCAGATTTCACAAAATTTATTTGCGGTAAAATTACATTGTACTGCATTATTAGCATCCGTAGAACTGATGGTTCCGCATAGTAAATTCAGCTAAGTAGCAGCCCATCCAAATTTCAACGAAACCTGATAACCTTGCAAATTTGTAGAATTATCAATATATGTACTTACAAGGACGAAATAGATGAACCTCCAGTTGGGTGTTTAAAAAAATAGTCGCTACGTAACAGTTGAGCTTATAGCGTAACAGCATTGAAGTTAGAATTTCAAAGTTCAATTTCAGAATAATCTGATTTGAGCTACTAAGAAATTTCAAGAAATCGATTAGCTGTAGAGTGATATGGAAAAAAATTAATATTTTTAAAATGAAACGTTTAAAAAACTCAGAGGAAAAAAATAGATTTGTATGTAAGATTCAATCTTACAGTTCATGTAGGTACAGTAATACTGGCAGTAGTTTTTGAAAGGATAGCAGGGTCTCACTAGTACCTACATTATTAGGGATTTAGAATCCGCGAGAAGCACCGAGCGAAGCTCGAAATGGTGTTCCTGTTTTCTGAGGCATTGATCTATGCAACAATATTTCCAGAAAAATATACTTTTAAGAGTTTTGATCAATCCAATACCAGCAAGAAAACCATGTACCAGAACTTGATTGACTGCGGAAACAGTATTCATTGATATTTATTCTATTATTATTATCAATTTCATCTTATGTACTTTGAATGACTGCAAAGTTACCGTGTGATCGCTTATCGTGAACGAACATGAACAAAATATAGAATCGCTACCCACACCCAAAAGCACACACTAAGTTAAGACAATATTTTTCAAAAGAAAAAGCCTAGATACGCCAGTTCCAAATACACATCAGGATGTACGGCGATGTACCATCGCTATACCTTAGATTGGCATCTAGTTATACATGAATATAATTTGATGTGTTCTTGTGCTAACTGTTACCTCTTTAAGTGTTTAAAATCATATTTCAAGAGAAATTTTATTTTTAATTCATTCATGTAGTTTAAATGCGAAGAAAACTATGTAATAAATTATATAACCTTGAAGTGCAACCATACCTATTTTGAAGAAAAAATGTATATTATAGAAGTTTGTTGTATACACCTGAAATTTGACGAAGAATTAATATGACTCTAAATGATATTAGAATAGTTAATGAAAACTAAAAGGATGTATTAAACGGTTAAAATATCTTCTTTTAAAATAATGGGCAAACTGTAAGAAACGGTTCGTTAGCGATTGCGAATCAGTCAAACACCAAGTAAATGTAAAATGTAGATTTATTTGGAATACACTGAACATAAAACCCGATCAAAAAACTCACAATTTATAGTAACGAGCACTGTTATTTTTATACTTCAATGCTAACCAAGGGAAAAAAGGTACACGACGGAAAAAATGAATCATAGGTGCTAAGTTACAATTTTTGATGTTTTGTGAATGAAATAGCTAATCGAAAATTTTTAAATGATACTCTAATGAAAGTAAGATAACCCGTTCAAACAGGTCTTTTGAGACTAATAATTATTACTTATAGTAAGTAGTTTGAGTTTGTAAAATGGGCAAATAGTTTCTAAATTATAATCACCGAAAAGAGGAATAAATGTAACCCTCTGATTACAGCGCGTGATTAGTACAAGGTAGGAGGTAGGTACCCTACTGGATGACAGGAGAGAATTTTGCCAAATAAAATCTGAAATTATTGCCCTTATAACAGTAATTTATAATGGCGCTTGTATTAATTATAATTGATACTGTTAGTTTGTTTCAATTGAATTCACTATTTGTAATGGCAATTAATTAGATTCAACTGGGATGGTAATTTATCATTTGTCGCAAACCTTTTTTTAATTAATCATTTTATTAAGAAGTTTACCCACCGATACGACTGCTGAATGAATATTGTAAGCGGTTACGTAGCAGCTAAGAAACACTACTCGATATTTTTGTTCTCTAAGCCCCAATTAAGGTAATTAAAGTTTCAGATTACACCATGATGCAAAAATTATTATGACAGTCACAAATTCCGATAACTAACTAAAACGAAAAATAGATTAGGAGAAAACTGAAGGCCTTGTTTTGGTGGACGAGTCATCATAGATGAATGATGGTGAAACCGAAGTAAGAAGAGGGACCTAATAGAACGAGGATGAGCAGGGTACACACCGCAAATATTTATTCCCGATTTTGTGGAGAAATTTTTTCCAACAGATGCAGATGGAAGCACCGTCAGGGGCAATCGTACTTTTCTCATTTTATTCGTCTCCAACTGATTTTGATTCGGAAAGCGGGCATCAACTCAGTAGGGAGGTACCCTGACGTCCGAATGGCGGGAAGTCAGACTCTGAATTTTGAATAGACACGTCAAAATTTTCCAGATTAATTTTTTATTTAATATATTTTTCTTCAAAATGTGATTATAAACTAAAGCGTCATACTCTCATCGACATCAAAGAAACCTCTCTAGACCCGATCCGCTCGCCACCTCTCCCTCCACACGTGAGCAGGGGCTCAAATGTTGATTTCTACCTCAACAATTCAATGTATTACCAAGTTGGCCAAATATTATCAACCAATATACAGGTGGTAATAAAAAATAATTTATTCTTCGTGTTCATTGGCAGTGGTAGGTAGAAAGCTCGTTATTTTATTTTTGTTTTTAATCTTCCAAATTTATCATTCTGAAGGGCCAAAAAAAATGGGTAAGTCTTAGTGGATTTTATCAATCTTGTTCGACTAATATATTACGAGAGTTACTAATATATACCGGAGTTCAATATAAACTCACGCACCCCAATAAGATTGGAAACAAAATGAAAAATTCTCGAGAACAAAAAGGAGGGGGAGATGAGAACACAGGCTATATTTGAAACGCAGCAAATTATTACACAATTTATTGTTTATTATTTTCCTGTATTGTAATGTACTATAATATATATAGAGACACTGGAATTTACCACTGCCTCTATGATTACCACTATCTCGCGGTTTTTTGCGTGGTTCTACCTACCCACACACCCATTCGAAAACGCGAATCCGAGGTAGGTACCTCAGTTTCTCACGAATAATGGCCCGATCATGCTCAAGCAGAATGAAAAATAGTGATCGACGCAAAGGTGAAAAATAGAGGATTGTAATTTTCTTGGAAGGAAGGGAGCGAGGAAGGCTTCGGCTTCTATTTCAACTATCCACCTTGGGTTCGTCGGATAACGAGGAAATTAATGAATGAATGAATGAATTATTGTTCATTCTCAGTCTTAACAAGGTACTAGCCAGTTAAGTAGGTGGTAATACCGACCTACACCTATTGCTGTTATAAAACTGACCTTATCTCGATCTAACCTTGACCGTAGTAGGATACAAGCAGCATTCACAGCAAAGCTCTAGACCAGAGGCAATACTCCACAGATGCACTGCACACTCACAACATAGGGACTTTCAACCAAACGCCATAATGGGGAAAATTATTTCACGAACACACCTATCATACCAAAGGACTAATCGTCAACGACAACCGAGCTACTGATCAAACAAAACAGGGTCAAAGAAATTACTGTTTGATAAGAATATGGATAACAGATAAGAGCAAAATGGCCAACGATGTCCATGATATTTCCTTCGGCTACCCCCATTTCTACCTGTAGATTCAGACCTTCCGCCCCTAACTGCAGGGGCCTCGAAAGACCCCGCCCAAGCCGGAAATAATTACCTATGCCATCCTTGTTGGCAGCACTGGAGAGGCAAATCCTATTTAAGCCTACACACTGGAGACATCCCAGGAACTCTCCAAACTGTGCAAATTAATCAAATTATTGTATAGATATCCCATCTGTGTAGATAACTGTATTCTGCGGTTAATACCTACCTACCCCACCTGCTTCCTCCAGGAAAGCCCTAAATCCAGTAATGGTACTGGCCATGCAATTAGTTACATTTAAACATACGATGGCTTCAAGAATTCTATCATTACTCAATTATTTGTGGTTATTTGTGGTTTAAAGTAGGAAGGTACCTATCAACAAAATGCAAAATAACCATTATTCTTCAAATGAAATAGGTAGGTACCTACCTAGTAACAGGAACAACCAACTCCATTTCACAGGCATGGCTTATGAAACAGCTGATTATAATCAGCTGTTCCCGAGCAACGATTATGTGGGCTGGATATAGGTATATACCTAGACCCTAGACCTACCATAGTTTACCATTCACGCTCATGTTAACAAAGCCAAACTTCAGGGCCTTACTGTGAAAGTGTGGACGAATGGCTGGCTGCACGTGCAACGCTCCGGGGGAGTCTAAAAAAATCCATAAGTTCGCGATCGATTTAAAAACGTGAATAAAACAGGTTACCCATCTATTGAAAGATTTTGAGCTCGCGTTCTAACCTATGGGACCTACAAAACAAATTTCATTATTTTTGGTTCATGGTAGGTAGGTAGGTAATACCTAACTAAGACGAGTGAAATGCGGACAAAAATATTTTTTATTCCATTTTCCTCGAGCACCCGGAGTTCTTGAAACCCGGCACATGAACTTTTTGCTCCAAATAGAGGCAGGGTTGTGAGCTGAAAACTCGAAGGTAACCTCACTGATGTGTATAACCTTTCCAACATTTTCATGTATACCTAGTCTCACACGAATAAAAATTATTGTTGCTTGCATTTTGTTAGCCTTTTATTAGGAAGGTTTCTAGTTCAGGCATTCCAGCTGTTCACTTCATAAACCAAAAAATGCATGAACTCACCCCCATCACTTCGGTTCTTGCAGTGAACTAGTACATGTTCTGTTCACGGCACTGTAACAAACCTATGATGTACCTACTGTAGGCAACAACCAACAACCATGCCAAATTTCAAAACCCCGGGAATTATTTGAGTCGATCACCAATTTTTGTGGTCTTATTTTACTGGCCTGCTCTAATTTTGTGGTCACGATCAGGAGGGGTTCAGTGTGTTGAAGAGGGTGAGTGATGGGCAGGCGGGGAACCCCCTTTCCAGAGGAACTGCCTTTGATGTTACAAGGTTCGTTCAAACTGCCTTTATATGGCAGTTAGCCAACTCCTAGAAAACCATAATAAACCATCCATTACCCAATATCATCTTCATCAAGCATTTGAGAAAGGTTTGTCAGTTCCCGCCCGCCCTATTTTCTGTGCAAGTACTGAAATGATGATCAGAAAACTGGCTTTGGATAGTCGGGAAAACTATGGGAACAGTTGGTCATGGTTAGGTACTATATACAGAGTTCATGAACTAATTCAGCACAGTCACTCTGGGCAGGTCTCAGTGGACTGTGAAGTGTTCCAGCGAGGATAGTTAACGTACTGTTTAACCTGCCCCAAGTTCCATTGCCTGGAGTTCATGAAATGGGACATGAACTTCTTGCTCCAAACGGATGGCAGGGTTGTGAACTGAAAACTCCAAGATAACCTTGCTGATGTGTGTAACCTCCCCAACATTTTCATGTATCTGGTCTTTTCATGCGACCAAAAATTATTGCTGCTTGCATTTTGCTATACTCTTTTATTATGAAGGTTTCTAGTCCAGGCGTTTCAGCGGTTCAGTTCATAAACCAAAAAAATGCATGACCCCATCCCTAGCACTTCAGTTCTCACACTGAACTAGTACATGTTCTATTCACGATGCTGGAACATACCATTTAGAAATGAGTCCGAGAATCACTCTGCAAGGTCCAGCGCTTTTTTGATGGCCAGATAACTGTCAGATAGTCACTGTGAACGAACTTGTGGCATTTGCCACCCCGATGTATTACGATCGTCCTGCACACTCGATTTTCAAATCGGAAATCGCTATGGATTCTAAACATCCTACCCAAGCCCTGATTAATGTATTTTTCCAAAAAACATTCTCAAAATATTGAAAAAATTGGGAAATTAAATTTGCCAGAAAGTAGGAAAATTCAAATTTTAAATTCAAAAACTGACTTTCCGCCGTTCTTACGTCCATCCTGAGTACGTTAAAACTTTTACATTAGAAATCGGATGAACTGGCTAGGAGAAAAGTGAAAAACACGTTTGAGCTCATTTCTTCTCAAGCGCAACGTGGTGGCCGTTTTTGGAATCACAATTTCTGGGATAATAGGCCTTAACCATGTAGAGACCCCACGAAAACGTTTTTGGTTGTCTCAACTACATAGAAACCCAGTCTTTGTGTCTAATCGCGCAAATTCGTTCAACTGATGAATTGAATTCAAAAGACCCCATTTAATAAGTCATAGTTATATTTTATGATACCAATCGCGTCTTGTGTGGAGAAAAAAAGTAAAAATATTTTTACCCTCTAAAAATTGAAACGATGCCTACGGTCTAACTTCCTCCCATGCTTATGTTCATAGAACGCCTTCAGATGTAGATCGAACCTATTTTCAATTACTGTATCTCAATGTTTACAGACTTACACAAGTAAATTATCTTCGAGTCCAAAATTTCGATTTTTGAGCTAAAGAACTAAGGGAAAATGTGTTCATGTGAAGGCCCAAAGGCCTGCTATTCAGATGTAAACAAATTATAGCAACAAAATAGACATTTTCTTCTTTTCGAGCTTTTAGCACTCATCACCGAGAAGTAACAGGAAAGTACAATATTATCAATGCTTTTGATCATTTTGCTGTTAAATAATAATTGGTACAGAACAAAAAAATGTAACTGGCATTATGAAAAAGACATTACATAATTTCATAATACATATACCCACCCGAAGTTCCCATGTTTTGTTGACTGTATCAAAGTGCTATGAAGCAAGATAATGACAAATTAATGTATAGAATTAAGTTGATGTGTACCTACTTTTAAAAAATGCATAGCTGTAAAGTTGTTATCATGAATAATATTATTTGAGCTCTAATTTCGTTATGCATAATGTAGCTAATAGTCGAAAAACTACAGAATGTAAAATCCAATTATTTTTTAATGAATAAAAGGAAAATTAAAAACTTATGAGTAAATGAAAATTATGGCAACTTTATTCAGTGAGTAGTTACTACCTATTAATGATAATAACATACTGGAATAAATAAGTAGGAACTTCCTGCTGATTTATGTATACAGTAACGGAGATAACTGTTGACCTTTAAATACTTCTTGAATATTCGGAGTAGTTGTAAGCGAGATTGATGTGTAGTTACCTACTTGAAATACAGCCAAAAGGCTGGGAAGGATTAAGTTATTATTTAGCTTATGCATTTCAGTTCAGTAAGGCCGGTCCTCCACTGGGAGCGACACAAAAAGACCAGCGATCAGGCGATGAGAGTCTACTTTGAGGAAGTGACACGAGGCGACTGGAGTACTCCATTAGATGCGACCAAAAAGCGTAGTCTAGCAGTGCAGTTCCGTGGAAACGAAGTGTGGGGATGTGGTGGTGGAGAAGGGGATTGGGAGCTGTGGTCGCTGAATCAGCGACCAATCCCATTGGTCTCTTATCACCCTAATGGTTGGTATCGCCCTAAGTCCATCACTCAAATATGTGTGCAGTGGAGGCCTTACAGGACTTTACCGCAATGGGATCAGTCGCTCGTGTACAGGTTGCTTGGTCGCTCGCTATCCCTTCCAGTGGAGGACCTGCCTAATTGCCTACTTAGGTAGCTTTGTTGACATGTGAACGCCCACATTCCCATGTGGCAAGACACATCAGTTGGGTCCTCCAGACATAGCTCATGTATGTAGAGGTGACCTATGTGGTTGTTTCCACCACTGTGTTAGCCAGCAGCGGTGGGTGGGCTCTGAAAACGGTGGGGTACCAAACCAGAACACAAAACCAACAGATTTGTCTACAAAATACCTGAAGGAACAACACCCCTTTATTTACTGACTGAGTAATATTCTGTGAAGGCTTATCTCTTCCTAAACTTTTAATCAACACCCTATCATCGTACAATTGTAAAATAGCCACTGAATTCATGTTTATTTATTTATTTATGGCGCTACAACCCGACGAGGGGTCAGGGCCTCCTGTAATGATGTCCGCCAGTCCTCTCTATTTTGTGCTGCTGCTCTCCAGTTTCTTGTCCCCAGGATGGAGCGGGAATCCGAGGCAACACAATCCAACCAGCGAAGTTTAGGGCGCCCGATTCTTCGCTTGGCGTAAATTCTTTCGTCTAGGATCCTTCGAGGTGGCTCCTCTGGGCTCATTCTGGCGACATGCCCGGCCCAACGGAGCCGTCCCACCTTTATAAATTGGATGACGTCTTTTTCTTTATATAAATCCATAACTTCTTGGTTAGTTCGACGTCTCCAGGCGAGTTCCTCCGGATCGTAGGTCCCACCCAGGATTCTCCTCAGCACTTTTCTCTCAAATCGACGTAAGTCCTCCTCCAGTGCCTTGGTAAGGGTCCATGTCTCTGAACCATAGGTAAGAACACAAAACCAACAGATTTGTCTACAAAATACCTGAAGGAACAACACCCCTTTATTTACTGACTGAGTAATATTCTGTGAAGGCTTATCTCTTCCTAAACTTTTAATCAACACCCTATCATCGTACAATTGTAAAATAGCCACTGAATTCATGTGGTAGGTATAAAAATATAACTAAAATACAACGAAACAATAACCTGTAGGCCGGTACCTACTTGAATGGAGAAGCTAGGCACTTATCTGTGTTATGACACCGATCAATCCACAAACAGCAAACAGGACAAAACGCATGTAGGTACCACAAATACAAATCTGCCACTGGAACTGGACCGAAAAAAAGCGCACAAAATTCGAGGCAAAAAAATGGAAAACTGACAACAGGCTCAACAGAGATAGCGACTGTGATTCACGAGATCAGGAAAAAACCAAAACAAATCGGAAGACGAAGCACCTCGTACCGAGATGACAAAGTGAATCAAAGGGATCGAATCGATTGTGAAAAGGAACGATGTTTGGGTGGAAATCTGATTCTGGGGACAGAGCCCAAAGTGGGTGTGGCGAACTACATTTTTACTTGACTCAGCATGCGCGGAGGGGCCACTTGCCATGGGAACACTAGGTCCCACGGCCTGCCAGTTTAAGGAGCCTAGGTTTCGACTTCAATTGCAGGACGTCGATTACTGTCGCTATATTCTGATAACATGCTTGGTCTTCGGAGGGAGCAAACATTAAGGAACCGCCTTGGATGCTTTAATTCTAATATAGTATCTATAGCCAGAGAAATCTAGCAGGTCGCTGATAAACTGTGTGAAAAAAGCTACGTACAGTGCACAGAGGGAAATTCAAACACCAACCGAACACATGGTTGGATTTTTTTTACTCAGTGCCCTTGGGTGCAGGGGCAGTTGCGCAAGTGGACTTATGGACCTGGTGGTACCTATTAGGTATAAACCAGAGTCTGTCCAAACCACATTTTCTCTGCTTTCACGGAAAAACACTGAATCATGTACATGTTTTCGGACGCATGAATTGACAGTAACGCATTGCATATTACATAATGTTTTTCCGTGAAAACGAAGAAAAAAAATTTTTTTTTTTTTGCGTTAAACACAGAAATTTTGGGATTGAATAAAGACTCCCACAACTGATTAGGAAGGGTCCTCACCTCGTCATTGTCACTCAGCAGTCCTACAGAGGCTCGATCTCGAATTTTATCCTTGTAGTCAAACAGGAATGAAACTAGCCTAGGGCCTCAGCTGATTAGGGAAGGTCCTCACCTCGTCATTCATTCCTATAGACATTTCGAATTTCACCTTCGCAGGTAACCTAGCTTTTTGTTAATCGGTATCGTGTTACACTTTCTGGTGTCGGACATTTCGGACTGTCCCCAAGCCCAAAAACATATATCCATTTAAAAAAGTTTTAGTGGCGCCTTTTACAGTATTATAGAGTTGTCGCAACCATTTTCCGAAAAACGCAACTCTGTTCTAGCGTGACAAACTCGGATGCTAACTATCCTACGTAAGTTCTATGAGAAAGTTACGTGTTCACGTAACTCCAGACATATTTTGAAGTGACATTAATGTAATAATTTGTCAACGATACATAATTTGTCTGTCAAGTTAACCTCTTTTTTCTCATACTAGCTCCTAACATAATTATTCACTAATAGTAATTATTCCATTTTGATGGTTTTCTTTGTGTTTTGAAAAATTTCTAGAAGAGCAATCATGCCTTTTACTGTACAACCATACACATGGCACGGTGAGACCTTGGATCCTTTGTATAATTTTAAATACCCGCAATACTTGCGAATTATAAGGCACTCACTTACCATGCTCATGGCTTTCGGATGAAAATGCTCAAGATGAATAGGTACACGAACCACATGAAGTTGATCACCATATCAAATCCAAGCTAAATAAAATTGATCCAGCATCACTTACCTTATAATCAGTCTGTATAGTCATGACACAGTCCAGAACAGCCCCTCCAACCACAACGACCTAGGCCAAATAAGGTTTCAAATTTGATGAAAAATATAAATTAGGGATCCAGATCATTTACTTGACTGAACTGTAACATTACCTTGTCATCTCCTTTGTTGGTCTTCCCACTTCCAAATACTACACGGCTGAAACACCACCACGAATGAAAGCAAAATACTATAGGTAACGTCTTAACTACCATCACATTTTCTTACGTGAAACATATCTTTGTTTCATGCAACAGAACACACAGAATAGAAATCTTGTCACATTACCCCTCAGCACAGCAACTCGCGGTGGAAAGAATTCCTAGAACGTCAACTTCACACATAAATTTTGGCTTAATGTTAATTTGAGTGAGTTTCGAACATCTAGATCTAGAAATCTCAAATGTGATAAGTAATAATTAATTAGTGTTATAAAAAAACTAATAAGTAGGTCAGTGATTAAATTTCGTGTACAAGTATAAGCACGTTCATTGCATGCTGGTTAACTGTCGTTGACGAATCCTTAACAATCTAAAAAGGTGCCTACTCTCTATTTAGAAAAAAAAAATCAAACACTCGCACTGTCACGTAGAAAATTGATCAATAATTAGGTGGCAAGCCAATGAATGCACTTTCAAGGCCTGCTTTCGTTTTGTGAGGGGAGGGGTGTTATTTGTTATTCATATATTGTAAGTAAAACGGGGAAGGAAACGACTAGACGCGGAATAGTATCTACCGTTTAGATTATGAAAAACCACCAAGAGTAAAATGACAGGTAATTTATTTTATCGTTACTTATACAAAAACTTGTACATTCCACTTTCGTTCATTATAGGGATATCATCTATGAAACTGTTTTTCTCGCAGAACGGAACGACAACGGTCACGTAGGTACACTTTCTTGCTTATATAGGTAATAATGTCTTGTACGAAATAAATTCGATATCTAATTTGACTTCAAACTTCAGTGACCAAAGGAAAATGTAAAAGAGTCCTCAAGCTGTAGGTATAGGAAGTCAAATCACCTTTTTAGGGCTGCGAGTTTTTGATATTCAACTGCAACTTGACTGCCGACTTGAGCGTTGTTTTTTATGAGGGCGATATCTAAAAACATGTTAAGGAAATAAGTTTCACTGAGCAATAAAGATTTCTTTGCTCGAATTCTTGAATATACATAATTATCCTGGGGACCTACTATCTCTTTTGGCAAAAGAGATTTTTATAGTACTCATGACATGGTTATTCAGGTATCTTCTAAAAAGAGGTCGTTGACGGCCATCTTGGCTTTTTCTATCTCTTTCAAAAGAGACACCTAAGTAGGCGTATTTTCTTGAAAGAGGTCTTTCTTTCTCATTTCTCGTTCGTTTGATAGTGGTACCGTGTATCATCCTTCGTTCATCTGCTTCCACATCGGTCGTTTTGATCATTCATCATTCATTTTGATCGTGTCTCTTTTTTCACGCCATGAAGGTAAATCGGTTGTTCATTAAACTTATTAAAATATGGGAACTATTCAGTAAAATAGACAAACGCGGAAGACATCTGGAAGAGACTGTCTCTGAGAGACTATCTCTCCCAGGATAACCTCTTTTTACTATCTCTTTTAGTGAATAGGCCTCCTGAGTAGGTAACTACCTAATGATATTACATGATAGAAAGGATACTTGATTCCAAACTTTTCCCAGCAGTTATCTGACCAACACGTTCCAAAACAAAAGGTGTTATTTCCTTTCCGTGCACTCCAGCGTTCTCAGCTTCTTCCAACGCTAAACTGATTGATGTATCCATTATTTCCCCTGGAAATTAGAGGCAAGATACTCGTAGAACCAAGAGAACTAAACTAAAGGCGTTTCAAGATCCCAAACCAAACTTGACATTCCCTGAAGCTTGGAGGACAAATTAAGTAAAGTAGTAACCATAGTAGTGTCCATTCTACAATGGACCGTCAAACTGCAAGGAAGTGTCACCGATAGGATCGGCCATCTTTGGATTCATTACTTGTACCAACTGCATTCATATTTTTTTTGACGCATGGGGACACGATCTCTCCTGGGGTAAAACGATGTGCTCCAAGTTAATCCAGCAAATCTGTCAAAACCATCTTCCCTTAGAGCCACAAATTCTAGCATAAGTTAGTGGTAGGAAAATCATATTTCTGAACGACCTATCTCTCTCAATATGGTCGACCCAAGGGTCCGGAGAATGTTGATTACACCCAACGCCAGCAATCGCATATACTGAAGAAAATACTCGTAAGCAATAGTTGAGCAACTATGAACATACTATCGATAGAAAAAGGTTTAGGTATGGGCACTGCCATTAGGATCCCGGACCCTATTCCAAGCTCGTTGGATTGGAAAAGAACACGGGCCGCTTCCTCAGGTTTGGTGACGTGGTAGGGCGCCATGAAACCGGATTTCTCACAGTAAAACGCTGGGAAGTGTTTGGATGGTCCATAGCTCATAACGCAAACACCTTGGGTTTCCTGAAAGTTGATTGAAAACTATGGAGAACATTCAGCAGTACACGAATTAGAATAATATGAGAGCTGGGGGCTTCTTTGTAGGATTTGGATTCAGGACTATACTCCCACAAGCCGACAAACGCGATCATGATCAACCATAATTATTGCTGTTTTCACAATCTCGTGTTAATTAGATCATGATTTGTGCGACTTTCAAACTGTTGATGTTCAACTTTCTTCTCTATATTTCGACAAGAATTCAACATCTGGAGTGTTCAAGTATAATTTGTATTGTCACCCTACTTTGATAACATTTTGGGAGAAGTGAAGTTTGTTAGTGGATGGCAGATCTTATTCTTATTATTTCCTATTTATCCAAAAAATCTGTCTCAGCCGAGTACTACTGCGCTAATTTTTTTTAGAGTTCACCAATCTCAATAATATCCATATCGTCTTTAATCACAATCACTATTACCTAAGTCTATGAGATTGTATTCACAGACTGAATATTTCAGTGACGAGTATGAAGGTTTGTCCACGTGTTTGGGAGCAATAGTGCTTTGAAAACGCAGATTTCAATAAAAATCCAATCCAATAACCAACTACTGTGCATATAATGTATATTTTGGAAATTTTTTCTCTGCTTCTTTTCTAGGTTTTGTAGCAGAAAGGAAATGCATGGAAACTCTGGGGGGAAGGGAATGGTAACCCTGGGTGAGTGATGCCGCAGTACCTAGGTAGTTTTACCGGGAATAGCTGAGTAATTACACCCGCCGAATTAATACAGATCAAAGTGAACCATAACAATCAGCTTACCAGATACTCCAAAGTTCTTTCGATATCCAGAATGCTTTTAATTCCACTGGAAACCACCATTATAGGTTGCCTACCCATTTCAACGAGATCTGCACTGATGTCTAAAGTGCTTTCTCCATGCCTATGGACTCCTCCAACGCCTCCTAGTGGGTATCAACAAAAATATACATAGTACATACAGAGATTAAAAAAATGCAACAAGTTTGTTCAGATGAGAATTAAAAATCGTGAGCAAACTAGGAGGTGTTATCTTGAACAACTATTAACCGAGATACAAATAAAGAATTGAGTACATAGTTAAGTACATAGTACAATAGTACAAGAATTGAGTACATAGTAATTCTATGTATCACCTGTAACAAAAACTTTAATTCCAACATGGCTGGCGATCATCAACGTTCCAGAGACCGTTGTACCACCATTGAGATTCTGTAACAAATTTTTAAATGTTACGATGAAGCCAAAATAAATTTATTAGTGTTTATTATGCAGTTTATTAATAATGTGTAGATTTAATAGAATAGAATAAGGAGCAGATGAAAGTTTAGGTATGAACATTATGTGAACTTCAACTCTCAATAACAACAGCAACATACTCGTATTTATCCAAACATTATACTGCAATAATGTGCATTTAATATCAGATTTATTAATGTGATATTAAATGCACAGAGTTCCTTGCACAGATAAGTATTAGTTGGAAACTAACCCCTGGTTTTGCTCAAGTAGGGACCTACATTGGTCTTCCAACTTGTTTTGTGTTTGTTATTTGGTTGACATTGCTTCGAGCTGTTGGGAACGTTTTACAGCTTTTTGAACGAATCAGGAGGCCACGACACCACACACGAACCTGACAGCAATAGCCAAGAGAGCCCCATCTCCATGGATTCTTGAAGCATCATCTGCTACCATCATCTCAACCAAAAAGTATTAAGAAATAAATAAAATAATAGGAACTAATGAACAAATTAATCAATCATTACGTGGCTTAGAACGTAAGGGAAGTCTCTCCTTGAAGTTTTGACAGCACCTGCAGACGGTTTCGATAGCAACTCGAGTTCTTTCTTCTCCAAACCGATCTTGATGCGTCCATTCAATATACCAATTGTTGCTGGAACCGCTCCTTGATCTCTGATGATGGATTCTACTGACAAAGCAGTCTCCAGATTATGAGGATGTGGCATGCCATGTGTAATGATAGTCGACTCCAACGCTACAACCGGCTTGTCGGAATCCAAAGCTGAGCGAATCTCCGGAGAAATATCAATCGCCCGGGAAATTGCTTTCGTTGAAGCACACCTTCGAATATTATTGTACAACGAAGCAGTTAACATGATGAGTAATCTACGGAGCGCAACAAAAAATGAAACCAACTGATCTACAACTCAGACCAATACACTTGGACAAGTACCATCAATCTCATCAACCTTCTCGAGAACGATTATCGGCCAAACTCACGTTACCGCTACAGAACTACCAACTCATTTCTAATAATTGAAAGAGTGAAGAAAATGATTAAAAAAATTTCAAAAAAAAGGACAGATTAGATTATAAAACGAAACGAGAATGAATGAAAAGACACGTTACTTTGTTTACTACCTTTGTGATAATCATAATAGTGATAACGAGAAGCCTCCTCTTCTTCTTCTTCTTCTTTTTAGCTTTTAATATGGAACCATGGTGAAAGTTACTTCCACCCATGGTAGAATAAATACTAACTCCAATGAATGAATCCACCATCCACCATCCAATGAATGAATGAAGAATTAACTTGCACAAAAATAGGGTCTGCTGGCCCTCTTTGCCTTTAAGGCAAGATTACATTGATGAGTTATTATTATAGTACATGGACTCCGAGGACGTTTTACGATTGCAGATTGCTCTCAGCGATCCTGCCATGGCGCACTTTTTTGACCAAAAAAGAAAAAGACGGTGGTATCTGCTCTCCTTCCTCCTACTACCTCTCTACCTATGTCCGACCTCCCTTCGCCGCGTCAGTGGCAACACTGGCTTGCGGCCAACCCTGCTTTCTCCCCGCTTCCCAACCTCACTTTTGTTTTCGCCATCCGCCTGGACACTTTTCAAATTTCACGCTCCCCGTATAAGTTTTAATATTCTAAATTTTCCCGGTATTATTCTTATACAGTATCGCGTGTGCCGTTCTTTGTTTTCGTTCTGTGTTTTTTCTGTGCTTCAATGTCGCGGAAAACAGTTCGGATCGTGGGTGTGCGGGTCGACCGCGAGGCGGAGATAACCTCAAAGCCGCAACCTCGTGGTGACGCCGCGCCACCAAAGAAGAGTTCAGCGGTCTCCTCGAAGGACCCGGCGACTATTAAGAAGCCGGTGAGTTCGGGAGATTACGCGTCCTCTTCGACTCAGCCCTCAGCTGCCTGCTTTAAGGTCCTGACGTCTTCAGCGGTCGTCGGGAACTCCGCATTGTCCGATTTACGGACCTCTGCGAGTTCTCGACCTTACGCGTCGACGTCGAGGGTTAAGGAATCGGCGGGTTCGTCAGCGGTTGTCGAAAATCCCAGCATACCCGACTTACGGGCCTCTGCGGGTTCTCGACATTACGCGTCGTCCCCCGCCGTTCCTCAGTCTACCGAGCCTTCGGCGGTGCCGGCGGGACTCTCCGGTGCCAACACGTCCCACTTAGGGACCTCTGTGGTCCGAGAGGTCGCTCCCGCGTCCGCGTTGGCTCCGGACTGGTATTTCGGCTCGGCTGCCGTCAACCGGTTTGTCCCTCATTTCATGAGGCCTAAAACCGTCGAACCGCAGCCGGTCAGCGACGAAGAGGATAAGATCTCCCTCGATTGTCCAATGGACATCGGAGTGCCGGCTCAGGCCGCTCCGGCCCCCGTTACAGCGGTCCACGGGCCCTCGGGCGTGAAGCCGAAGCTGTCGGCGTCTAAGACCAAGCGCCGCAAGAAGAGGGAGTCGTCGTCGTCATCGTCGGGGTCATCCTCATCCTCTTCTTCATCCTCGTCGTCATCTTCGTCAACGGAGCTGGAGTCTAGGAGGGAAAGGGCGAGGCGACGCGCCAAACAGCTCAAGAGGAGAAAACGGGAACGGCGCCATCGCCGCCGTGCGCCGTCGCCTTCGGCCTCCTCCACGTCTTCCTCTTCGGAGGGCGCGGAATTATCCACGGGACCACCCGCGGAGTTCGTCCGGGCGCCATCTCCACTGGCGCTTCCGGACGAGATTCGGGCCATCGTCGGAGAGAAACCCCCTCCTCCGCCCACCATCCCCGTCCACCCAGACTTACTGGGCCCTTGGACCCAGTGGTGCGCCGAGGGGATCGACGCAGAGGCCTATCGTCGCCTAGCGGCTATATTTGATCCGGCAGTTCACTGCCCCCCGTTGGCCCCCCCTGCGGTGGACCCAATTCTCCGGGGTCGAGCGCAACAGGTGACCCCCAACGATCGCCTAGACAGCAGCCTCCAGAAGTCGCAACTCATTAATTCCCAGGTTATGGTGGCGTTGTCGGGGGCAATCAACGCTGTTTTGTCGCGGGATCTCGCCACAAGTCGGGTGGATTTGTTCCAGCGATTGTGGCAGATTTCACAAATGGTCTGTTCCTCGCAGTTCAGGTTGTCCGCGATGCGGAGGTCGCGTCTGATCAAGTTTTTCAAGACGCAATTTCAGCCGGCTGCGCGGAAGCAACCCGTGGCCAACAACTACCTATTCGGGGATGCCTCCGACGTTTGGGCCAAAGAGGCGGGCGACGTCGCGAGGTCAGAATCCATCCTGTTAGCCACGCCAATGGCAAAAAAGAGACCGCCGCCCCAACCAACAGCTCGGGACGCGGCCGGGTCCTCCCGACGTCAATTGTCGCTTCCGTCGACCTCCAGGGTAGAACAGTCGGGAAACGCCTCGCGCCCGCCCCAGCGCCAGCCACCGTCGGGGCAGCAGGGCCAGGCCTACCAAGGTGCGCCGCTCTCGAGGGCGCAGAAACGCCGCCGAAACCGGAAGCCGTTCAGCCGCACCAGGAAACACTGATGCCTCCTCAGGTGAGTTTTGTTCCAGTTGTTTCTAGTCAGTTAACTATTCAGTCTGACCAGTGGTGGGACTTGGAAGCCAAATTGGCTGCCCCCGCCCTTTTCGCAGGCCGAATCCAACATTTTTATACGAATTGGGAGCGAGTCACCGACTCCCCACTACTATTACAGTGGGTGGAAGGTTACCGGCTGCCCTTTGGGCCCGGTCGACCTCCCCTCCACCGGCCGAATTTAACTTCTGTGCCAATTCACCTGGATTCGCCCGCTTTGACGAATCTTTCTAGTACACAGAAATTGATGGCGTCTAAATTATCTAAATTACGTGATCTTGGAGTAGTGGAGGCATGGCCACCGGATCAGCCCTGTTTTTTGTCGTCAATTTTTCTAGTTCCGAAAAAAGATTCCTCCGATTGCCGATTTATTTTCAATCTCAAACAACTTAATAAATTCATTGTTACGGATAAATTTCGTTTAGACGATTACCGATCATTTTGTGCGCTGCTGGGTCCCGGGGATTTTGCTTCCAAAATAGACTTATCGGACGCATACTTTACAGTCCCTATTCACCGGGCGGATTTACCGTATCTCGGGTTTGAATTTTTGGGTTGTACATACGTAATGACGGCCCTTCCCATGGGCCTGGCTAGCGCGCCATACGTTTTTCATAAGTTAATGAGACCGGTGATGGCAACATTGAGGAATTCGGGAATCATGTTAGTAAACTATTTAGACGACATTGCTCTACTGGGCCGGTCTCAGGCCGCCACCACACGCGCAGCGTTATCCGCTTGCAACCTACTCACCCACTTAGGGTTTGTCATCAATTACTCCAAGAGCGTCATTACCCCGGCTCAGTCGATTGTCTTTTTAGGCCTCCATTTCGACTCGATTACCATGTATATTTCCTTACCAGAATCTAAAATTTTATCCCTTAGAACACAGGTGACGCGTTTTCTCCATAAATCGTCATGGTCGATACGATCCCTGGCACGTCTCATTGGATACTTGGTGTCCTGCCTTCCAGCGGTCCGATATGGACGGATTTACATCCGGTCATTAGAACGAGATAAGGTACGTGCGTTAGTTCGCTATCGGAACGACTATTCAGCACGTGGTACTTTGTCGGACCTCGCTCGAGCCGAGCTCTTATGGTGGCGATCGGACACCTCCTTACGTCCGGCTCCCATTCGACCCGAGGATTATCGTCATTGCATTTGGACGGATGCCTGCTTGACGGGTTGGGGAGCCCACTTACCCCCTCATAAAATCAGTGGTTGGTGGGGGGCCGATAGAGCTACATGCCATATTAACGAATTGGAGATGTGGGCGGTTTATGAAGCCCTGCTTCATTTCGCAGGCAATTGGACGGATATGTCGATTTTGTTACGAATCGATAACACTACCGCCGTGGCCATGATCAATAGGATGGGATCGGTATCCTATCCGCGCCTACAAGCCGTCGCGCTCCTAATCTGGAAATTTTGCGAAGAGCGGAACATATGGCTGCGGGCCTCCTACATCGCCACCGGCGAGAACGTTATAGCGGACGAGGAATCACGTCATGAATTCGAACAAGGGGAGTGGGGTTTATCCCACGAGGTTTTTGATTCCATCGTAGCAAAGTTTTCACGCCCGGAGGTCGATTTATTTGCCTCTTCTCTCCTACATAAATGTGACCGTTATATTTCTTTTCGCCCCGATGATCACGCTGTCGATATTGATGCGTTCACGATTCCGTGGGGCGGAATCTTTTTCTACTGCTTCCCTCCCTTCGTTCTTCTTCCCAGAGTACTCCAAAAGATTCGTAGGGATTCGGCCTGCGGGATCGTGGTAGCCCCTTGTTGGCCCCAACAGCCCTGGTTTTCATTATTTCATGACTTGGCTATCTCCGAAATTTTATACTTCGACCCGTCACCTAGGCTCTTGTTCTCTCCTTACAGGAACACGCCGCACCCCCAGGCCCACACCCTCCAGTTGATGGCGGGGACCCTCTCCGGGGCGCCCTAATGTCCAGGGGTCTGTCGGCGGAAATAGTGGATACACTATGCAGATCGGTAACGTCAGGTACATATAAACAATATCTATCGTCAATCGCTCGGTGGACCAGTTTCTGCTCTGAGCGAAATTTGGACCCCTCTATAGTTGATACGTCGAAAGTTTTGCAATTTTTTCAATATCTGCTTGATTCTTCTTCAGTATCCTATAGTACGTTTAACACTCACCGGTCGGCTTTGTCTTGGTTAGCCGATTTTGATTTAGGCTCCGACAAGCTTGTAACTCGGTTTTTAAAAGCAGTGTTTCGTTTGCGACCCCCACGAGCGAAATATGATTCGTCTTGGGACCCGGACATCGTCATTACTTTCCTCCGATCATTTTCGACGATGTCCATACGAAATTTGGCCCGTAAATTGGCTATGTTATTGCTGTTAGCGTCAGGCTCACGCCCCCAAACGATCTTGGCTATCAACCGCTCATGTATCAAATTCTCCCAATCGGGCGTTCATATTTTCGTCCCAGCGCTCCTCAAAACTTCCCGACCCAGATCGATAGCACCTACCCTTCACTTTCCCTTTTGTACGGCCGATGAGTCATTGTGCATTCCGACCTTCCTGAAAGCTTACCTTGACCGCACAGCTGAGGCGCCGGGGGAGGGACCGTTACTAGTCACCTCCCGACCGCCCTACACACCTATTACGGCTGTGACCCTGAGAGGCTGGGTAACCTCCCTCCTCGGCGAAGCGGGAATTGACGTTAGTACCTTCTCCGCCTACTCCACCCGGCATGCCTCGGTTAGTGCCGCGGCACGAAAGGGGGTGCCATTAGCAGTAATTTTCAAAGCTGCGGGATGGGCTCAATCATCGTCCATGTTTGCGACAGTTTATAACCGCCCCCTTTGTTCACAGGGTGATTTCGCAGCGGCCATTATCAATCCCCACGCCCCTGCCACAGCCGGAGCTCCGCAGGGCCCGCATAATTGAAATAATACACATTGGCTTTAGCTTCCTGTTCCTTTTTCAATTTAACTTCCAGTAGTCGTCAATTTAACTTCATGCGTCAATTTAACTTCATGCGTCAATTTCCAAATTCCTAAATTCAAGTTTTCATTCAGTATCTTCATTGCACAGAGTTTCTTTCGAGTCAATTGAGACCGGTTGTTTCACCCCGGTTGTGGGGCGTCCCTATTACAGGGCCCCCAACATTGGACATGGCCATTTAACACTCTGATGCATAGTTGTCCGCTACATAAGCCTCTCTTGGATAACGACAACATTAATACATAACCCTCTGGTGGTTTTTTCACTTCGAGATAATTCATTTGTTACGCCTTTACACCTCACTGAGTTGACGTACCGTTATGCGGTACCTTCGTGGCGGCAGCGCGTCGAGCCCGGTTTGCCTCGTCTCACCTCACTCGTACAGTCGCTCGGCCTGAAGTAGTCATCAGGTAAATTTATTTTATTCTATTCCTAATTTAAGATCTAAATTAGGGGGACCATTAGGGAGAAGAACGGGTCTGCTCTCCGGGGGGGGGGGGGGGGGGGTAACCCAAAGGCCGGACAGACGTCGGCTGGCCTGGAGAGCTTAGCCGGGCAGGCAGAAATCGGCCTTTGTGTTATAGAAATCAGACTGCCTCGCGCTTTGAGCTCTCGGCTTGCCTTCGGTCTTGGCCAGGCGGATGGGCCGGTTCCAGGGGGATGCTGTCGGCGTCCGCGCGGGACTGTGAATCATCTGCAATCGTAAAACGTCCTCGGAGTCCATGTACTATAATTAATGCTCAGCCTACATTGTTGGATAGGCTGAGCTGGATTATAGCTAATGGACGTAGAGGACGTTTTACCACCCACCGCTAAAGTGTCGGCCCCGGCTTTTTTGTGGTAGGCGGGCCGACACTCCCACCCAACCGCGCGGTCGCCTTCGTGCGGATCTGTGAACGGAAGTGAGGTTGGGAAGCGGGGAGAAAGCAGGGTTGGCCGCAAGCCAGTGTTGCCACTGACGCGGCGAAGGGAGGTCGGACATAGGTAGAGAGGTAGTAGGAGGAAGGAGAGCAGATACCACCGTCTTTTTCTTTTTTGGTCAAAAAAGTGCGCCATGGCAGGATCGCTGAGAGCAATCTGCAATCGTAAAACGTCCTCTACGTCCATTAGCTATAATCCAGCTCAGCCTATCCAACAATGTAGGCTGAGCATTAATTATATAAAATAAAACAAATATTGGTGCAATGACATTGTGGTTGCCGTGGGTTATGCATGGAACTATAACTTTAACAGTTTTTGGTTTATTATTTTCAATAATGAACCATTGGAATCGAGCATGAAAAAAAAAATTCTTACCCCCCTCAAAATTTGATGGTTTACGTTTCAAGGTATGTAGAATCCAAAACTGCAATAAAAATATTTCTGTCTGTCCGCCGTACGCCGTACGCCGTACGGGCCACTTTTCTTAGTTTACCATGAAAAAAAATTGATGAAATTCGGGTTATAGGTTCCGTTCGGCGTCTAGTTGGTCCTCGAAGCTCGACGTTACTGTGAGTCATCTCTAAGGGGTTCAAAATAGGGGTTGAAATTTTCAAAACGCCTATACCATTTTTTTACGTAAATATTTTTACGGTTTTAAATAGTTCTTGAACTTGCGAGTTTTTTAAGACATCCGGAGCATCGTACGTCCAGCCGTTCGTTCACAGTAAGGCCCCGAAGTTTGCACCGACAGGCATCTTCGACTCCAGTGTGAATGAAATTGTATACAATTCAAACCAAATCTCGTAACCAGAGACGCGCCCACAATAGGAATTTGTGAATACGGCCAATCATTGCTAGGGATCACCTGATTATATTGGCGGAGTATGAAGTCGAGTTGGTTGTTCTGTGATATTATTTAATTTGAAAAATGATGGCTCTTTTGGAGTTTGTTGGTAGGTAGTGAAACTTGAACAAACGTTGAAGTATTATTGATGGGTAAATTATTACTACGGTTAATCATTACTCAACGGTAAATTATTACACAACGGTTCATTATACCATCTACGTAGAAGGGGCTGTTGGTAGGTACTTTTGCAACTTTTTTCACTCCTCATCAACAATTTCTTTTCAGAACTTCATTATGTGTGTTTCTTTTTGTTAGGTACTGTTTGTCATCGGCAGAATTATTTTAGCAACATTTAACTCGTGATTTAGGTAGGTACCTAGTAACGAGTACGGGGTTAGGTACTAACCTACGGAGGGTCTGCGATCTACATAATATGCATAGAATAGTACATATTATATTATATAGACGGGTTATCTATACATAGAGCTGTGATCTGCAACAGAAGGGTATTCTATACAAAATAATAAACCGTTGTGCAGGGATTTGCAGCGTTTTTGTTTATTATTTTCAATAATGAACCGTTGGAATCGAACATAAACATTTTTTTAACACGCCCTCAAAATTTGATGGTTTCCGTTTCAAGGTATGTAGAATCCAAAAATGCAATAAAAAAAAATTCCGTCTGTCCGCCGTAAGCTGTACTTCGCACTTTTCTTTGTTACCGTGAACCAAAATTAATGAAATTTGGTTTGTAGGTCCCGTATGGGGTCTAGTTGGTCCTCGAAGCTCGGCGTTACTACGGCATCAGTCATCTCTAAGGGGTGAAAAATAGGGGTTGAACTTTTTAGAACGCTGTAGCTCGAAAACTGCCAATAGAAGGGTATGCTTTTTTTTGATTTTTAAATTGATCTTGAAGTAAAGGACACACCGAAAAGCTTCGTCAACATGATCGTGAATGAAAGGGTATGAAACCGGCCCAGATAAAATATCATTGCCAGGGATCACCTGATTATAATCACGGATGGCTGTATGAAGTGGAGTTGGTTGTTCTGTGATATTATTTCATTTGAAAAATGATGGATCTTTTGGATTTTGTTGATAGGTACTTTTGGAACTTGAGCAAGCGTTGAAGTATTATTGGGTAAATTATTCCCCAACGGTTTATTATACTACCTACGCAGAAGGGGCATATATATAGGTAAATTATTATACAGCAGTTTGTTATTTACCTTACGCTTCATGAATAACTATAAATAATGAATGAATGAATTATTTAATCGCGCGCATTTGTATGAAACTTCAATACCCGGCTTCAGTACTCCATTTAGGTCTTTCCTGGGAGAACCTCGAGGGTACTGACCACAGAAAGCAATGATCCACGCAGAACGGGCATCAGATACAGGTAAATAATAAACGGTTGTGTAATAATTTTGTAGCTTTTTAAAAAAAGGAACGGCCTTCTAATGAAGAGTACCTACCCATGACTTCTGTTTATATTTTTGAACGGAAATGGATTCCATTATGTATTTTGAGACCAAAAACACTCTCCTACAATGACAGTTGTTCTTTTCTATGAACTTTCAAAGTTTCGGCAACTAGTGACGTCGCAATGGGAACTTGGTCCGTTATATTTGTTCTACCATGGTCCCGCCATATACTAAAGTAAATATAGGATATATACACCCTGGTGGGATGGGGGCAATGACGTCACTTTTTGCCGAAACTTTGAAAGCTCATAGAAAAAGAAGAACCTATTTGCCGTAGTAGAGTGCGGTTGGTATTGGAACGGAACCTAATTTCGTTTAAAAATGGGAAAGTAACAGTGTTCATGGGTACTCCTCATTCCATGGCTTCATCCGTGTGTGAGATGATCGGTATCTACGCTGTTGTTGCTACATGAAAAATCTCAGTCAGTAGTATCCATCCGTTTCCATGACAACAAATCAGCTGCTTCTCTTGGTTGTTGATGTCATTGCCATTTTTATTGTCTTACATTTTTATATCGTTTTATTCTTTTATTCTGTTTTCTGTCTTCGTCTGGTTATTGAGTGTTTTTCCGTCCGTTCCTATTATTTGAGTTAGATATTTTATTTAGAGCGCATAAACTACATGACCCGGTTCCTACTTTATCGTACTGAGAAGTGAAACATGACAAGGCTTTAGTGATATTGTGAACAGCAGAGAGCTTAGAAGTCTGTAGAGTAACTGACAGGTTCGGCGATCGTGCGAACATTTTTTTGCCTTAAATTCTGGCAGACATTCAGAGAATGTCTGATAGGAAGAAAAATTCTAGGTGTTGTTCCTCGTGGAAACTCGTATTTCATGTTTTGGACGTGGTTTGGCTTTCTTTAATCTTACTATTTCAAGGCACCGTGATGAACAGCTACATCATCACTCACTACAGCTCTACGAACATCCCATATTTCTTTTTTGTTGCCGACTTCTTATGCCTTGCCACGTTTATCGGTACTCTCGCCACATCTTATAATTACTTGAGAAAAGTGACGGCTATCCAGGATTCGGCGATTTCCTTGAGACGGGATGCGCCCAAAATATCGCATTTCGGACTTCTCCCTCTTTCGTACGTTTCTTGGTTGTTCTATGTTTCGGTTCTTGTTACTAAAATTGTTATAATATTTTCGAGACAACCCCTCCTACGGTCGTTAGTACCTACAGACTTCTTCGGTCCTCAGCTGCTCAAGGTAAATACGTGTCACTTAACTAACAGTATATTATTTCGGTACCTATCTTACTGTGAGTATCTACCTGTGTACCCTAGGTACTTGAAACCTTTGCTTTGCAGAAAGCCGTTGTGAGACATTTTCCTTTATTTTTGGTTAGGCAGATAAACTGGTAATCTTGAACTTACTCCTTCCTGAAGATGATGATAGGTACATATTTTACAAAGATGTGCCACACGAATTTTACCCTGGCAAAGTGATCTTGGATCTAGGTAGGTACGCTTCATAGGCAAATTCTGGTCATGAAATAGGTATGTACAGAAAGCTTGGGGCTTCTGGAATTTTTAGGAGTGCATAGAACAAAGGCTGAGATGCTAAGGTACATTTTGGCTTCTTTCCAAGTAGAGGCTCATTTCAAGACTACTGTTTGAGTGTCATTTAGGAGAGATTACGTGGTTGTCATAGGAAGAGGTTTTTCTAGTTCAAACAGTGGATGACAACGAATGTCATTTTTGCCTAGTCCATGCTTCCTTTTGCTCCTAAATTAACTACCAGAAATTACTTGCCATGCGGGTAGGTCACTGTTCATTGAAGGATTTTTTTTTCAATTCCTATATTCAACGAACTATCTACTAACTTAATGTCTTTTGTTTGACTCCAGGTGACCATGGCTCTCGCTGGGATCGTTTTTTTATTGCTTCTAGAAGGCCACAATTGGGTGAAGCGAGGAACACCTCGATATTCGTACATAACTTCCGTTTGTGGTGAGTTCCATTTTCTGTAGGAACATAATGAGAAGTGGTTTTTGATAACCAGAACCACGATTTCTGACGTTGAGATGATATTTTGAGTAACGAAATCTGGTTAAAATGACCTCCATTTACAGAATAGATACTGCTTGTGGGATACTCGCGTGATATCTTGCTGATTACTAGGGGAAAGTAAAGCTTGAACGAATTGAACTACACCTAGAAGGCTGAAAAATTCTCAATTTCAAGACACGAAATGACCAAACCGCATGTCCTTTAATCAAAGCTGTAGAGTCGCTAGCTCAATCGTTTTTTTTTTATATTCAGTCATACAAAAACATCGTTAGTTTCAAAAGGGCCTACGTTTAAAAATCCCCTTCTGCCAGACCCTATTTTTTGAAGGAAAACAATCTTCTAATATCTGCTCAAGCTGAACAAGGATTCAAATGCTTGGTTTGAAAACGAAAGCTTGTGTAGTATCCAATACAACTTCTCTTTTTCTCTTCCAGCGAAAACTGGAATCGAGCTGTTCGACTCCGTCTCATTACTGTCAATTTTGATCGATGAACATCCAACTGATCTGTCAGGTGGCATGAAGAACTTCATTCTAGGAGTCTCAGCCTTCAACTTCTTCTTACCAGCTTTGAAGTTATATCAGCTCAGGTAATATAAGTGATGTTCCGAAGTTTATTATCCATATCATAACGTGTGTATATGATTTTTTACGTTCTACTAATAGTGATTTCCTGAAAGATCTCTGTGAAAGCTGTCCTAAAAAAAGAAGCTAAATAAGGGTATTTATTAAGCAAAAAAATGTTAAGTTCTGCTTTTTGCTTTCTCAATATAACTATTCGGAATTTCAAGGTGGCAAATGGTACTCAAAGGTTTTCACTTAATGCGTATGTTATAAGATTAGATCAGAATAGTACTGAAGCAGAAAAACAAACTTGCTGAAACGTGAAAAACAAGAAATATTGTGCTGTAATAGGATATATAGCACAATGTCCTCTTTTTTCTAGTAGGGACCTATTAATTGGGAAAATTGCTTGTTGGCATAAACTTACAGCACTGAAACCATATAGACGTAGTTCGCTCAAGAGAGGTTTTCGATGATTTTGTCCGCCAAGATTGCTGTTTATGATGTACTGTATGTACCTGTAATTTCTATAAATGGGGTAATGCGCACGTATTTATTTTATTTTGTTAAGAAACAATATTCAATCCTTGGAATTTTGACACCAACCGCACTGTCCTACGAATAGTATTTCTTTTTTCATGATTTTTCTAAGTTTCCACCAATGGGGAATTTTCATCACATTTTTTTTGTTGGAAAACAGTATTCAGAACGCTCGAAAAAATGGTAGTTTAAAGCCCGTTTTCAGAAATAAAAATTCTTTTTTGAATTAGGGCGATTAAAAGTAAAAATGCGGCAAAAAAATGACAGGTCTATTCACATCTGATTGGCTGTTGGCCCAAGGAGGCAGAGCGAAGCTTCTGAGGCGAAGATTCTCAATGCTGTGACCAACCCAACATTAGAAATGGCAAACCTTCCTGGCAACCTTCTAGAACCTTTGCTGTGATTTTTTGTGAACCTTCCCTCTGTTTGATTTTGACGACATGTTTTTCTAATTTATTCATAAATTTGTCGTCCCATCCATCCATTAATGTATTGCGGTCTGTACATCGTTTAAAGTGGTAAACTAGCGCTCTAAGCGGGATTTGAGTTAAACTACTCTGAGATTTACCCGATACGTTATTTCTAGCAGGAACTCGGAAATTTAAATTTCACACTTGTTTTCTGCCTAGACTTTCCGTGTCAATAAGTGTTGATTTCCGTTATTTGACAAGATTTGGCCAAAAAATGAGAATTTGTAACCCACGAACATTGCCCATTTTGACGTCATTGCACCCCTCACGTCTGAGCGGACTCCCCTGCCCAGTGTCACATCAGAATTGGTTGAAAATTCGAAAAATCATAGAGAAAGAAATACTGTCATAGGACAGTGCGGTACATGTCACATTTTCAGAATGGAATCTAGTTTCATTAAAAAAATAATTTTAAACCCCTATTATGACCCATGGACATACCCCATCGTTGGGGGTGTATATAATGGGTCATTATATCTAATTCTCTAATGTTAAATCAATCGCTTTCGCAGTTTTCCCGATAAAACAATCGACAGGAGGAGCCTCCTTGTTGCTGTCAGCTACTACATCCTGCACCTCATCCTAGTTGACATCCCGTTTTTAGCGATTCGTCTCTACTTATGGTTCGCTTTCAGAGAGAACGCGTCTATGTTCTTGATGAAGAACATCTTAAGCATAATACTCACGCTACGCGGTATGTACCCCGATCTGATTTCTATCTACGAAATTTATTTCTCTAAAGGAGGTGGAACAAGCAGGCGTGTAGCACTCAAAAAAGCTGACGAAGGAGTTTTCGAAGAAATAGCGCTGGCCGACCATCGCAAGGGCGAACCCGTCTAATCCACTTCTTCATTACATTTTTAGCATCGTTCGTTCTGTTATTTATTCATTTAAATTTCTTTCGAGTTAAAATCTTCATTTAAAATGATATTTTTTAAATTATGAACAAAGTATACGTATGTCGTGATTTTTGGAGAAACAAAGTTGGGATGATAGCATCCTCATTGGCCTCCAAAATTGTAGTTGAATTGGATTTTCAAGTCTGACTGCTCTGCTAATAATTGCATAGAAGATGGAATTCCCATTATTTGTTATGCCGTACTATACCATATACTTTGAAGGTACCCGATCCATACTATTTATCGATTTATTTTTATAGGTGCCTTGGAATTATGAGAATACTAAAAGTACTTGTGATTTTCTTTAAAAAACTCAGCCTGTGATAGGTAATGATTTTTACTGTTGGGTTCCAAGTCCAAAAGTGGAAATCGTTCATGTCGACAATTGGTGTGAAGTCATGTTTAATATCTTTAGAAAAATATAGTATGGTCATTACTTACTTAGGCTTGGTGGCTGGAACATCTGAATACTGACCAAAGAGAGAGAGAGAGAGAGAGAGAGAGAGAGAGAGATTTTACGAAAGTTTTTTAATCGATAAATATGGTGACTTCTGTCGATAAAAGCATAAATTAATCTTGTCAAATTTTTTTAAATACATTCACTGTGTCAACATATATATAATATATGTTGATATATATATATATATATATATATATATATATATAAATATATAAAGTACCTCTCGTAAGTTGTAACTCAGCGGAAGAGGCACTGTATTGTTGCCCGTGTCTAATTAAATACCTATTAGCGCTGGAATTCTCGATCGTTAACGATGTTGGCGGGATCAATAACCTTCACGTTTTGAGGAAGCAAGTCAATTTTATAAAAACTGCTCACTAATTATTAGAAACGTGTTGAGTTTCCTCACTATCAGCTCAAGTTCTCAGAAACACACGTCATAATATTATTATAAAAATTATATTTCTACAGAGCACTTCAACAAGGCAGTATTTTGATGCAGTGTTTCTGAGAACTTTGACCGATAGTGAGAAAATTCGTTGTAATTAATGTACGTTCTAACGTTTGCTCTCTTTTATTAATAATTATTTGTGACTATCTTTTAATAATAGTTAATGGTTTTGTCCACACCCTAAGCCGTACGTTGGCTAAAGCATTGCTCTAAACTTAGGATAGTCACTGCTAGGCTTTTGTGATTTTGAACTTTTCCACTTATCTGTTCCATCATCTCTATAATACACCGGCTTCTAACTTACTAATTAGAAACCTCGCGATGTGAAGCTAGTTCACACATGGAGCGGCAATGCGTTGGGGCACTCCATCAACGGACCCCTTTGTCGTGGAGGTGTTAAAATGACGCGGGGCAGCTGTGAGGCTAAAATCTCTAACACTTCCCCTTCATCAAATCTGGGGTTTTCACAACGAATTGAAAATAAGTATTAAAAAAATCTATACATGATGATTAATTGTATTTATTTTACCTATACGAATAAGACGAAGAAGAAGAACAAAATTAGTAGGAAAGTTCAGTTTGTTTGGTTCAGTAATACCTAGTATACATGAGTTGCTGTAGTTTCCATGTTCGCGTTACTAACAAATTGACGAACGCATTGCTACTTCATGTGTACCTAGGTCAGTGCGTGGAAGGAACTCACCACTACTTACAGCACTACGTAGGTGTCTCCTTTCTTACCTCACGATCAAAGCATATGTAGTGATAGGACGGGAAATTATGCCATACAGTGTTAAAGTGGCCCACGTTAATGAGAGATAGGTATATAAAAAAGACACTAAACTTTATAATTAGGTATGATATGCTTTTGTACTAACGAAAATGCATTTAGTAGGTAGGCTTTTAATCATCCGTATTTTTTGGTAACATTAGTTCAATTGAGGCAAATAATCTCTTCATCCCACTGTTTGAGTTTTCCACCACAATAGTTGGTAGTATCGGGAACAAAACGTTCTGAACTTGTTTTGTTCGGAAATCCAGGTTGATATTAACACTTTCTGCTATTTATTTCAAATGAAAATTGAATTTCTCGTTTAAGTAAAACAGTATAGACATCATAGTGTTGATGTCTTCCAGCAATATTGTGAAGACTGAAATTATTATCAACTACTTTTGATTTATTATTTTCAATAATGAACCTTTGGAATCGACCATGAAAAAAAAAGTTTAACCCCCGCTCAAAATTTCGTGGTTTACGTTTCAAGGAACGTAGAATACGAATATCGAATAAAAATATTTCCGTTCGTCCGCCGTACGCGGCTTTTTTTTATGGTAATCATAGAAGATACTTCAGCAAACCAAATGCTGTCAAAATATTTTTACATAAAAATTGTGGCGGCCAAGATATTATAAAACAAAAGTGTATTTTGTTGTACGTTGTTCAGCATTTATACAATTTATTTTTCAATCTGCTGGACCCTCATTGATCAGTCCTGTTTAATGACGAACATGGTTCAAAATACCTACCTAGGTATTCTCCTCCTACCTTATTTGTAAATGACCTAGGAATTGTATTTATAGTAATTTAAATTATCAATTTTCAAGGTATCAAATAATAAATATTGATAAATTTATTTTTCATCATTACGTTTCGAAGAGTACCTACCTACGATTAGTTTGATTGCTCTCTATATTTACAATTATATACTTCAGTTATAACCCTGCGATTCCAATTCCTACTTGTAATACATATTAAATCAATCAACTCGATTGGTGACATTATATTCACGATCTCAACCCAACAGACATTTCTGTGACCTATTATTATTTGTATTTTTTTACTGTATGACAACAAGATTTTTGTGGCATTTTTTTGTGCTCAAGGTAACTAATTGTGATTCGTATTGCTCACTATTGTCAAGCTCAACTAACTTGAATGGTTTTTGAATAAAATATTTTATCCTAAATTGAATAATTAGGTACCTATTTATTTATTAACTTTCCTAAGTTCGGTCGTCATTATGATGAATGACCAACGGTGGTAGGTATGAACATTCTCGCGTCTATGAGGTTGTTTGGTTCATTCATGTCTCCAAATAACACTTCCATTCGTCACGACAAAGCATGGGGGTATCTCTTTATCAGTTTAATTGAACCTTATTTGTTGGTAATTTGTATTTATGAAAAAATGATGATTACACAACAGTTGAGAAAAACACATTCAAATGTAAATACAAACGTATGTACCCAGTTGATAAGTGATTTACGAGGGGAATAAAACCTTGATTTCCATTGTACCTTTTTTTTCTTGAATGTTAAAAGGTTTTATTATTTTATCTGGGGTTTTCAATAAATGTCAAGCTATTTTCTAATGTTTACATTAGTTCGGTTTGTTCCTCTGATTGTTGTCTTCTGTGTTTACGCCATCTCATATGCCCCATATCGGTTGTGGCTCTATTTGATATGGAGGTGTTTCAGGTTTTGTTTTCTTCTCCGGATAGAGCTTATCATGGATTATCGGAGGGTTACTGAGAACTGCTGGAAAAAATCAAATGTTCGAATTTCTTGTGATTTGTTTGTTAAAGATGGTTATAAAATTTAGGTTTCATCTTAATTCATTATAACAAACTTCGATATTTTCATAACTTCATCATCTTGGCGGAATTCGTCAAATTTCTGTTTAGGGGCATGGGGAAACATTTGAACTAGGGTTGCCCCTGTAAATGCACATACACAATATCACTTACTAGATGGTCTCACAGTCCACATGTACCCATTGTCACCCCATGCAGCACGTGGATAGGCCTCCTCACCATGCTCTTTCATGTCCAGTCCTGTTGATTCGTCAGTTGAGAAATACATTTGAATGGTCACATGAAAAATGTATTTCTACTTCATTATACAGGTAAGTATTTAGGTATGTACCTACATAAATACCTTGTATGAAAAACAGGTACTGTATAGGTTGACAGTGCATACCTACTATGCTGGTATTTCAACTAATAAACAAATTCATGGGATTTGCTTCCTATGACCATATAAAAATGAGGCTTGTATGTCATATGTCGATATGGTTTCTTGATGAATTCATATCCAATTTCCCGCTTGCCTTCCAAGTCAAAGGAAGATTGTTTTATGCTGATTGGTGAGTTAAACGATCTGTACGGAGCTGTCATAGCAAAGCAGTACGATCTAAGCTGATTTCAGGCTCGGCCACTGAAAAACATCCCATACGTAGATGAAAGTTCCTTTTTTTTTTTTTTTTTGGATTTTGGTGGTACTCGTATGAAACTGTCTTTGGACCAACCCCCGTAGCCCCTCCAAATTCCATCAGACTCGGCAGAATGTACACCAAAGTTTTGAGGGCTTCGTGGACTAAGCGTTAGCATATGCGCAGACGACAGTTTCTATTGAACCGTCATGAAATTTATATGGAATCCCCGTCAATTTAATCAGAATTGGTTGAATGAAACCGGGGATGTGCAGAGCAGACAAACATGGAAACCATTTATTCAGGAAGGTGTGAAAAGCGAGTGAAAACGTTGACCTTGTAGTATAGTAATCTGTTCCTATTTACCTTGGAGTTCTTCATGCTCGGAAACTCTAAGAAGACCCGCGCACTTCAACCCTCCAAACAAACTGAGGGCCCAAGCTGCGCCCCACAGAATGATGGCCAGTAGCCCCACGACATTGTACACAATTCCCTGGAATGAAAATATAGGTAGTTACCACCAACAAGAGCCTTGATAGCAGGCGTTCTGTTATAGATAAGTATAATTTGCCTTTTTAACTTTCTACCGGACGAATTAGGTAACCGTTTACCAAATGAATTTGCTATGCCTTATACACTTCATAATGTGGTTGAGAGCAACCCACGATATTATTCATATCGTTAAATTTTCCCTCGCACCAATATTATGACATAACTTACTGGTAAACGTTCAATTAAACGTTTTGATGTGGAATAGTAACATACAAACAACATATTTAGAAAACCTCAAGTGCTCTCCTGCAGTTGGAAACAGGCAGAACATGTCAGAGACTAATACTCATCAAAATCAAAAGATGTTAGTGGTAGTAGCGTAAGCTGAGAACTTTATATTGGCGTTAACTTATTGACAGAGTGCAGATCTACCAGTTTTAGACGGTAATTTTGTTTCCGCATCCTTATTTTTTTAAACATATATATTTTTTACCTGTCTGCAACAGATTGATAATACTTCTGTTTTTGTGCCTATTACTCCCTTTGGTTTGGTTCCTTATTTTGTACATTATTAATTACATGTGTTTGTTCGGTTTTTTAAAATAATATTTTCTCTTTGAAGTAATTATGGCCATATCAATATAATGTAGGTTTATTGTGATCTATGTTAAGATTGTAGGTATCTTCGTTGTTTTTTTTGTTTTTTTCCGTCACGATAAACTTTCTTTCTTGTGTTTGGATTATGCTCTTCAAGGTGATAGGTACCTACTGTATTTATTTTAGTCAGTAACTTGATTACGAATCGCTTAATGTAGGAATACTAATCCTGTTGTATTGGGAGGGAGGTAGGTAGGTACGTAATGTAATGATTTAGGTATCTACCATTCCAGAATCGTAACTCCATTTATAAAGTAGACCCTCCGGCTGGAAAAATCCCTCAGCTACCATTCCCCAGCAACCTCCTGCGAAGTGAAGGGCGGTAGCATCCAGAGGATCGTCAACTAAGAAAAGAATAAAATATTTGAATCAGTACCTAAGTTATTTCATGATAAATAATCGTGGGAGGGTAGGGACCATAGGGTATCAGGGTAGGTACATTCTCCATATGAAGTTTATATATCCTAACACGTTCATAACACGTGGGTACCTACCATTAGTTATCCCTAGGTCTGCCTATGTACTAGGTGTACTTATATACTTTACATACTGAAACACATACCTACATACTTGGTTGGTTCCTACATATATATTTCTTTGTGACTTACATTCTTACCATTGTTAGGTAGGTATAACAACGGGAATAGGCGCTTCCCGTTGTCGGCATAGGTAACGAGATCGTTATAAATTGGTGTTTTCAGGGTAATCTAATCTATACGTCAAGGTACCTTACAATAATTTACCTTTCATAAACAGGACCAGTCGATGAAGACATTGGTAAATCAGTGATCCGATCATTCCAATAATAAACATTGCCCAAGCAGCGTACTTGTGCGGCGCTGCACAGCTACTAGCCTGTAAGTTATAATAGAATGCACATTGTGTAAACCAGTGAAACTTAGTTACCAACCTACGTCTACGTCTCTAAGTTGAACAGGGGATTCAACAAATTTTTTCGGTAATTCTGTTACCATCAGGTACCTTTTCCTTTAATAATCGTGAGTGTATCTGAAACCAGTGATCATCTAGTGGATAAAATCAGACCCCAGAACCTACAGCATTTGTTTCAGAAGGAGACGTAACTTTTGTAGTTGAGTTCATCAACTCTACCAGATCACACCTGTTATGTATTCAAGTTACGATCTATTATTCGTATCCTACACTCCTAAAAACATATAGTTATTCTAGTTTGTATATTTTATTCTACAATGCCTCAAAACGTCTTGGAATCATTAACCTATACGACTTGTGGGTGATTCGATTTTATATGGATTTCGAAAACATCTTCAAATGCTTTTTGCACCGGTGTTGACGTTTTGACGTAGTAATATAAATCGAGGCATCGTGCGGAGCCTTCGTTAGCTCAGGACGGTGCACAGTGGGACGCGTGTGTACGGGTTCCACGGACGTCGACTTGTAACTCGTTCGGAAAGTTCATTAGACAACTTCACGTCCATCATTTTCTGAAGGTTAAAAATCAATTTTGGAAACAACTATAATTGTTTACACCCCCCCCCCCCCCCCCCCATAAAAAAACGATTTGTCAGGTCCATGTTTACTGCAGGTTAGTCTATAATACCCAACTGAACATCTCGCAGGGAAAGATGAATTAATTGTTGTGAGCTGTTTCAGTAGCGTACATGCGCAAACAGAACAAGGTTCAGGGTTCGCGCAACAAAAATGTATATCTCATTCTGGTCGTTAACGAATCTTCTCCCGCCGATTTTTCAACCCTAAACATTTGAACATGATTTCCCGGCATCCTTTTACTGGGCGGTTGGACGATTTATCTAACTGAATCCTAAACTTTATATTAATTAATATTAAACAAGGAAGTAGAGAATGAAAATTCCATCTTCAAGAATGAGTTCAGATAGACTTCAGACTACCTATTGTGAGATTTTTTCTTCAAATTTTTATATTTTGAGACACTTGGTGACAACTTCGTTTAGTAACGTGGTACGGGGGTGAGTAGTTCTGGAATTTATTTCTGACGTTAGTTCTGTGATCAGGACCACAAATAGAAATGTATGAGGCTACACCTCCCAAATAACAGAAGAACATCACAATTCCCGACATCGAAAGAATATTTTCACCCTTGTATGATTTTTTAGTATTTCTTTCTGGTATGCAAAAACCCGCACGACGTATCGGTCTTGGAGGTTAGCGTCGGCGTCGCTTGAACACTCACTTGTGATGATCGATTGAAAAATGGTAGACAGTTCTATTCTACCAATCATTGCTATTAATACAGTTAATCTATTCGTGTGAAGAATTAAAATGTTTTACCATTCCCGCCAGAGTGCCGTTCATGATCAACGTAAACGGCCAAGGGGCGTCAGACTGTAAAAGCTGCAACTTGGCCATCAGCAGAGTACACATGCTGCCCCCGCATCCAGCGATGATAGTATTGATCATGCTTTTCGCAACTAAGACTCCATCACCTTTCTTAGTTATGTGGAATATCGCTCCCCCGTTGAATGCCAGAAACCCGGTAAAGAGTAGCAGAGCGCCGATTCCCGAGATCTGATTAAGAAATTGACGTTCCCAATCAGGACCATTTCATAATCTTTGAACTAAGCAAATCACTGCTGTAAAATTTTATTTACAAACGTCAGAGTTCTACGATACATTCACATCATTGACTCATTCGTTTATTTTTCGAGTTAGAAAAGTTGAAAATAGTTCAGTCAATTTTGTTGTATATTACCTTACTAGTTTGCCTACCTATCGGACGAGTCCTTGCTACTTTGAATATAAATACGATGGAGGGATACCATTGCCTATTGGTTCATACTCCAACGGTAGGTGCCGCCACAGTCGCCTTCTGGTGATTTGGTGAGTTGATAGGTTTTTATTATTTGATATATTTTGAGGGCCTGGACCCTTGGAAATCGTTTTCTGGCCCTGGTTGCCTCGACAAGTTCATGTGGTGGCGCCGCAATGTTAATCAGCTACGATTACTCTTTAGGAATCAAGTCGCTCCGTGCCTTCCCAAATAGTCATCTAATTTCGATATAGCACTTGAAATAGGAAGGGTATACAGCGTATAAGGCCCCAGACTGCTTTGTGCACCACCAGACAACATTAATTTTAAATATTTTTTCATAATTGATTACCTATTTGATTTTTATTCATTTAAGCAGTTGTATGACCAGTTAGAAGTTACTCCTAGAACTAACGGAAGAAAGTATTTAATATTGTAAATATAATGTAGGTACTACCGGTAGTGAGTGTCCACCTATGACTTGAGGTTTCCCTTTTTCGTCGAATCTCCCTTTGCGCGGACCCAAAAGGGCAGCTGCTACGAAAGCAATGGTGCCGGCCAGAGCGTGAACAACCCCGCATCCTTGAACAGTTCAGTGGTTGAAACTTCAATGGCTGAAATATTATTATGTATACGAAACGAAACTTGAAGAGGAGGCACAGGTTCTTTAAAAGGACTGTCGAGCCGAGAAGAAGAATATAATACAATACTTAGGTATAGTAGTCGTAGGTACTTGGTCGTTGAGGAGTATTTTATTCAATCCGTTCATGGATAAACTTACGAACAAAGTTCTATGCGACAGTTATACGTGGATAGATTGATGCCCTTCCAATATCGGTAGGCATACATACATGGCATACATGGCTTCATAGTATTTCTGTAGGTACGAATTTTAGCTGCAAATCAACGTAAAGTGGGAACCCAATTGAAGTAGGTACTCTGACCCAGCTTTCTTTGGTATGTACTACCAATTTTATGGCGGCTTATCAAATGGAACTAAATTAAAGTAATAGCTGGTGAGCTCTCACATATGGCTATCGCACTCGAATACGCATGGTATTGTCGGTAGGTTGTACTAATCAAGGAAACAGGCAATTCAAAACACAAGTAGAACTATAAACGGTCGATATATTAGATAATGCACATGCCTCTGAAACATACCTGCTGTAATACCTGTTGGTGGTGAATTAAAATAAGGATTAACCCACCTGATAGATCGTGAAACCCTAGCGTTTTCAGCCATCCATTTTGAGACCACGCCCAGTGTGTCACAATTGGATAAACGATACCTGAAACATATTATTTATTCAGATAAGTAGCCATAATTACTAGGTATAGATAACAGTAACCGAGTGTACTAGGTGCTGGGTTCGTTATCTAGTGAGCGATGAAGGTTCCCGGCGACCGAGTTCAAACCTCGGCCAGGTACAAGTGTGCGAAAAACTTGCATAAACTTTTTCATGTCCTCGTACCTTAGCTCTTCATCACTGAAGCAGTCAAAGACCAAGTGAAACCTCAAATACTTGGGTTATAATGTTTATAATGTAGACAGAAAACCGTTGATGCCTCAGATGCAAAATAACCCGCTGGCCAATAAATTGTGACACCGAAAATTGAGTTAACACAGAAAAAACATAAACAGATAAAAATACAGTTGGCAACCAACGAAACTAATGGAATCTATTATATAAAAGTTAATGTTTCTTTCTTTCTTGTCCTTTATGCGTTCCTATACCATTCATGCAGTTGCGGTGAAACTTTGGTGTGTTGTGCGCACGCCCACAAAGGTTTCTACTTTTTTTGCATGGTCGAACGATCTCTCGTTTCTCAATGGACCGATTTCGCTCAAATTCGGAGGGTAATTGGGGGCAGGCTTAGACAATTGCCTATAAATTTCGTCGTGCTTGATCGTAATAATCACTGCGCATGCGCGAACATGAAATTTGTTGACGCATGCAGAACTCCAGAACTATTAGATGGCCCACCCAACTTTTTTAAACAAACTAGATACTAGAGTAATTCATCTTAGTTTAGTGGCAGTTCGTGTGTGACATGTGTGTGAAAGTCCATAACACCACTCCAGTCCAAAGGTCCTTTCAGAAATCTTGAAAATAGTCGTAAAACGGCGTACGGCGGACAGACAGAAATATTTTTATTGCAGTTTTGGATTCTACATACCTTGAAACGTAAACCATCAAATTTTGAGGGGGGGTAAGAATTTTTTTTTTTTCATGCTCGATTCCAATGGTTCATTATTGAAAATAATAAACCAAAAATTAGTTGATTGGGACTGGTGAGGTATAAGCTTCCAAGTCGAGCAGGTATCTCGCACATTCAAAGCGGATGCTGGCATTTTACTTTGGTAGTGGCTTTCATAGTAGGTACTACAGGTTCGCCGATTTTGGGCAAAGTAGGTAAGTATTCATCCAGATGCCGTTTAAGGTTTCTACTTTACAAAAAAAAAAAAAAAATCCTGAGTACCTATTGAAAGGTTGTATTTTTCCACTAATACTCAAACAATATACTGTTAAACCGGTTCCGGCGGTCAAACCATCGTCAGTAACTAACAATAACTTATTTTATGTACCTACCTACGTTACTAATCACGTTACGTTGCGAGTGATTTAGCTCTTAACTCTACATATCATATGAATGAAAATGGATATTTCTTTGTTCATCCCGTATGCTTTTCCATACCATTCATCCGATTGCGATGAAGCTTGGTGAGTTGTTGTGTGCACGCCCGCGAAGGTTTCTGGAATTAGTAGGTAGAACCATTTTACAATATCTGGAGCGCGAGTCTTTACACATGGACTAGCTATATGTACCCTGCGCCTGAAAACCTGATTTGTTCTCGTCTTCTAAACCTAAATTATTCGTATGCACCTAACAGGGGCAAAAAATGTTTTGCAGGTGCCCAGAAGCACTTCAATAAACACAATTAAATCATATATAGCTAGTTTAGTACCAGCTCGTATGTAACAGAATTAAACATAAAAAATAAGTTCGCAACCAACGATCTAATAGAGCGTTGGTAGATGTTAGTAGGTAAAGGTATTAGTTTTCATTTGAGGTATTGGTTTTCATTTCTTGAGGTACTGATTTTCCATTTCTAAAACAACTTTTCCAAGTTTTTAGTTAGGTAGGTACTCACCAGGGTCCTTGGCGAATTCCGTCGAGAGGTGTTTAAAATATCCCTCGGGATCTACCTGCAATACGTAATACAAATATCTGCACACCGTCCAGTGCCCGTTGTATTGCATTAGGACGGTACCTACTCAACGATATGTTAAGTTTTACAAACCAGATATAACGGCTGAGTATATCAGATATGCAGCAAACTGACATCTTTCGGCCACTGCTCCTGACACTATGGTTGCGGTAGTGGCTGCGAAGATGAACTGGAAAAACCAGTCAACGTAAGAAGACTCAGGGAGACCCACGCCCGCGAAATGTTGGTAGCCGATGAACGGGTTACCCTCACCGTATGCAAGAGGGTAACCCACAATGTAGTAGGCGAAACAGCAGACCACTGAAATTATGATTTCAAAAACCATAACAATTATTAGTACGTGTAGCAATAGATCTAGTAACATAAATATTGTCTACATGGTTGTTGGAAGGTGTTTTTGGACAGTATTTGGAAGGTAAAGTTATGTGCTCAGATTATATGGAAGGGTTTTCATCAATTTCGATGGAGAATACTTATGTTAACTGTCACTGTCAAGCAATGTCTCCTTCCTTCAATAAACATTAATAATTGTAGTGCATATACTTTTTAGTTGACGTCTTATATTGAAGTGGAAAAACTGAGAACATGATTAGGGCCTCACCAATAGAGGCCAAAACGTCGTTCGAATAAAGAATTACACCAACTGGCTGTGCTGTCCATCGTAATTTATGAAAACCCTACGATATAAATATTTTATCCACATAACGACAAAATGTGATAGGGGAACTGAATCAAGTGTAGAAGAAGTATAGGTACTTACTATGGTAGAATCAAATAGTAACGTACCCATATCCAATAGATTTTTCATCAATATATTAACAGCATTCTTTGTCTGAACGGCTCCTATTTCTAGGCATGCAAAACCAGCTTGCATAACTACAATTAGAATAAGAATATTAATGCACTTAGATGTATGTTTGTCAATAGTTTCAGTAATAAGAGGTAATCAGCAGTTTTATAGTCAGTCCCTAAATCTTTTCTTCGACAACAATGGGTACATACCTACTTCATATTACCTACCTACTTTTGATAGTAGGTAGATCTATACGAGATCTATAAGTAAGAGAAGTTGGGTCAAGGTAAAACTCACCATGCTGCTGTGCAACTACCTAAATTTGTAGAGAGTAGGAAGTAAGTTGTATTAACCACTAACACTATTGATTCTCAGTGGAAATGAAATTTTTGATAAGATAATTTCTCTACCTAACAGATGACATAGAGAGGACCGGACTGAAACAAGTTGATACCTATTTCATATATTTATTTAAACATAATGCACAAAAGGACTGTGGATTCTTGTAAACGTGCACAACGATACACGTAGGTACCTACAAAACAGAAGGACTACAGCTATGGCTGGACTACAGCAAAGGACTACAGCAAACTAACTTATTACGGTCTTTGGTTTTATCTAGCTACCTAAGTTATTATCCTTTATAATATTATGTTACCTACTTCACGAGCTATCTTATTTAATAATCGACTCACGGGAAACGAAAATACCGTTCGACATAATGAAAAAGTCATCGATACTCTGTTTCAAGTCTTCTAATTCTGCCGTTTCATTTTGTGCATTTCCGGACATATTCCTGAAATCGAAGTTCCAAGTTTCATTGAAGTAGGTATTTCCATAATTTTTCAAGTAGTATCATATTAAATACACAGCTAACGTAGAAAAATAGCAATAGGTATATTATTATCTAGCGGACGAACTTCATGAGTCACTTGAGATGATACCCATACTACAACAATTCGACTCATTCTCAGGTTCAACTACGATATATTTTTATTCAGAGTCTAGAATCTGGAATGGGAAATTGATTGGAATGAATAATTATTTATAAATAGCTACTCATTTTTCATTGCACCAGTCCAGCAGGTACATAACTATTTACTACGTTCGATCCCAGTACTTCCTTTGGTGTGCTTACGAGCCGTGCGAATGAGGATTAGCTACCCATGACTTCAGTTTATATTTTTGAATGAATTTTGGTTCCGTTCTAAGAATTTTGAGTCCAACCGCACTCTCCTACGATGAATAGCTCGTTTTCTACGAGCTTTCAAATTTTCGGCAGCGAGTGACGTCACACTTGGCAAGGGGGGTCCCACCCAGGCGGGAAAGGTGCAATGACGTCACTAGTTGCCGAAAATTTGAAAGCTCACAGAAAACGCTGCAAATCCCTGTACAACGGTTTATTATTTTGTACAGAATACCCTTCTGTTACAGATCACAGCTCTCTGTATAGATAACCCGTCTATATAATATAATATGTACTATTCTATACACATATCCTATGTAGCTCGCAGACCCTCCGTAGGTTAGTACCTATCCCAGTACTCGATACTAGGTACCTACCTAAATCACGAGTTAAATGTTGCTAAAATAATTCTATCGATGACAAACAGTAACTAAAATGACAAAGAGAAACGCAAATAATGAAGTTCTGAAGGAAAATTGTTGATGTGGAGTGAAATAAATTCTGCGTAGATCACTGTTTTCTGTGGTCAGTTCCTATCCTCGTGGTCAAGTATAATGAACCGTTGTGTAATAACTTGCCCATCAATAATACTTCAACGGTTGGTCAAGTTGCAAAAGTACCGATCAACCAAATCCAGCCCCTTCTTGGTGATGAATCGTTGTGTAATAATTTACCGATCTGTAATGATTTACCGCTGTGTAATAATTTACCGTTATGTAATAATTTACCATTGTGTAATAATTTACCCATCAATAATACTTCAACGTTTGTTCAAGCTTCAGAAGTACCTACCTACCAACAAAATGCAATGGTCCATCCCTTATCAAATGAAATAATATCGCAGAACAACCAACTCGACTTCATACTGCCATCCGTGTTTATAATCAGGTGCTCCCTAGTGATGATATCCGGGCCGGAATTATACCGTTTGATTCACGACCGTGTTGACGAAGCTTTTTGGTGCACACGAACGGCTGGACGTACAATGAATGCTCCGGGTGGTCTCAAACAATTGTTTAGCTCAAGACAAATTTAATAACGTAAAAAAAACATATCCTTCTATCAAAAGTTTTCGAGCTACGGCGTTCTGAAATTTGCAACCCCTATTTTTAACCCCTTAGAGATGACTGACAGTAACGCCGAGCTTCGAGGACCAACTAAACCCCGAACGGTCCCTATAACCTGAATTTCATCAATTTTTTTTTTTTTTCATGGTAACTCAGAAAAGTGGTCAGTGCGGCGTACGGCGGACAGACGGAAATATTTTTATTGCATTTTCGGATTCTACATACCTTGAAACGTAAACCATAAAATTTTGAGGGGGTTAGAATTTTTTTTTCACGATGGATTCCAATGTTTCATTATTGAAAATAATAAACCAAAAGAACTATTCATCGTAGGATAGTGCGATTGGTCTCAAAATTCTTAGAATGAAACCTACTTTCATTTAAAAATGGAAAAGTGTTATAAACGGAAGTCATGGGTACTCCTCATTCAGCCTCCAAGAAAATTTGAATATTTGATCGGATTTGTGCCTGCGATGGCTTTATTCGCTCCAAAAACTTTCAGAGGACCACTGATAACTAACAGCTTTGAGCACTTCAAGTGGGAATGTGTGGGTCGAACTGTCCAATTCCACAATGCCTACATCCCTCTAACCCTTCTTTCTACGGCTGGGAACAGAAGTGACTAACTATCGTAAATACCAACACAACGGCCTGATGATGATTTCCTTACATAGAAAGCGCTCGCCTCCAATACCTACTCGACTTGCTAGTGACGACAGATTCCTCCGCTCATATAATATTGATACCTATCTACCTGATTATGCCCTTTAGAAATGAAAAAAATCACGTGTCAACCTATGGCAATGGGTCTAGTACTACAGTACCAGCATTCCCTAACAGTCAACATTTACTCATCTACTTATTACGTACTACGTAGGTGTGTTCCTGCAATCATCACCTCAGGATGATGAGAGCGTCCAATTGTCGATACCTAGTTGCCATGTGGTCCATGTTACCAATTATTCGTTCCATATAGGTAGGTACTTTAAAAACAACGTTTTGTCTTACACTAGTGGAACTGTAAACTGCTGAGATTGCGTTTTAGTCAATTTTCATATTACCAACCTCTGGGCCTTCTCAGTTCTTTTGCAGTGCTGGATACTCCTCAAAGATGTGTTCCAAGTAGTACTGCCGACACCAGTTTGACAACCGCTTTCAACATACAACCAACATCGAATATTCTTATAACTGTCAGCAATCAATATATATAAAAACGGGTCTATAATTTATTTACCGTTGCCCTTCAATCTTGATTTGGCGTTCGTGTTTACTTGCATGTACTCGTAATAGCTTGTTCAAACAGAACAAAGAAAACATGCATTGCTTTGAATCAATATCGTAACTGAACACATAGGTAGATACTCAGTTCTATATTAAATCATTTAAGTGATATCGCGAGCCTAAAAGGAAATCATTACAAAGCGCCAGCGCCCGCCCTCAAAAGGACTGCGTGCTGCAGGTGATATCACGTTTCATTGTCAGGAGTTAATAGTCCAAGATCCCAGGCCCAAAACATCGACTCATTTGACCACAATTTTCTCTCTCCATTATGGACGGTACGCACGGTGGTGAATCAAAAAACGCGCGTCTTTCACCCAGATCTGGGGGCCATGAAAAATGGTGGCCGTTCAAAGATGCTCAAAATGATGGAGTTTTGACTCATTTGACCATGGCTCACAGGTGGTAGAGTTACTGCTGCAGACGAATTTCCAAATTTGAATTTTAATAATTAAAAAGTGACTCATTTGACCATGGTTCTTTCTTGCACCCAGCGATTCTGCATGACAGAAGAGGTAGAAAGGCCTGCGCCTGCCATTCACAGGTGGTGGAGTTACTGCTGCAGACGAATTTCAACATTTGAATTTTAATAATGAAAAAGTGAAAAATTAATCATGAAGGAAGTAGAAAGACCTGCGTCTGCCATCATCAGGTGGTGGAGTTACTGCGGAATTTGAATTTTAATCATGAAAAAGTTATTCACTTGAGTCACTTTTTCATTATTCAAATTCAAATTTTGAAATCTGTCGGCCGCGGAAACTCCACCATCTGTGAATGGCAGACGCGGGTATTACTACTTCTTTTTTCATGCAGAATCACTGGGTGCAAGAAAGAACCATGGTCAAATGAGTCACTTTTGAATTATTTAAATTCAAATTTGGAAATTCGTCTGCAGCAGTAACTCTATGACCTGTGAGCCATGGTCAAATGAGTCAAAATTCCATCATTTTGAGCATCTATGAAAGGCCACCATTTCTCATGGCCACCAGATCTGGGTGAAAGACGCGCGTTTTCTGATTCTGACCACCGTGTGTGCCATCCATAATGGAGAGAGAAAATGTTGGTCAAATGAGTCGATGTTTTGGGCCTGGGATCTTGGACTATAATATCCACTGTTACAGCGTCCATTTGTCTTATACGCAATACTACGTGTCATCAAAATTGGAACGCTAAAGTTCCTATTCGTAAAAACAAAAAAAATTAAACTATAGATAAATATTTTTAAAAAAAATTAATAAAATATACCTATTATAAAGTAAAATAAAATTTAGGAGGTAAATATATTTAAATATAGGTAGGTAGTGTGATGAATTTAAATTTATCATCACGGTGGCGTGAAGGAGTGAATAGATGAGAGCGAGGGAATTTCACCTAGGCGGCGGTAATCCACCGATGTAGGTGAGAGGAAGGAAATTCACCCAGGCGGCGGTAATCCACCGATGTGAGTGAAGGAAGGAATCTCGTCTAGGCGGCGGTAATCCACCGATGTAGGCGAGAGGAAGGAAATTCACCCAGGCGGCGGTAATCCACCGATGTGGGTGAAGGAAGGAAGGTGCTTGTCTAGGCGGCGGATATCCACCGATGTAGACAAGAGGAGAAGGTAGGAGGTGAATTCCCAGAGCGGCGGATACCACCAGGCATCTGGGAGGAGGAAGGTAGAGAGAGAAGAGAGAGCTGGTTAGAGGAAGTGTCGAATGAAGCTAAAGCTCCAGGATCCAGGGTTATATAGGAACTGGAGGCCTCTCCCTCCAACTCCCCTGTTGGGAGTTTTGGGGGGGGCCCAGGTTGTGTCCCCTGGATTCTGTTGCCTGTCTCCCCACTCAGATGTTTATTTAGCGGAAGGTAAGTTTAACATACGAATATTGGTGAGAGCTTTAAGGTTGTTAGTGGAGTGTTCCCGGGAGGGACTCACGACAGAGGTCCCCCCAGATCGAACCAATGTTTGAGATAGCTGAAGGCTCAAGGTGACAGGGGCTGAGGGCTGCGGAAACAAGAGGGGAGCTGAAGGCGCAAGTATACAGGAGCTGAAGGCTGAAACAAACAATTGTAGTGCTGAAGGCAGAAGAGTGACCGGAGGTGTCTTAAATCTAGGGTGATATACAGGTAGCGTGATATAGAGTAGTATAAGTAGACATAAGTAGACATAAGTAGACATAAGATAGTATGACAAAATTGATGATGGGAGCAATATGTACAATGGCGATGAGGATAACGATGGTGATGAGTAAAAAATTGATGAAGTGACAATTATTGGAGGAATATGTACAATGGTGATGAGGCTGATGATGATGATGAGTGGAGTAATATGTACAAGGTATTTACAGGGTATTTACAAAAATTTACAAGGTTGGAACGGTTAGATTGGAACGGTTGATGGGGGGGGAGGGGTGTGGGGGCGGCGCAGGGAGGCGCTGGCATGGGGGAAGGTGGAGGGGTGAGGGGTTTGGCGGCGCAGCTAGGCGCGGTTGGAGGGTTGGCGGCCGTGGCGGCGGCGTAGGAGGGGCAGTGTTGTTTGGGGGTGGTGCAGGGAGGCGCTGTCGTGGGGGAGGTGGGGGTTTCGCCGTTCCTGGGTGGGGGAACGGTGTGTGTCCGGGGACGGGGGTTGGTGGCGGCGCAGGGAGGTGCGGCCGTGGGGGAGGTGGGGGTTTTGCCGTTCCTGGGTGGGGGAACGGTGTGCGTCCGGGGACGGGGGTTGGTGGCGGCGCAGGGAGGTGCGGCCGTGGGGGAGGTGGGGGTTTTGCCGTTCCCGGGTGGGGGAACGGTGTGTGTTCGGGGACGGGGGTTTTGTGGCGCAGCGAGTTGCTGGTGGGAGGTTGGCGGCCGTGGCGGCGGCATAGTGGCGGTGGTGTAGTTGATGCGGGCGGGGGGGGAAGGGGGGCGGTCCCCCCCGTTTTGGCGAGGAGGGGGGCCCGCCGCGGGACGTCGAGGCGTGTTGTCGTGGAGGGGATGTGGTGCGGGGGTTGCGTAGTTCGCCGGCGCAGGCGGCGGCGGCGAGGTCGTGCACCCTGTCGGCTAGGCGGAGGAGGTGCGTGTGACGTCGGTGGCGGCGTGTGCTGCGGCCGCAGCGGTGGCGGCGGCGGCATAGGAGGTGTATATGACGTCGGCGGCGGCGTGTGTTGCGCCTGCAGCGGCGGCGGCGGCGGGGGCGGTTGATGCGGCGGAGCCGGGCGGGGCGAGGGTGGTGAAGGGGTTTTCGGCTGCGTCAGTTGTCGCAGCGGTCGGCGGCTGCAGTAGGGATGGCCGGAGGAGCGGCGGCGTCGGCGAGTTCGGGTCCATGGCTGAGGTCTGGAAATAAAATTCAAATTGGGTGAGGTTTGAATTTTAAATTCGCAATTTGCGGTAGCGGAGGTGCTTGTGGCGGAGAGTTGAGAGCTGTGTGAGTGGTTGTGGGTGGGCCAAAAATTGCGAATTTATACCGACTGTTCAAGCTGCATTTGAATTTAAAATTGGGGACACCGAACTAGACTGGGGGCGACACATGAGGTGGTAAGAAGGTAGGAAGGGCAGAAGGTTGGATGAACGTCGGGTTCACCACTGTGATGAATTTAAATTTATCATCACGGTGGCGTGAAGGAGTGAATAGATGAGAGCGAGGGAATTTCACCTAGGCGGCGGTAATCCACCGATGTAGGTGAGAGGAAGGAAATTCACCCAGGCGGCGGTAATCCACCGATGTGAGTGAAGGAAGGAATCTCGTCTAGGCGGCGGTAATCCACCGATGTAGGCGAGAGGAAGGAAATTCACCCAGGCGGCGGTAATCCACCGATGTGGGTGAAGGAAGGAAGGTGCTTGTCTAGGCGGCGGATATCCACCGATGTAGACAAGAGGAGAAGGTAGGAGGTGAATTCCCAGAGCGGCGGATACCACCAGGCATCTGGGAGGAGGAAGGTAGAGAGAGAAGAGAGAACTGGTTAGAGGAAGTGTCGAATGAAGCTAAAGCTCCAGGATCCAGGGTTATATAGGAACTGGAGGCCTCTCCCTCCAACTCCCCTGTTGGGAGTTTTGGGGGGGGCCCAGGTTGTGTCCCCTGGATTCTGTTGCCTGTCTCCCCACTCAGATGTTTATTTAGCGGAAGGTAAGTTTAACATACGAATATTGGTGAGAGCTTTAAGGTTGTTAGTGGAGTGTTCCCGGGAGGGACTCACGACAGGTAGGTATTTAAAATATGTTTTCATTAAATTCTATCTATTAAGTTGAACTAAAATATACTGAATTATATTACATTAAATTGCAATTAAACTAAAAATTAAGTTTTTTGAGACCATCCTGAGCATTATGGCACCTACGTCCAGCATTTGTTTGCACCAAAAAGCTTGGTCAACATGATCGTGAATGAAACTGTATACATCCAGCCAGATATCATTGCTAAGGAATACCTGATATTAATCACGGATGGCTGTATGAAATCGAGTTGGTTGTTCTCTGATATTATTTCATTTGAGGAACGATGGTTCTTTTGGATTTTGTTGAGAGGTACTTTTGAACGAAACTTATATATACTTCAAACACAAAATAATATTATTGATAAAATTCTTGAATCCCGCGCATTTTTATGCAGCTGTAATTCCTGGGCCGGCTCCAGTAGGGCTTTCCTGAGGGGAGAACGAGTGTAGGTTTTGACTTTTAAAAAACGCTGCAAAGTCCTTGTCACATGGGTTTATTATTCTATTGGACAACCTACAGAAATGTTGGCTGTTCATTTATTGTTTCTTTCATGCGTAATAGTCGAAATATCTATTTCTAAAGGTTTCCATTAATTTTGGCCCCTAAAACACGAATTAGGTACGCTCCTTTTTTTTCTTTTTAACTATCTTTGATCATTGGTTGTGCCATTTAATCGTCTCGATCCACGTGTTGATACTTTTTCCAGTGTTATTATGCAAACTGATGGTGATTTCAGACGATTTCCCAGGTTTTTCAATTTAAAAAAATCAATTTTGGGAGCTGAACATTTGGTAGAACTCAATTTTCCACTCTTTGGTCAAAATCGACTTCATATTCGGTCTTCTCGTCCCCAAAAACATGGAAATCGATATCTCAGAAGCTCATGTTACCAACATGTTGCTAAAACGCAAAAAGTACCTATTTTTGCACACATTTTCACTCATAACACCCTTGGGTGTATTCCGATCGGGCTGAAAAGTTTCGGGACACAACTAGGGCCCAAATGGAGCATGTGTGCGAAAGAACGACTTTTTTAGACCGAAAATGAAGCCGGTACACGTGATACGGCGTACGGCGGACGGACATTGCATTTTGGTTTATTATTCTGTGAATAATACACCTATGTATTCGCTCAGCAAAAAATTTTTATAACACCCCCTCAAACTTTTTTCTTTTCCGTTTCAAGGTGCGTAGATTCCAAAAATGCAATGTCCGTCCGTCGTACGCCGTATCACGTGTACAGCCTTCATTTTCGGTCTAAAAAATTCGTTCTTTCGCACACATGCTCCATTTGGGCCCTAGTTGTGTCCCGAAACTTTTCAGCCCGATCGGAATATACCCAGGGGTGTTATGAGTGAAAATGTGTGTAAAAATAGGTACTTTTTGCGTTTTAGCAACATGTTAGTAACATGAGCTTCTGAGATATCATTTTCCATGTTTTTGGGGACGAGAAGACCGAATAAGAAGTCGATTTTGACCAAAGAATGGAATGGCTATTTCGATTATCACGCATGAAAGAAACAATAAATAAACAGCCAACATTTCTGTAGGTATGTCCAATAGAATAATAAACCCATGTGACAAGGACTTTGCAGCGTTTTTGGAATCTACGCACTTTGAAACGAAAAAGAAAAAAGTTTGAGGGGGTGTTGTAAAAATTTTTGCTGAGCGAATACATAGGTGTATTATTCAGAGAATAATAAACCAAAACAGTGATCTACGCAGAAGGGGCATCTATAGAGGTAATTAATAAACCGTTGAGTGATAATTTGCAGTGTTTTATCAATTTGTAACCTGAAACTTTTTAATGAAAAATAGGTTCACCGCTTATCCTTCACCTGCCTAGTTACTCACCTCACAAAGCTTTTTTAGTAATGGTTATGATTTACGTACCTACCTATGTATATTATCTATGTTTCCAGAATATACTTACCATCAGTCAGTCTTCTAGCTGTTGTTAAATATCCTCAATTTCGATAGTGCCATAAACAGAGAGAAGTTATTGACGCACGAAGAGATGGTATTGGCAAACGTACACTGAGAAGGTTTGTGGACTCACGACCCAAGTTAAAAAACGCTGCAAAGTCCTTGTCACATGGGTTTATTATTCTATTGGACATACCTACAGAAAGGTTGGCTGTTCATTAATTGTTTCTTTCATGCGTAATAATCGAAATAGCTACTTCTGATGGTTTCCATTAATTTTGGCCCCCAAAACACAAATTAGGTACGCTCTTTTTTTTCTTTTTTTTTAAACTATCTTTGATCATTGGTAGTGCCATTTAATCGTCCTGAACCACGTCTTGACACTTTTTCCAGTGTTATTATACAAACTGATGGTGATTTCAGACGATTTCCCAGGTTTTTCACTCATAAAAAATCAATTCTGGGAGCTGAACATTTGGTAGAACTCAATTTTCCACTCTTTGGTCAAAATCGACTTCATATTCGGTCTTCTCGTCCCCAAAAACATAGAAAACGATATCTCAGAAGCTCATGTTACCAATATGTTGCTAAAACGTAAAAAGTACCTATTTTTACACACATTTTCACTCATAACACCCCTGGGTATATTCCGATCGGGCTGAAAAGTTTCGGGACACAACTAGGGCCCAAATGGAGCATGTGTGCGAAAGAACGATTTTTTTAGACCGAAAATGAAGCCTGTACACGTGATACGGCGGACGGCGGACGGCGTACGGCGGACGGACATTGCATTTTTGGAATCTATGCACCTTGAAACGTAAAAGAAAAAAGTTTGAGGGGGTGTTATAAAAATTTTTTGCTGAGCGAATACATAGGTGTATTATTCACAGAATAATAAACCAAAAGGTTTTTATGAGAATGAAAACAGTTTCTGCCTATCCTCAATTTATATTGTTTACATACCCACTCATAAACCAACTGGATGTCATTATTTTGCGATCCTAAACACACCCTGCCCATAGGTACAGTGTTTTGGTCTTCTGTATCGTAATAATGATCAGTGTTACGACACTACGGTATTTTTCTCGACACTACTAGTAAACGCTTGTGGTTTTTTACCCTAAAAATGAATAACTTACTATTTGCTGTTGTTCCGAAGTCAATTTACATATCAATATTTACTGTTAGAGAGAGGGTTTCAGACAAGTAGAGGATTAATTGAGTTATAATACTGATTAGTGAATTCCAACGTATTAAATTTCATAAGCTACAGACGTGTGTTCCACCTGTTAGTTGAGTAGGTTTTAAAACATAAGACCTATCACCGAACTTTCTACAACAAACTTTCCAGCAAGTCGAAAACAAATTAAAACGAACGTGAGAAAGGAACAGCCCTATCGCTCAAACAAATCAACTGTGAACAATAAATTAGTAGTGATTTGTTTGTGACACTAGTCTGGTGTGAGTAAAGAAAAACCCAGGTTCCCAGGTTGGGATTCGAACCGACGGACCACAGTCGCCGTCCTTGTCACCCCAAAATCTGGGTGTGATTATCCAATGATTGGAGTATTTCGTCCTAATAAAAGCAGGTAGCAATTTCTCATTGCGACCAAGCATTTTGGTATTAAGAGTTCCACTAATAAGCGTACGTACTTACCTTCTTTTCAACCTAAAACAACACAACTCTAGCCTTGAGCGCTTATCAGGTGAAGCGTCAGTCGTAAACTTCTTACTTCATGTTTTTGCCCGAGGGATCGAGGATGAATAAACCGACACTCACGAAATATAGTATAGAATATAATCACGGAAAAGAGAATATGTACAGTTAGGAGGAATATTTACAGTAAGATGAATAGTAATAGCGTTTTTGGTAGAAAACATAGAGCGAAATATATAGATGGAAGGTTGGCTAAGAAGTGATAATACAAATTTTTCCTACCTCACAAGATGACTCTGACTGGATGTAGTGGGGGTCAGGTTAACAAAGTGGGGAACCAATGGAATTTCGCGTTGCACCTTTACAAAAAGTTGGAAGCAATACAAAGATATAATGGTTGTTGGGAAATCCAGAGGATTCTGGAACCGTTAGGCTACTTTCAAAGTTATTGTTCGGCGGTACCTAAGGAACACATATAGGAGATTACGAGGCTAATGAAGGGATTTGGAAAAACCCATGGGGAAAACATAAAAAGGAAAAGTAACGGATTGGGAGTAAAGGAAAAGATTGTTGAGTTTTTCGGGACTTGAAACTGTGTTCAAATTTGGGGTTTGAACACTTCACTTACAATAAATTAGTTCCGAAAATTAGTTCTTAAATGCATTTTCAAGAAAATTGTACTTAATTTTATGATTTAGCCACTCCTTTAGTCTTAATTTCAGTATTTACGAGGTAGAAAGAACATTCTGTAATAATATGCCAGATTAGTACCTTTATGCAGACTAGGTACCTATATTGTACATATTGGCTTCGAGCTAAGGTGAAATCTTCCTTTACTTACCAACACTTGGGTTACTGACAGTATTTACTAGGTTCCCACCAACCAATTTCCGTCCGGGTCCATCCGGGTATACGCCTTTCAAACTCGGTAGGTAGGTGCAATTAAATTTCAATTATAAATAATTTGACGCTCCCTCTGCTGATCGTGCGATGTCACTTAGTTTTTTGTACCTTCAAATACCTACTTCTAAGAGCCTATTTAAAGACATATTTGAAATGAGTGATATCAAATATACTTATTTAGTTATACAGCAATATAGTAGTACATACAGGATGTTAATGTGGATTTGGATAGTTAGTGGACCAAACTGAAAACAAAGTGAAAATGAAACGCTATGTTCAATTACAATTATACGATTATTTTATTTATTGAACTACATCGAGGACTATAGAATTATTCTGTTTAGGAGGGCCACTAGGTCACTTGCCGTTAATCTTAAATAACAAGATCAATCAGTCACCTAAAAGATTTTATAATTCGTTTGAAAAAGATTTTGCTCGGTTTAAAGAAAGTACAGTTTGCTTGGAAAACGTTTCATTTGCTTCAAAAAAGTTCTATCTGCCCCACAAGTCCCAAGCAAGTCAACTATACCTACAGGGTGTAACATGAGTGATGCAAAACCTCTCTCCCACGTGTTCTGCATCTAATTTCCGACAAAAAGTGTCCTATAACATTTTTTTTTTTACTCCGCTTAATACCCCCCCCTTTTTTCACTTTTAAGATTTTTTTTGAGTTTCCGACCTTGTCTCACTAAAGCAGGTATAATTTCCTTAATTTAAAAAATAAATTCAAATTTAGAGATACCGCTGGAAAGAGCGTTAAATTTATTGTCTCTCTAATGCCTAACAAATTTTTTTAGGAGGACTTGAGGAGTGAGAATGGAGTTTGAAAAGTGAATTTGGTCAAAATCTTGAAATGGTCTGTTTTTTCAAACGCTAGGTGATCCTATTAATTCTTGTAGCAGAATGGTGAAGGTAAGCTAAATAATGCGCCAAAACGTCAGCTTTCCAAGGGACTAATCAAAACGTTTTTTGGAATTGATTTCAATAGAGAAAATGAGGTTTGAATACGAAAAAACGTGTTGTTTCCGGCTAAATCGTGGGTTTTTCATGAAAAATGTACCTATTGTGAACCTAGTGAGTCAACTATGGGGTAGTTTTCAAATCGAATGGTGACACCCTCATATCATCCCCCAGTATGTATTTGGTCGTTATTTTCATTTTAGTCCAAGGGTGTTGGCATTACAAAGAATGGAACTATGGAAGAAGGATTGAAAGAATTGAAAGAACCGTGAGACGAGGATTGAAGCGCGAAGAGGATTGAAAGAACCGTGAGACGACTGTTGTTCCTCTACGAATGACTGGGATGAGTTCTTATCTTTTTCGCTGCCACCTATGGACCCTTCACAAACGAACCGGTCTCTGTATTCGCCAAAATGGAGGGCATTTTGAGGAAATAAAGGATTGAACAGAGTCCCGCTTAACTTCCATAGTTCCATTCTTTGTAATGCCAACACCCTTGGTCTAGAATGAAAATAACGACCAAATACTTACTGGGGGATGATATGAGGGTGTCACCATTCGATTTGAAAATTACCCCATAGTTGACTCACTGCTTCACAAAAGGTACATTTTTCATGAAAAACCCACGATTTAGACGGAAACAACCCGTTTTTTCGTCATTTTCTCTCTTGAAATCAATTCCGAAAAACGTTTTGATTAGTCCCTTGGAAAGCTGACGTTTCGGCGCATTTTTTAGCTTACCTTCACCATTCTGCTACAAGAATTAATAGGATCACCAAGCGTTTGAAAAAACAGACCATTTTAAGATTTTGACCAGATTCACTTTTCAAACTCCATTTTCACTCCTCAGATCCTCCTAAAAATTTTTTGTTAGGCATTAGAGAGACAGTAAATTTAACGCTCTTTCCAGCGGTACCTCTAAATTTGAATTTACTTTTTAAATTAAGGAAATTATAGCTGCTTTAGTGAGACGAGGTCGGAAACTCGAAAAAAAATTTAAAAGTGAAAAAAGTGGGATATTAAGCGGAGTAAAAAAAACGCTGCAAATCCCTGCACAACGGTTTGTTTTTATTTGTACAGAATACCCTCCTGTTACAGATCACAGGTCTCCGTATAGATAACCCTTCTATATAACATATGTAATATTCTACACATATTATGTAGATCGCGGACCTCCGTAGGTTAGTACCTAACCCCGTACTCGTTTCTAGGTACCTACCTAAACCGTTGTGTAATAATTTACCTGTATAGGTTCCACTTCTACGGAGATAGAATAATGAACCGTTGTGTAATAATTTGCCCATCAATAATACTTCAACGGTTGTTCAAGTTGCGAAAGTACCTATCAACAAAATCCAGCCCCTTCTGGGTAGATGAGCCGTTGTGTAATAATTTGCCATTGTGTAATAATTGGCCATTGTGTAATAATTTGCCATTGTGTAATAATTTACCCATCAATAATACTTCATCGGTTGTTCAAGTTGCAAAAGTACCTATCAACAAAATCCAGCCGGATCGCACACCCTCCGTAGGTTAGTACCTAACCCCGTACTCGTTACTAGGTACCTACTTAAATCACGAGGTAAATGTTGCTAAAATAATTCTGTCGATTGCAAACAGTACCTAACAAAAAGAAACGCACATCATTTTTCAAATGAAATAACTCGACTTCATAGGTACCCCACCAATAAAATCGGTTTCACTACCTATCAACAAACTCCAATAGAGCCATAATTTTTCAAATGAAATAATATCACAGAACAACCAACTCGACCTCTTAGGTACCCCACCAATAAAATCGGCGCGTCCCTGGTGACGAGATTTCGTCTGTTGTATACAATTTCATTCACCCTGGTGTCGAAAATGCCTGTCGGTGCAAACTTCGGGGCCTTACTGTGAATGAACGGCTGGACGTACGGTGCTCCGGGTGGGCTTAAAAAACTCGGAAGTTCAAGAACTATTTAAAACCGTTAAAAGATTCACGCGGTATAGGCGTTTTGAAAATTTCAACCCCTATTTTGAACCCCTTAGAGATGACTGACAGTAACGTCAAGCTTCGAGGACCAACTAGACCCCGAACGGAACCTATAACCCGAATTTCATCAATTTTTTTCATGGTAACTAAGAAAAGTGGCCCGTACGGCGTACGGCGGACAGACAGAAATATTTTTATTGCAGTTTTGGATTCTACATACCTTGAAATGTAAACCATCAAATTTTGTGGGGGGGTAAGAATTTTTTTTTCATGCTCGATTCCAATGGTTCATTATTGAAAATAATAAACCAAAAAGTTATAGGACACTTTTGGTAGGAAATTAGATGTAGAACACGTGGGAGAGAGGTTTTGCATCACTCATGTTACACCCTGTATAAATTAAATACGGGTGACATAGGTACTATGAGATATGGACTGGGATTTATTCCCCACGTTTCAAATGTGCCAAGAAACTTACTGTTCGAGAGACATGAGTGAATGAAGAAACAGGAAAGAACCACTGAATCGTCATCATTTGTGCATTCAGACGGAGTGACGATTTTATCACTGATTCATCGGGTTTTGTTGTTGGTGCAAATTCCTGCAGTGAACATTAATTAGCAGTATTTCCGTTGCTCTTCCGCATTCAAATTGATGTCTATCCCAGTTTCATGAAAAGGTCAAGTTCAAACATTGGCGGAAGGTCAAATGTTGATACAGTTCCAGCTCAACTCTCCCCCCTTCAAGAGTATGGCGTGTCTTAAATTATTATGACTCCAGCAAAAACGAATTTCCAGCCCAAGGGATGGGAAACGGAAGAGGTGGGAGCTGTTAGCCTGAAGGGGGGAGTTTGACAGCGATGGCACATTCGCGCAGCTCAGTGCTCTTTCCGCGGCTTCCACCAAAGCTCAGCCGGTACTAAGGTAAGAAAGCTAATGAATTAGTTGACTAAAGCAATGTTATTGATTTTAATGAATAAACAGCACGCCAAAATAAAAAAATGTACCGGATAAACATAGTTTTCAAAAATATGAGTGAATTTTGAATGAATGAATGAACTTTATTGCCATCGAGAACGTGTGTTCCCATACAACTGAGTTGGTCATCATAAATATTTACAAAAAACAAGGTATGGACCGGCAGATACCTACTTAGTATTTAAACGTATAAATACCTACACAATATTACACGAGAATTTTATTTATTTTTTAATTTTTTACAGACTGTTTTTAACAGTTTTACATTTGGACCGCATCAAGTTTCATGCTCTGTTTAGTTAATATATGTTATTTAGTTTAGTTGATTATTTAGTTAATAAGACAAGCCTAGTCACAATAAGTTCCTGTACAATAAATTAAATATTATTAAATACATCACAGTTGTCATGTTTGGTATTAGTACAAAAAAGTAATATTTAGCGCAATTTTCCATTATGAATGTTATTGATATCAATACAGTACGAGCTACTTAATCAGTTATTATAATCATTAACAACGTGACAAATTCAACAACATAATGCATGGAGAGATAGCAAGATTATATTATACTTTTTAAAGGTATTTCAACTTTTCCTGGATTACAATCTTAAAGGGTTTTTTAAAAATAAGTATATGATTTGCCTCTGCAATATTCCACAACTGTAATTTAATTTTTTTTTCTATTCGAATAATGCAAAAGCTGTTAATTTGAGAATTATTGCGCAGATGTAATAAAATACATTCTTGGCCTCTTGGATACTTTCTATGTTGAGAAGCTGTATGTGTTTTTCTTGTTCATTCTCTGTTCCTTTTTGGTCCTTAAGGTAGAGTGCTCTCTAAGATTCGGATAGAAGGGACAATCAAACAACAAATGAATCAGAGTTTCAGGGACATGTTTGTTACACAGTGTGCAGTTGTCTTTCCCACTAATGGCACGCGTTATTCCACTTGCGTATATCCTGACAGCCCCCCCCCCCCCCTCACCCTTCTCATTTGAGCCAATACGCGGGTGAATTTTATTGGGATTGTAAGTTTTAAATACTTTTGCGGGCCTAGTTGCCGTGACATCTAACGAAAGCAGGGGATGTAGCTCGACAGTAGCGCCCTCACCATATCTACGTTCGTGAGATCATCTTTAAACTTTTTGAGGATAGAGGAAATTTTTTTCTTCAGTTCTTTAGGTGGTAACAGAGATATATCACAGTTTGCATCCACTTTTTTGACAAGCTGCGGCAGTTATGAGATCCAGTTATACTTTTCTTTGTTTGTGAAACTTTTTTGGGAAACTGCTGTGCAGATTGATCAATCTAGTCAGACAGATTTTAGGACACCTGTCATTTTCCATTACTAACAACTTGTAATGGTAATTCAGGGCATATTTTAAAATGAACCACTGCGCGGGAGTGATGCCGGTTTCTAATCTTGCTATATAATTTGGTGTTGTCCTCTGCATGTATAGTAATCTTTTGTAAAAGTTTGTTTGTGCTACTTCGACCAATTCGACATAACGTAATGCCCATGTACCTACCTATGAGCACCATATAAGAGGGTTCTCAATACCAAAGACTGAAATATTTTATCCCTGGGTTCCCAGGAATAACATCGCGATTTACCTAGTATAGTTAGTGCGTACCAAGCCACAATTCTAGCATTGCTTATAGCATCAGTAAACTGAAGAGGGAAGAGCGTTGAGGATGAGAATGTCACCCCCGAGTAGTTGAACCACTTTGTGGCCTCCCATCGTCCCCCCCCCCCCCCTGATAGAAGATAGGATTTCTAATCTTTGGGCTACCCTTGCCAAATTTTACTGCTTTCGTTTTGTTGAAGTTTACAACCAATTAACAGGTGGTGCAGTACTCCTCCAGAATTTCAATTTTCTTATTTAAGTCTATTTCACTTCTTCCTAACAGAATGAGGTCATCGGCATACATCAGTGTGGTTATCTCATGCTTACCGTCAACCTCGAGGCCCTTAGCACCTCTCCCCCGAAAGAATTCATCTACGTCCGAGACGAACAAATTGAAAAGAGCGGGACTTGAAAAATCTCTCCTCGGGGTATTCCCTGTGTTATGGGAAAATCCTTGCTACATCTCTCATCCTTCTGTATATGCGTAACAGCGCCATCGTATATGGCTTTTACAACTCTGAGGAGTTTGGGGAGAGACCTACTCTAATAAGTTTTTCCCAGAGCAACGGATGGTTGATTGAGTCAGAACACTTCCTAAAGCCGATAGATGCCGATATTACCGTTCTTCCAGGGAGACGGATGTGATTTTGATTGATGGAAGAAAACACAAAGATATTGTCGTCAGCCCCTCCGGGAACCACTCCACCGTAGAAATTAAGTCCTCGCTAACATTGTCCGCAAACTTGAGTTCCCGTAAATATACAGTATGAGTGGGGAGACAGGTCGCAGGACCCGAGTGCACAACCTGGCCAGGGGTTGGAGGGAGAAAGCCTCCCTGGCTATAAAAACTCGAATCCTGCGCCCTTCTAGACATTCGACACTTCCTCTAACCAGCTCTCTCTTCTCTCCTCCTACCTTGCTCTCTCTCCTCTAAAAGATTCCAGACGTCGGTGGTGATTCGCTCATAACCGCCTGGACACCTACTCCCCAAAAGATCCTAGACGTCGGTGGTGATTCGCTCATAACCGCCTGGACACCTACTCCCCAAAAGATCCTAGACGTCGGTGGTGATTCGCTCATAACCGCCTGGACACCTACTCCCCAAAAGATCCTAGACGTCGGTGGTGATTCGCTCATAACCGCCTGGACACCTACTCCCCAAAAGATCCTAGATGTCGGTGGTGATTCGCTCATAACCGCCTAGGCAAATTCAACCAAAAACCTCTCCAAAAAGATCCCAGACGTCGGTGGTGATTCACTCATAACCGCCTGGGCATTTTCCCTCACACCACCGTGATGCCAATTTTAAATTCATCACAGATATTGTCTTGTGTACCTCTGGAAGCGCGAAAATCTGCTTGTCCCTCAGGGATAATCTTATTTTCATCTGCCCGTTTTTAAAAATATGTAAGATATAGGTTTTTTCAAAATTTTTGATACACGGAGAAAAAGGTGCAAAAATAGGCCCTCAGGTGCTTCAGATTTGTTTTTAATTGATGAACAGCCAAATTGTGCCCAAAACCACGAATTTAACGGTGATCCAAAGTTTTCAGGAGGTAGGTAGGTATAATAATATATAGGTACAATTTTTTACGTATTTACTCTAAAACTCACTTTAAAAATTCTCGAATTACCTAACTTGAAATATTTAAAATTTTTTGTACACCCTCTCAGCCATCGAACGGTGAAGCAAAAACACATTTACCCCACCCTATAAATTTATATATATTTTCAAGGCACAATTTCTCCGTTTCATTGGGTCATTCGGGACAATTGTTACGTACATTATACCGACAAGTATTATGGATTTTGGTTTATTATTCTGTGAATAATACACCTATGTATTCGCTCAGCAAAAAATATTTATAACACCCCCTCAAACTTTTTTCTTTTCCGTTTCAAGGTGCGTAGATTCCAAAAATGCAATGTCCGTCCGCCGTACGCCGTATCACGTGTACTGGCTTCATTTTCGGTCTAAAAAAATCTTTCTTTCGCACACAAAGTCCATTTGGGCCCTAGTTGTGTCCCGAAACTTTTCAGCCCGATCGGAATATACTCAGGGGTGTTATGAGTGAAAATGTGTGTAAAAATAGGTACTTTTTGCGTTTTAGCAACATGTCGGTAACATGAGCTTCTGAGATATCGTTTTCCATGTTATTGGGGACGAGAAGACCGAATATGAAGTCGATTTTGACCAAAGAGTGGAAAATTGAGTTCTACCAAATGTTCAGCTGCCAAAATTGATTTTGGTTTATTATTCTGTGAATAATACACCTATGTATTCGCTCAGCAAAAAATTTTTATAACACCCCCTCAAAATTTTTTCTTTTCCGTTTCAAGGTGCGTAGATTCCAAAAATGCAATGTCCGTCCGCCGTACGCCGTATCACGTGTACTGGCTTCATTTTCGGTCTATAAAAATCGTTCTTTCGCAAACATGCTCCATTTGGGCCCTAGTTGTGTCCCGAAACTTTTCAGCCCGATCGGAATATATCCAGCGGAGTTATGAGTGAAAATGTGTATAAAAATAGGTACTTTTTGTGTTTTAGTAACATAGTAGTAAAATCAGATTTTGAGGTATCGTATTCCATGTTTTTGGGGACGAGAAGACCGAATATTAAGTCGATTTTGACCAAGGAGTGGAAAATTGAGGTTGTACACGTTCAGCTCCCAAAATTGATTTTTCGTGAGTCAAAAACCTGGAAAATCGTCTGAAATCACAAGCAGTATGTATAATAACACTAGAAAAAGTGTCAACACGTGATCAAGACGATTAAATGGCACTATCAATGATTTTTCCCTCAAATTATCTTTGATCATTGGTAGTGCCATTTAATCGTCTTGATCCACGTTTTGACACTTTTTCCAGTGTTATTATACAAATTGACAGTGATTTCAGACGATTTCCCAGGTTTTTGACTCATAAAAAATCAATTTTGGGAGCTGAACATTTGGTAGAACCTCGATTTTCCACTCTTTGCTCAAAATCGACTTCATATTCGGTCTTCTCGTCCCCAAAAACATGGAAAACGATACCTCAAAAGCTCATTTTACTAACATGTTGCTAAAACGCAAAAAGTACCTATTTTTACACACATTTTCACTCATAACACCCCTGGGTATATTCCGATCGGGCTGAAAAGTTTCGGGACACAACTAGGGCCCAAATGGAGCATGTGTGCGAAAGAACGACTTTTTTATACCAAAAATGAAGCCGGTACACGTGATACGGCGGACGGACATTGCATTTTTGGAATCTACGCACCTTGAAACGGAAAAGAAAAAAATTTGAGGGGGTGTTATAAAAATTTTTGCTGAGCGATATCATAGGTGTATTATACAGAATAATAAACCAAAAGAGCGTCAAAAGGATGTTAGGGACAACACGGGCGATTCCGCCTATGTAAGTCATTTGAACGAGTCTAGCCATGGATTTGTGACCGGGGGAATTGTAAGATTATATGATTTTATATTATATGCCATCACTAGCTTCTAGACCTGCAACGGCAATGACGGATTTTTTATGAGTGAAAAACCTGGGAAATCGTCTGAAATCACCATCAGTTTGTATAATAACACTGGAAAAAGTGTCAACACGTGGATCAAGACGATTAAATGGCACTACCAATGATCAAAGATAGTTTGAAAAAAAAAGAGCGTACTTACCTAATTTGTGTTTTAGGGGCCAAAATTAATGGAAACGATCAGAAATAGCTATTTCGATTATTACGCATGAATGAAAACAGCCAACATTTCTGTAGGTATGTCCAGTAGAATAATACACCCATGTGACAAGGACTTTGCAGCGTTTTATTTTTCAAAATCCAGTTCTATTGCGAAAAAATCGAAATTAGCGATTATCGAATGAGCGAATTGCCAATAAAAACCTGGAATTCAGCATTTTATGGTACGAAAACGGAAAATATTCAAGAAACAATAAAACAACATCACATTACCTCAAAAGGTAGTGAGTAGGTTGAACGGTGTAGGAACACGTTATTGACAATATTCGCTCATTGCGGTTTTGTTTAATCTCGAAAGTTTGGCAGGTTTATTAAGTTACATTATTTCGAAGTCCAACAATGATTTGCACCAAGTGGATCAAAAATTGAGTTTACTAGCATGATTAAACCATAATTTCTCCAATAAACGGAAAACCGAAAAATCATGAATTATTCGGCATAACTCTTCTCAGCATAACTTACCGGTTCAATGGATTATCGATGCGACTATGAGCAGGGATGAATTTGCAAAGAGCTAAAGTCCAAGGACATGGACAGTCAGGTGGATGGATCAAGTATAATAGAATGATCCCTTATCTCTTCTAGATTAGTATAGATGAGAGATACAGATATGGACCTGTCAGAGATTCTTTATGAATTCATGCCAATACAGTCGCCTCAAATTTATTATAATTATGTATGTAAGATATGTAGGTAAGAAAAACTAGAATACATATTCATCATTGATTTACAAACGATCCGAATAAGGTGAAATTGTGGCATGAATACACGATTTATAGGAAAATAGGGCTTAACCTGTTCAATATTATTGGATTAGGTACCTATCTACAGTAAAACATATTTTGTAGAGCTTTGAGAATTTGAAACAATCAGGGGCTTGAGTTATGGAAGTTTGAAAGTTGCTATTTTTCAAGTTTTAGCGAATTTTCGAAGAAAAGGAAGCTATTGTTCTCGGTCCAAAATTTTTAAAACTCGAATTTCCGAAAGATTTTTATACCAAAATCCGTTTCAGACCATCCTGAATTCACTGCCGAAAGACACCAAAAATTATATGTATATATATATATTTATATATATATATATATATATATATATTTATATATGTATGTGTCATTCCAGACGATAACTCTCGAAAGAATTGAGATAAAAAGTTCAAATTTGCACGAAAAATCTGTCTTGGCAATCGACAGGCTAAGTTCGAAGATGGGCAGAATCGGGTCACTCTAAGGGGGAGTTTTAGGGGGGGAAAATTACCCATAAATTGCCAAAATGAAAAAGTCTGACAAGTGACACCTCATTTTAAAGGTTTTTGTACGCTGAACACGATGGTGAAATCAGAATTGCGATATCTCATTCCGTTCTCAAACTGGAGCACTTTGAAGATGAAGGAACGTGGTTATTTCTTGAGATGTTCTTCCTGGTTCGTCTGCTCTAATCTGATAACGGAATGGGATATCGCAATTCTGACTTCACCATCGTGTTCAGCGTTGGAAAATCTACAAACCGAGGTGTTACTCGGCAAAAAATGGAACAAAAAATTTGTTACGTATCCAATACCTACTCTTCTGGTATTCAAAACATTTTTGATTTCCCCCTCCCCCTCCTTCCACCCCAAATTTTACTTTGCGTAAAACTACTCCTGTTTTAATTTTGTATGGTATCAAGTTGGGAAAACATTGGCCGAAAATTAATTTTCAGACAATTTTAGGCGGAGGAGGAAGATGCCGAAAACTTCGAAAATTCGCTCTTATAGCCATGCTGCATGACTGTGGTTTTTTCTATTTGTTGTTGTTCTCGCTGTTCATTGACACGGCTACTGCCTCACAAACGTAACGGATCGACCTGAAATGCACACATATTCTTTGGTTCCAACGAAGTGCCTGTAGAGCAATTTGTCCCGTTGGTTGTTTGCGGGTGGTGGGGGGGGGGGGGGGGGGGAATAATAACTTGCAAATTGTTGTTTCTATTCCAAGTAGAAGGGAAGGGGGGTGGGTGAACTAGTGAATCTACCTACGTAATAATTTCGATGCATAGTTATTATATAATATTATCATACTCGTAATGTGAACATATGCATAATTGTGTAAATAACGTCAGTTAAATAATAATTGTCGTGGATCCTCCCAGACCCACAACCACTGTATTCGCAAACATTAGATCTCGCAAATAAACACGCAGCAGTGGGGACGAAAGACGCAGGGGATGAAAGCCCAGCCTGGTTCCCCACCATCCCCTACAAACTAGGGGATGGAGGGAGACGGCTGCCGGGTCTACAAATACCTGCCTCTTTTTCCTCATTCTACGCTCTCCTCTAGTCGCTGACTACTCTCTCTCCTCCTTACCTGATCTCTCTCTCCTCTCCTAAAAGATGCTGTGCATGGTGGTGGTCCGCCCATAACCAACAGCCAAACAACCTAAAATATCCCAAGAAAGGGTGGTGATTCGCTCATAACCTACCTGGGCATATCCTCACATCACTCGTGATGAAATACGCCAATTTAAATTCATCACAATAATATTATATTTGTTCTATAAAATCTATAGAATCAAAATGTGAATGTTTTATATATGGGTAAATACGTAGGACTCCCCCTCCAACACTATATTTCAACTATATTTCAAGTTTATGGGTTCTTATTCTTGTAAACTCGCTTATAGCAGTTCTTCAGTAATTACATTCTCATTTCATTATCTGAGGGTTTTATATTTGATTTCAGAAGGATGCCGTATAACGCGACGGAAGAGATAGCAGATTTGAAGGAAAATGTCAATGACTTTTTTCTTCTGGCTAACGCCATATTCGTTTCTTGTAAGTATTTCAGTACCTATATCGTTCCAGGTTTACATGTTGAATATTATATCAGTGCTTACCCAGTGGATTAAAAGTTAGGTTTCGTTCAACCTAACTTGGGATCATACCGTGGGCAGTTGGTAAGAACCTGGAGTGGTACCGTTGCTATTAGTTAAAGTTACAAATTTAGTACATCGTGATTTCCATTAACAGCCTATCTCCTACCTGAATAGCCTAATGCACCTCCAGGTGATTTGTGACCACGCCAAAATCGTTTCGTCGAAATCGACGGCGTTTTGAATCTGATTGAGTACAAGATGGACAGATACACTTACGAATCACGAACGTACCAATAGGTACAATAAATTAGTTGGCACCGCGATCGGTGGGAATAAAATTGTGACGTTTTAAAGAATTTAAATTGTGTCTTTAAATCATTTAAATTGAACTAACTGAATATATGAATGTTTTTAATATAACATTCGTAGGATCAATCAGCATCTTATATTGACGCAACGCTCTTATAATGTACGTTCTGCTGATGAATCAGCATACTTAGTTCTAGCTAATTCGCTTCATTTAGGTACTAATACCTGAATATTATAGTTATTGGGCATATTGTATGTAGTTATGTTACTTATATGTATACATAGTATATATCATTACATATCCTGGCGTGGATAATAAGTGAGTATTTAACATTTTAAATTCCGATAAGTGTTTTATTTTGGCGAGCGAGTTTGACAGGAAAAACCAATAATATTTTCAGAAACGTCACCGACAAGAGGATTAGTTGAGGGCAATTACATTTCTAAGGCTGCCCTCGCCTTGGATGAGGTCGCCCATCTTGGCGTCGTATTCATTCTACCTAATGCTACCTAATTGAACCAAATCCAAACCTCGTGTTGAATTATCTGATCCTCCAGTACAAATAAATGAACCTAGCCGCCAGTTGGAGCTCATTTGTTGGGAAATGGAGTAGTATGTTAGTAATGCACGGGTTATGTGTAGCAACTACCCAGTGGACACGATAGATGATTTCATGTTGCCACAAGGTATGGAACGTTCATCTCGTTCAAAACTTGAATGACACACAATGAGACTAAAATGTCAACGGTCACAGTGTGTTGGACCGTTGGAATTTTGACAGCAAATGAAAAGCTTATGTAGGAAAGAGAAGCAAAAGCAAAAACATTAAACTCTCACGTTTTCTTCCAGTATTCCTACAGTGAGCCTCCACATATTGTTTACTCTTCGATATTTGCCATTCAAGACCATCCATTAGCCGAAATTAAAATTGCTGGGCAGATCAGATGATGGGTGGAACACTGTTAGCTTTGTTACGTACACATCAGCTACCGTAGTGTAACAGTTTATTAGAGTTCATATAAATCTTAATTTTATCAATCATGCATTTTCGAAGCCTCGTGGGGTAATCCACGTCCATAAAATCATAAATGAGTTACGGTCAATAATTTTAGTAGAATATCTACATGATCCACATGAAAAGCGTAGATGTACTAAGCACCATTATGAAAATCAATCTTTGAGGTGAGCTTTGTATTTTCAAGAAGAATGTGAGCAGCTTTCAATTAGCGACATTTAGATAGATACCTACTGTTATTCATTAGTGTCCCTCGACCCTAGAAGATGGAATAAGAGACTTGGTTTAACTGGAGATGTTCCCATCGTTTTTTTGCTGAAACGCTTGTGTACCCATAATTACAGTTATGCAGGCTGGGTTCGCTTGCCTCGAGGCTGGAGCTGTACGTACAAAGAATGCCACCAACATTATCATGAAGAACCTCATGGATCTGTGTGAGTAATTTAGTTTTATGCTTAGTAACTAGGTACTATTTCGATACATACGGCTTACGTACGACATATAAACATGACAATTTTACCTCCAACTAGCAACAATCGAGGTAACGTCAAATAGTGTTCAAGCACGTCATTGTTCAGACCTTGTAGCTTCATTGAAACCCCACAGTCACACTCATGACGACCCATTCCTATTAAGTTTTCTGGGAATCTGAATATGTGAGAGAATCGAGACGTACCCAATTTGGCTGCGTTCATATTTTTCGCTATTGGATCATTACTTGTCATTAGACAGTTTTTGTACTTCCCGTCATCTTTACACGTTCAACCGTGGAAACGCTGATAAGGGAAGACGGACCAATGAGCTTCAAGCATTCTTTTCCCGTAACGTGTAGTTCTTCGCGTACACGGAAAAAGCTACTTCTTCCCGTGCACGGGAAGAACTACGCGTATACGTGTAGAGAATGCTTGAAGCTCATTGGTCCGTCTTCCCGTATCATCTTGGCGTATCAGTCACACGGTTGAACGTGTGAAGACCAGGGGAAGAACAAAAACATTCTATTATTCGTCATTTCGCCGTCATCACCTCGCATGCGACGGAAGTGTCACAGTTTAGATTGGTGAAACCAGGATAGGAGGACCTGGTTGGACGGTTATTCCTCGCCAAACGTAATACGTAAGCTACAGGTACTGACCGACTTCTGTAACGAACTTCTGTGAACGACTTCTACCTGTTTCATGAGAGAGTTGAGTAAATAAGTCGTCCCTCATTATACGGGAGGTGGTAACAACGTTGACGAGGAACCCCCGATTCCTTTTTTTATTTAAACTAAGTGTAAACCTAATTTGTTGGTTGTACAATATATGTCAAACGATATCTGGCTTTACAACTATAAATTCCCTGCGTCAACAAGTGGGTGCGTAATTGTAGTAACAAAATTGTTGCGTGAGCGATTATTATGTTATTCTTGAGACAAGGAAGAAACAACCGGCGGGTGCAATAAAGGGATTATCAAATAAACTCGTGTTCTTTAGTCCTCAAATGGGCTTCGTATAGGATATCCTCTCTCCCTGTTCTCTCAGAACTATACCGCTCTGGATCTTGGGAGATTAAATTCTTGCTTCTCTGCAGGCAGGATTATAACCCCAGAGTGGCGTATATCTGCGCATGCAGGATTTGTCTGCTAATTTCTGCTCTACCCTATCAGCGTTGTTTGAGGTTGTCTCCACAAACAACACTCGTACGACTCGTATGCTGGTTTCTCGTATAACTGGATTATATGCTGAAGCTGCGACTCAGCTGGATTCTCTTTTCACAACTTTCTGAGTCCAAGATAGGTACTATCGACTTATCTTTTCCCATAATAGTTTCATCTATTGTAGGGCACTCCATTGTTTTTTTCTTTTCAGTGTCTTCGTCATGGAGTTGCTTCAACTCTTATGTAAAGGACTTGATTCTTTGCTAAGTATGTATATATTTGATTTTCCTTTCTAACCCCTAAGCCTTGGTTGGTCCCCATATTATTCGAGGAATTAATTTCTGTGCATTTAAGAATTTATTTAATAAATCCCACTCTCTCCCACTTCGTGCTCTGGCTGATCCGAACCGCTCGGTCCGCCAGTCCACCTGATGCGTACTGGACTCTTTAGTTGTGCGTCAAAATCTCTTGAGTGGTGAGGCCCCTCGTCCCAACCTAGGACGGTCAGACAATGTAGCAACAAGCGAAACGATCGGATCCTTCTGAAAGGACAGCCGATCAAGTCCGCGTCACCAGCAGGGCAAGTGGACGGAAAGCCCCAACCTGAAGTATGGCATTTCGGGGAATAAAATTGATATGCTCTTCATTTTGTTTACATCGGTATACTCACTAGGGTTACATGGACATTTAGAAGAGGAGTGGTGCCCATTATTTATAACTAGCTGTGTACCCGCGCTTCGCAACGGTAGAACAGACACCCCCTGTATCCCCCCCTCCACAACTGATCAGAAACCTTCCCCAATGCCAACCCTAACTGCCTTTAACCCCCCCCCCCCCCACCCGTATCCTATGAACCCTCCCTACCTGGTTAGAAACATTCCTCAATGTTCACACAACAAATTCCCAAAGTTGCACTCCAATTGGTCAAGTAGTTTTGAAATTTCTGTAGACCCCCCCCCCCCTCTCATAACCTGTACCCCCCTCCCACTAACATCCTGATTGAAGTACCACTTGAATGTACTCGTCGAGCTGAATCCAGAATCTAATTACAATCGGATTTACGTCCAACCGTTCAAAGTTATTATAAGCATAAACGTCCTCATAGAAGTGATTATAACACGTTTTTTAGTAGTATTTCATTCATAGCGTTTCAACGGATGGACAGATTCAAATGCGGATTTTTCATAAACCTTCCCAGATAAATTCTGCGTCAAATGGTACCAGCCGCAACTTTCTACGTTCAGCCGTTCTCAATTGATGCCGAGACAAACAAACAAATTCCCAAAGTTGCACTCCAATTGGTCAAGTAGGTAGTTTTGAAATTTCTGTAGACCCCCCCCCCCCCCCTCTCATAACCTGTACCCCCCTCCCACTAACATCCTGATTGAAGTACCACTTGAATGTACTCGTCGAGCTGAATCCAGAATCTAATTACAATCGGATTTACGTCCAACCGTTCAAAGTTATTATAAGCATAAACGTCCTCATAGAAGTGATTATAACACGTTTTTTAGTAGTATTTCATTCATAGCGTTTCAACGGATGGACAGATTAAAATGCGGATTTTTCATAAACCTTCCCAGATAAATTCTGCGTCAAATGGTACCAGCCGCAACTTTCTACGTTCAGCCGTTCTCAATTGATGCCGAGACAAACAAACAAATTCCCAAAGTTGCACTCCAATTGGTCAAGTAGGTAGTTTTGAAATTTCTGTAGACCCCCCCCCCCTCTCATAACCTGCACCCCCCTCCCACTAACATCCTGATTGAAGTACCACTTGAATGTACTCGTCGAGCTGAATCCAGAATCTAATTACAATCGGATTTACGTCCAACCGTTCAAAGTTATTATAAGCATAAACGTCCTCATAGAAGTGATTATAACACGTTTTTTAGTAGTATTTCATTCATAGCGTTTCAACGGATGGACAGATTCAAATACGGATTTTTCATAAACCTTCCCAGATAAATTCTGCGTCAAATGGTACCAGCCGCAACTTTCTACGTTCAGCCGTTCTCAATTGATGCCGAGACAAACAAACAGACAGACACTGTTTTATTATATGTATAGATAGATAACTACCTACTAGGCTCGACCGCCTGATGGCATAATATTATGTAGTAGGTAAATGTACGCAACAATCAGTAGTAATGACATACAGACGTGGCCATACAGCTACTAATACGAGTATGTAGGTACATAATAAAACTATGAACATTCAACTACCCAACTGTGAAATTAATAAACTACAACTGATTGTGTGATTTCAGTCATATGCTGTTTTGCATACTACATGGTGGGTTATGCTCTTGCCTATGGGCATGGCAATTCTTTCCTGGGCTACACGTACTGGGCGGGAAATGACCTGCCTGACTCTTCTCTTTCGCACTGGTTCTTTCAGTTCGTATTCGCTGCTACTGCCGCCACAATTCTCTCGGGAGCCGTTGCCGAACGGTGCAACTTTGTCGCCTACATCGTTTACTCAGCAGTTATTTCTGGTGATTGACTTTATTGTTGTCATATCTTGGCTAATAACGATCTTCTCATTTTGGGTAATGGGATCTTAGACACCTACACAGATTTACCTATATCACCCCATTACCAAACCAAACCGAAAAAGTTCCATTCGTGCAGCATGGCCATACCTACATGAGTGAACTTTCAAACTACAATCGAATAAAAATTTTAATTATTTAAAATCAATTTCTGGTGATTTTTAGCAAATTTTAGCAATACAAGCCATTTTGGACCCAAAAAACTCAAAGTGGGTCATTTTTAGCAATTATTTTTTGGCAAAAATATTGTGAAATATTAAAAATGTCATTTATCGTCTCGAGTCACTATTTTATATAACTTTTGATAATAATAATAATAATAATAATAATATCAATTTTTGGTAATTTTAGCAATTTTTTCCGATTTTTAGCGTTTTGTGCCCCTAGAAAAATTGAATTTAATCCACGTTTTGTACGAAAAATAGTTTTGACTATAGGTGCTGAAACAGTATTTTTCCGCAACATGTTGTAACACTTTTGGAGATTTTCTCATCACTTACTTATGATTTTAGTAAGTAGCTAGTTCATGTTCAAATCCCCATGTTTCCTCATTCTACCTGTTCCTCAAGGCAGTCACATCCCAACTATCAAATATGAAATTAATAGGATAATTGGCAACAAAAGAGGTGTTACAAGTATTTCTTTACATTTCCAAAGTTCATATTATGCTACCTGTAAATTATTAGCTTTTATTTGATACCGTAATTCCCTGTAGGTACAGCCTACAGCATACTGCATTAATTTTTCAGCCTTCATTATTATTGTTTAGGAGTGGTCTACCCTATTGTCAGCCATTGGGCTTGGGCAGAGAACGGCTGGCTCAACACATTTGGCTACAAAGACTTTGCAGGTAAAATTTAGGGTTTTAGGTTTTTATACTACTATAAGTACTAAATATCCAATGTGAATGACATTTGCAGTAGATAGTCATTGCGATCAAGTATCAGCTACGAGGAAGCTATGCCTTGGCATACGACTACTGTAGATAGGTCTTATTTTGTAATTAGGTAGGTAGATATCTTTCAGTTGGTTCTTGGTTCGTTAAAATGTGTAGCAGTTATGTTTCTACTAAAGACAAAAGGGTTATCCGGGACTAACTGGAATTGTAGTGTCTTTAGTTCCTACCAACGCCTAGGGACCATTTGGAATATTTAGGTACAAACTTCGTCTACAAAGGTACCTACGTACCCTATACATTCATCAAATTTCAGGATGTGGCGTCGTTCATGCATTGGCCGGCGTATGTGCGTTTGTGGGTGCAGCATTTCTCGGACCGCGTAAAGGGCGATTCAGCCAAGATGGAAAGCCTCAGGACATAGTCGGACATTCTTTGCCGGTAGGTATGATGTTTTTCACAGGTAATTTAGAATTTGAAGTTGTAAAGCGTATAATGATGTCTGTATATAGAGATGGAACTCATGTACCTAAGACGTTGGCGAAACTTTCGGCCTGGTGCATATCTCTGCTGAAGTGGCTTCTGTGGCGACAGCCGTAGACCCTAGAGAAGCGTAAGCTGAAACGGACCTCACAACCAAATCAATAAAGAAAGATTGTAATGACTCTTTGGCCGAAGCTAAATATCTGGAAGAATGTGACATAGGTACCTAACTGGTGCCTTGGAACTGGTTATATTTTCTGAGTCATACGAGCAGTGTGAGGCTACAGAGGGTTGGAGAGGGGCTTCTGGGATAGTGTCGGCGGAATGGTATGGCGCCGAACAGTGAAAAATGCTTCTGCATATCTTATACGAGGATGAAGAACCCTTTATTTGTTTGGTACTCTGTCGATGGGCGCAGTATGTAGGGATAGGGATTTTAGGGTCTGCCGACTGTTAAACGTACGTGACCCTAGATCGACCAATAACGGAGTGCGCTAGTATAATCTGGTCTCCCATATTGCCAGGAACACGCTATATTATGTCATGGACCCACCAATAAGCGGTCCTGTTACCAGGATAGAATGCTTCCGGATGACGAATGTGTCATACCACATGAGGATATCATGCAATTTTTAGGATTAGAAACCCTTGAGAAGAGAAGGCAAGGAATTTTCGACATGATATTCCTGTCCTGAGTTCCTCGCTAGGCTGAACCCCCCCGCGAACACCCGCAAGGAAAGCTATTCGTGCTTGCACAGTTTCAAACTAGCGTTTTACTCGCCTCTGCCAAGGATTATGAGGGCTGCGAATCAAATCGATGTGGACTTCTTTGCGGAAAGTTTTGGTTCGTTCGAGAAAGTTCCGGCTTGAGAGATGTTTTTAAACAATTTATTAGATTCTACAATTTTTATTTCTGGTAGATGGAAATTCATTTACACCTTTGTACATTGCTAAATCCGTGACTATAACAATAATCATCTTGTAATTGGGCTTTGCCCGTCAACCAAGTACGTAAATATTTCCACATTTGTTCCTATAGGTAGAGTTTGAGCACAATAGCTGCATACTGCACAATAGCTGAATGCTTTTCTTGGTTCTTTCCTTCCATTATTTTTATAGTAGATAGACCAATCTACACGTAGGCAACCATTTTGGCACGATAATTTATTATTCAGGATCGGGATGTTCTGACCTCTCTCACTTCAATTATTCAGTAAACAATTTTGGAGTGAATTCGGTTTGCGCAATATTTTAACAGCCTCCCAAAATCCAAATGAAAGTAGGTGCCACCATTATTAATTAGATCAGTGACACATGTGTCTACCTAAAATAGTAGGTACGCCTATACATCACGAATAACAGGCACCTTCCTATTCACGGTGACTATAAAATTAGAACGTACAATTTAGTAAGATATGAATCGCAATTCTCTACTGCAGTTAATTACCTATTCATTATTCTATCTTTTTCTATGTTCCATATCATAACAATGTGTCTTTATCAAGGTCATTGCAGCCTCTCTTAGAAGCTCCCATAAAATTTACTGACGCAATGAATTTCCTCTGTAGGAACCTACTAGGTACTTTCTCCTTCTCCTTCTACTTACCTACTCATGTTGCAGCTTGTCGGTATTGGTGCTTTGCTGCTCATCTCAGGCGTCCTCGCGTTCAACGGAGGCTCTTTGGGGCACATATCTGATAAAGGAGATGGGATCATCGTTGCCAGGAGTATGTTCAACTCCGTGGTTGGTGGAAGCGGCGGAGCAATACTCTGCCTGATTTTGGGCAGAATTGGCCTTCTATCAGACGCTCCTTGGCCATTTTCAGTAACTCTGAATGGCACTCTTGCGGGAATGGTGAGTTACAAAGCTCGCAGGTGGAACTTCTCTCATATAAAAATCTTTTCGAGATCATTGATTTTTACCTATTCTACGAATACGGAAGGAGGAAAAAATCGGAAACCTCAACAAAGGTTGTGCCAAAATTACCTGCCTACGCGATAACTGAATAATTTCCCGAGATGATTTATATAGGTAAGTAACTACCTAACTCTTATACCAACAACACAGGAACTAATAACACTAATGAGAATAAACTGAAGAATATAAATAAACTTTACCACAATACATGATTTCCAAAAGGTCAGCATTGGTGCAGCGCCAGATGGGTACGCTGCTTGGGCTGCTTTCGTCACGGGTGCCGTTGGCACACTTGTTTTCCTAGGTCTCCGCAGACTAGTACTATTGGTGAGAGGTAAGCATATTATCAAATCATGACCCAAAATATGTTGAACATTCTAAAATTCCTTCACATTACTATCCTTCTTTCGTCAGTACAATATTTATCTATACCTACCTAATATTTCGATTGCCGAATGTCTAACATTTTTCGGAATTCCATTACATTAGGTAGGTACCCATACTCTCATAGAAATATTGCGATCCCTCCCATTATAGGTATGTTTTTCCAATCCCGGGTTTTCGGTATTGATTGTCGATAGTGTTCAAAGTATCGATACTTGTCCTCATTAGACTATCAAAGAGAAAGTATCGATAATTCGATAGTATCGACGCGAAATTATCGCTACTAATCAGAATGGGTATCATTGAATACCGGTTGAAAACACATCAAGATTAGTTTTTTATTTGAAATTCAATGCGGTGAACACAAGGCCAAGGAGATTACTACGAGTATTTATTGATTTTATGTGAATGTACACAGGAAAAATATCAAGTACCAACATGCTGCTTTATTTGTTCTAAAACTCTACTTCCTCAGATAGGTAGGTATGAGTAGGTACAACTTGTTTTTCTAACAGAAAATAAGGTGTGTTAACATAATATAAATTTAATACAATTTTATAGAACTTTAATGGGAAGTAGGTTCGTAGGTTTTTTAAATCTTTATGAAGTTGTTTGGGTTGGTTGGTTTGTTTGTTTCGATGGAAGTAGGAAGTTTCTATGCCCGGGCACAATATTGAAAGGAACAGTGTTGCTGTTTTCTCTCTTCTGTGGACGTGAACATGACGTCAAATTATCTTGAGATTTCGATGTAGTACCATAGAATTGAGAAAAATAAAGTGGCTAATACTTCGATACCACAGCCAAAGTATAGATTCCCCAACAGTATCAGTGAAAAAGGTCAATGCGAAAAATATCCCCGCAAAGAATATCTATACCCGATACTATCGAAAAGTATCAACCATCCCTAGTTTTCTGGGTTAATTGAGTCTTATCCAGGGATTGAAAACTGCAGAAAAGTGTTAGAAATAGAGACAAATTCAATATTCTACTCGGAATTTCGGGATCAACTACACATGAGTTTCTAATTTATTGTTGGACAATGAAACCCAGGGGCAATTTTGTGGCACGTCGGCGTCAGGAAGCTGCGCCGTAAAATGCGAAAAACCGGCTAATTTAGAGTCTTATCTTGGATTTAACTCTACTTTGATGCCATTTTCGCCAGTCGCTGCCCCCTCAAACTTTGAAAATGAAAATGAGCATTCACACCTATCAGTGATTAAGGTTGAATGTGAACCACACACTGCAAAGTATGGTGTCCTACTTATCATTTTAAAGGCCATTCACAATATATCAATATTAATTCACAATATTAATCAATAAGTTTAGATCATTATTAATTTGTAGTTATGCATAATGAACAGATGATAATTATTTTAAATGACTGGATATTGAGGATCGTGTTACTAACACGTGTTATTGACTACCAGTGAAGTTTCAAAAAAGGAATACACGACGCCGACGTAGATTCGAAAATCTTGGTTGTGGTTTCTCCATCGATCTTGAACTGTTGTACGAGTACAACTATATACTCGTATAACAGCTGCACCCTATAGATGTATGCTCATTTCTCAGTTGACGACCCTCTTGAAGCAACGGCTATCCACCTCGGAGGAGGATGCTGGGGTGCCATAGCCAGACCGCTATTTGCACCAGATGGCCTAGTTTACCAATCAACGTACGACGCACGAATGGTATGCACCTTAGAAACTAAAAAAGAAAACCAGTCATGCAGCACAGCTATAAGAGCGAATTTTCAAAGAAATAATCGTGCTATTGCGTAAAAGATGAATAGCGAGACACCACTTTTTGTAAAATTAAAATTTTTTTCGTGATTTTAGCCATTTTTACCGATGTTTGACTCTTAAATTAGACGCAATCTTTTTTGAGAAAAATATTTTTATCACCGAAATAAATACTCCGCCGTGAATACCATCCCAGATGACGTCAGGTGAATTAATATTTATTTTAGCCCTTCATCCCAATTTCTGACCCCCAAAAATCCAAATTTGACCCCTATTTTGTATGAAAAACAACTGAATGGTATTTTTCTGTATTTACTCACCCTTCCATTCTAGTTACATTACATGTAACAAAAACACAGGAAGACTCACGGTCTGAATGTTTTCATCTGTGAGATCTTCTTCAGCAGACAAGAAAAAAACATAAGCATTATCCATATAAGTAGTACAGAAATATATAGACATATTATCAGTGTAAATTTTTGTTAAAATCTAGGGATGAATTCAGGATGCTCTTAAACGGATTTGCAAATAAAAATTTTTCGAACATTCATGTCCTGAAAATTTTGGGCCCATTACATTTTTTGAAAATTCGCTAAAATTTAAAAAATCTGCTATTTGACGGACGAATATGTAGGTACCTATGATGTATCGAATTCGAACAAGTAGGTATCTACATACTGACACAAAATACGTAATTATTCATGTAAGAACTTATTAAACGTAGGTACTATTCCTTGCAGGGGCTGTACCAAAACGCTGTCGGCTTATGTGCCATCATAGCTTGGTCAGCGATTTGTAGTATAATTATTTTCGGCGGGCTGAAACTCATTGGGTTCCTGAGGATATCTGCAGAGGAGGAGCTTGAAGGTAGAATTCATCTTGTATTTGACTACCTTGTATACCTATATAAATATAATAGGGTGCATGATTTATTATGACACTTATTGCCACAATATCAACCACCAACCTTTGTTGTTGCCAGGACTGGATATAACGAAACACGGAGGGCGCGCTTACCCACCATCTGCATGGGCAGACAGTGGCCTGTGGAGTAGTTCAGGTAGGTAATTAGAATTACTCTGTCCCAAACATAGGAAAGCAATCGATACGATTGCATCAACGGTTGATGCCAACATTACGGTCGTACCTATCGTTACCAACACCAAATTATAGCCTTTTAGGTAGGTACTTACTCTTAGTTTGGGTTTAAAAATATAGAAACTAAATATTTGGGGAAAACCAATGCTGAAAGCAACTTTTCCCTTCAATTATATACGTACCTACTCTAGCTCCACATGGATTCAACCAAACGTGTTAAGAAGTTCTTCGTCCTCCCCTCCCCCATCAGTTACCCTTTTTCTACTATCTTTTGATGTTTCGGACGTCCTAACATGTCTCCACATCCCCGATATTTATTCCTGTACAAATTAAGAACAAAAAATAGCGTTTTTCAAAATCTACAAATTGATTTTATATATTTATTCATTTCATAATTACGAGATATCTATTCGCCTCAAAGCAAGTTACAATTACATTACAAGATGTTATACTAAAACAAATGAGTAAAGCGAATTAAAATTTAAAGAGAAATCCAAATACATGTCATTTTCTAGGGTAATTATGGGCTCTACTAGGATATCACGATGCGCAGATGAAAGTTACTGTACTTTATCAATGACTTCAATATGGGACTATCTGTGGACCAACCCCCACCTACCATCCAAACCTCATCGCTTCACGATTTCTAGGGTACTTGTGGGCTCTAGAAGGATTTCACGTTGGCGCATGTGCAGACGAAAGTTACAGTACGTTATCAATGAATTTGATGTGGGATCATCTGTGGTCCACCACGCGCCAGCCTCCAAATTTCTACTCGTTACGACTATTTTATGGGCATAGTTATGGGCATTACAAGGAATGGCAAACATTTCAGGTTTGCGCATGCGCATCCGAATGTCAGTCCGCATTTGATGAACTCGAAATGGAACCACCAGGGTACCATTCTGCATCTACCCTCCAACTTTCAGCTCTTTTCGGCGATTTCTAGGACAGTTGTGGGCTTTACAAGGACCACGTTTGCGCACGCGCAGACGAAAGTTACTGTACTTTTTCAATGAATTTAATATGGTATCATCTGTGCCTAAACCCGCACCTTCCGAATTTCAACTCATAACGACCATTATTTCGTACAGTTATGACCGGGACAAGGAAATGACCTCAGACAGACAGACCCGGAACCAACTGTGTTTCCTGATGTCTAAAACGTAATATGCGAGTGAAATTTTTCGGAGGACTTTTTTTGAGGACATAAATTTTGTTCCTCTTCGTTAGTGATGAAGCAATACGGATACAGTACTAATATTAAGATGAGGACATCATAATTTGCTGGTGTACTACCTACCTACTAGTTATATTCAGTAGGTTTGTACCTACCTATAGATTGCAACAAGGGAGTGTATCTCTCACTCCTTCGCAACGAGTGTTTCACATTTCCGTCAATTCTTCACGGCATTGATGACACCAGCCTATAAATACGTATTAATTGGATTTTACAGTGACGACTGATGCAGTTATTCTCGATGGAACCTACAAAATGAAGGAAAGTGTCTATGACAATCACGGTTACTCGGGCGAACGGAGAAACCACAACGTCCGCCTTTAGAATGAGTCACCATTAACGTCCTAATAAAATATGGTGATAAAGACGGAGTAGTCGATGAACTGTTCACTGTATGATAGGTCACAACTACAACTAACTATACGATTCTAACGAAATCATGAAACGGTATTTGTAGATATAGGTCTTCCCTTCATTCAGCGCGATTCACCTTTCTTTTAATTTTGGATCTAAGTATGTTGTTGAGAGTAGGTATGTTTTTATTCATTCGTCATGCAAGTACATCATTCTGCGTCTATATATAACCTCATCAAGAATCTACATAAATGTATGTATGTATATCTGTGCACTAGTCTTTTAAGTCTCTTCTGCGCCCAATAAGCTAATTTATTATGTATTTTACTGCCGTAATGGAGATGCAACTCAAACTCAACTGTAAATATGACTAAGTGCAATCTGCCACAAGTACCTATGTATAATTTTTCAATCGGCGTTTCATGTATATACAAACTTTACCACAATATTTACAACCCCGGTTGTCAGGCTGGTGGTTTACCTTGTACCTAATGATCTATAGAAGATTTTCATCGTTACCGGAAGGCTCCTTGTAACCTAAATTACCTACCTACTGTTTCATACATGATCATTTTTATAGATAAGTAAATCTTTGACGCAAAACAGTATTGTTCACACATGTGCACACTCAGAACGAAAATTATATTTTCTGTGCGCTATTAGGACGTCTTTTTCAACGTCATTCTATTTATATAAATATTTATTTACTACCAGTTGCGAAGTGATATAGGAATACATAAAGAGTGAATATAGTGATGCACTTAGGTTAGTTAACTACAGGCGGCCCTCGTTATACGCGGATTTGTTATACGCTGTTGTACGGATGTAGACCGAGTCTCATTATACGCGCTTCTCGGCCTTGTTATACGCGGTTTATTGCAAAATGAGAGGAGATGAGATCAGAGATCAGTGGGTGTTTATTAGTGAGAGTTTGTTTGCGTTCACGTTATGTACATATGACCTCCGTACGGAACTCAATGTTTGTACATACCTATGTCAATCGCATCAGTTTGAGTTGAATCGTCCACGATGTCGAATCTTAACAAACGTAAACCCCCTGACGATCAAAATGTGCCCGCCAAAAAGAAACGAAACGTGTTGCCTCTGTTGGAAAAAATTAAAGTATTACATCTGCTCAAAAGTGGACAAACCATTGCTTCCGTTGCACGCGAATTCGGTCTAAACGAATCTTCAGTCTGTACTATAAAAAGTAAAGAGGAAGAAATTCGGAGCAGTGTTCAGTCGGTCGGTAGTTCTGCCAGTAGAACTTCAATTGTGCGGGATCCAGCTGTGGAAAAAATGGAAAAAGCTCTCAGTGTAAGGATAGAGGACCTTAATCAAAAAGACGTTCCACTGAGTGCTGCATTGATAAGAGCAAAAGCTTTGAAAATTTACGAGAGTGTGAAGCTAAATCAACCTGGAACCTGTTCAGCAAGTTCAACTTCAAGTGAGTTTAAGGCGAGTAAGGGATGGTTTGAAAATTTTAAAGCTCGTTTCCATGGGTGGAGAAAGTGCTTCTGCTGATCACGCGACTGCTTCTCAGTTTCCGGCCGAACTTCATTCCATCATTGAGATGGAAGGTTACTCACTTTATCAAATTTTCAATGCCGACGAAACGGGGCTTTTCTGGAAAAAATGCCCAGTAGGACGTTTTTGGCTCAAGGAGAAAATCATGCTGGCGGTCACAAAACAGCCAAGGAGAGGGTATCAGTTCTGCTGTGCTCCAATGCTTCCGGTGACGTTCTACTGAAACCGCTCGTCATCCATAAATATTTGAAACCTCGGGCTTTTAAAGGAATCGATCCGAAAAATCTACCGGTAGTCTGAAAAGCCAACAGCAAAGCAAGGGTCACAGCTTCCCTTTTTTCCGAATGGTTTTCAGAAAATTTCATTCCGAGTGTGAAATCATACCTCGAGCGAAAGAACTTGGCGTTCAAAGTGTTATTTCTCATCGATAACGCTCCTGGCCATCCTCAACGTTTAATCGACCTCAATTCACATGTGAAAGTGATGTTCCTCCCTCCCAACACCACATCGCTGTTACAACCTATTAGTCCGGGAGCAGAGGGTGATTTTCTTACCTCATGCGAGGGAAAAGCAAGGACCACCTAAATTAGTAGGCATGGACCCCAAGGTCAAGAAAAACCCAGGTCTGACAACAAGTGGTGTGACTTGGGCAGGGCAAATTTTAACATTTTGAAAATTTCAAAGAAATTTACCTCATAAGAGGGATGAATAAACAGCACTTCATTTTCTCGGTATTTGAACCCTGAAACTTAATTAACCCCGTCAGACAAGTTTTCTAGTGTCGTTGGGAAATCAGACGACAATTTAAGTTCCTAGAGTAGAATATGCCTCGTCTGACAATTTATGTGGTGCCATTTAAAAATTAGACAACAATTCAAATGTTAAATTTTGAGCAAAACTTACCGCATAAGAGGGATGAAAATTCCAACGGCATTTTATTGCATAAATAATTATTATTACGTATTATTATTACGTAATTATTGCATAATACTGCCACTATTCGTAATAATTTGTGGTTCTTCGTCTTCGTCTTCTATGAGTACATTGTCCTCACACATTGAAGCTGGTAATTCTTTGGGTAGGTGGACAGCATCGAACCAATTATTGTTCGTCAAGAAGCCATCAACTTGGAGCCAACCACTTTTCGTTGGCGACCATGTGGGCAAAATTGGTTTACTTTTGTCCGCGTTTCTCCAAAAATGTTGGCAACGTATAGTTCGCTTTAGTGTTTTTGCTTCAGTTTGCCAGACCCATACAGTTCGATGAAGCAAGTGAATTTGGCTTCATTAATATTTGGCGTTTTCTCCACATATAGAGTAGCAATGAATTTGGTAATTTGGAGAATTACCTCACGAGGGACATCAGGGGAATTCCCAAGTGCATCAATGGCTTTTTGGTAGTCCTTGTTAGGTTCTATAATTTTAAATGGCTTTATTTTACCTTTTCTGGCGAAGCTAGCAAAAAAATCATATCCTGTGAATGCATGAAATGCTGGTAAACTGGATGCTAGTGGTTCTCCAATTCGTTTATACATATCGTTAAATGATATGTTTTTCCTATGTCGTCCTGTTCCTTGGTCAGAGAAAATCGGGAATCTTAATGTTCTTTCCGATTTTGCCCATACTGCCAAGGAAAATCATTACATCATCAGTGCCATTTGCCCTGACACACACATTCTCCGTCTTTCCCTTGCGTGGGAGCTCCTGATGGCTACAATAATGAGCATAATGAAAGTATATACGTAGTCAACAGGAGCTCCAACACAGGGGACAGACGGAGAATGTGTGTGTCAGGACAAATGGCACTGATGACGTAATGATTTTCCTTGGCAGTATGGGCAAAATCGAAAAGAACATTAAGAGATTCCCGATTTTCTTTGACCAAGGAACAGGACCACATAGGAAAAACATATCATTTAACGATATGTATAAACGAATTGGAGAACCACTAGCATCCAGTTTACCAGCATTTCACGCATTCACAGGATATGATTTTTTTGCTAGCTTCGCCAGAAAAGGTAAAATAAAGCCATTTAAAATGATAGAACCTAACAAGGACTACCAAAAAGCCATTGATGCACTTGGGAATTCCCCTGAAGTCCCTCGTGAGGTAATTCTCCAAATTACCAAATTCATTGCTACTATGTATGCGAAGAAAACGCCAAATATTAATGACGCCAAATTCACTTGCTTCATCGAACTGTATGGGTCTGGCAAACTGAAGCAAAAACACTAAAGCAAACTACGTTGCCAACATTTTTGGAGAAACGCGGACAAAAATAAACCAATTTTGCCCACATGGTCACCAACGAAAAGTGGTTGGCTCCAAGTAGATGGCTTCTTGGCGAACAATAATTGGTTCGATGCTGTCCATTTACCCAAAGAATTACCAGCTTCAGTGTATGAGGACAATGTACTCTTAGAAGACGAAGACGAAGAACCACAAATTATTACGAATAGTGACAGTGATGAAGAGGAGTTATTTCAATTTCTTCCGTTCAAATGTTTACTTTTTTACTAAATTTTACATTTTTGTGAAATAAAACAGGGTGTTTATTACGTATGCAATCCATTTTTCTATGCACATAAATACGTACGTGCGACCATAATCTTTTCGAGAATTAATGTAGTGAAGGGGTTTTGAAGAACTTTTAACACCGACAATTTCGCCTAACTTATTAGATTTAAGTTAGCAACGACCAGATAAGTATAATCTTCGTTAGAATCTTGGAACCTTGCTATAATGTAGGCACATTTATTACAAAATTTGAGATTTAAATGGTCTGATTCTCAAACGGCACTGGAAATCTTGTCCGACAAGTATGACCTTATGTAGGTTGATGAATTATACCAATCCCCTTCCAAATTTAGCATCCCTCTGACAGGTTAATGTAATCCTTAATTTTGAAAGTAGGCAGTCTGGTGTGGTTATAGCACCTGAAATTTCGTCTGACGAGGTGGGTCTGAATTAGGGGTGATTGAAGGAATAAAATGCCGTTGGAATTTTTCATCCCTCTTATGCGGTAAGTTTTCCTCAAAATTTAACATGTAATTGTTGTCTAATTTTTAAATCCACATAAATTGTCAGACGAAGCATATTCTACTCTAGGATGATAAATTCAACCGATTCACGTCAAAATCGTGCATCCCTCCGTTGGGGTGATTTATGCCTGAATTATAAAATTTGGCAGTCTGGCGTGGTTATAGCACCTGAAAACTCGTCTGACAAGGTGGGTTTCAGTTGATGGTGAATGAAGGAATACAATGCCATTGGAATTTGTCATCCCTCTTATGAGGTAAATTTTGCCCAAATTTTTGGAACTTAAATTGTCTTCTGATTTCCCAACGGCACTAGAAAACTTGTCTGACGGGGTTATAGTTTCAGGGTTCAAATACCGAGAAAATTAAGTGCTATTTATTCATCCCTCTTATGAGGTAAATTTCGTTGAAATTTTCAAGATGTCGAAATTTGCCCTGCCCAAGTCACACCACTTGGGTTGTCAGACCTGGGTTTTTCTTGACCATGGGGTCCATGTCTACTAATTTAGGTGGTCCTTGCTTTTCCCTCGCATGAGGTAAGAAAATCACCCTCGGCTCCCGGACTAGAAGGGCGGTAGCATCCAGAGGATCGTCAACTAAGAAAAGAATAAAATATTTGAATCAGTACCTAAGTTATTTCATGATAAATAATCGTGGGAGGGTAGGGACCATAGGGTATCGGGGTAGGTACATTCTCCATATGAAGTTTTTATATCTTAATACCTAACACGTTCATAACACGTGGGTACCTGCCATTAGTTATCCCTAGGTCTGCCTATGTACTAGGTGTACTTATATACTTTACATACTGAAACACTTACCTACATACTGGCTGGTTCCTACATATATATTTCTTTGTGACTTACATTCTTACCATTGTTAGGTAGGTATAACAACGGGAATTGGCGCTTCCCGTTGTCGGCATAGGTAACGAGATCGTTACAAATTGGTGTTTTCAGGGTAATCTAATCTATACGTCAAGGTACCTTACAATAATTTACCTTTCATAAACAGGACCAGTCGATGAAGACATTGGTAAATCAGTGATCCGATCATTCCAATAATAAACATTGCCCAAGCAGCGTACTTGTGCGGCGCAGCACAGCTACTAGCCTGTAAGTTATAATAGAATGCACATTGTGTAAACCAGTGAAACTTAGTTACCAACCTACGTCTACGTCTCTAAGTTGAACAGGGGATCCAACAAATAATAATCGTGAGTGTATCTGAAACTGGTGATCATCTAAGTGGATAAAATCAGGCCCCAGAACCTACAGCATTTGTTTCAGAAGGAGACGTAACTTTTGTAGTTGAGTTCATCAACTCTACCAGATCACACCTGTTATGTATTCAAGTTACGATCTATTATTCGTATCCTACACCCCTAAAAACATATAGTTATTCTAGTTTGTATATTTTATTCTACAATGCCTCAAAACGTCTTGGAATCATTAACCTATACGACTTGTGGGTGATTCGATTTTATATGGATTTCGAAAACATCTTCAAATGCTTTTTGCACCGGTGTTGACGTTTTGACGTAGTAATATAAATCGAGGCATCGTGCGGAGCCTTCGTTAGCTCAGGACGGTGCACAGTGGGACGCGTGTGTACGGGTTCCACGGACGTCGACTTGTAACTCATTCGGAAAGTTCATTAAACAACTTCACGTCCATCATTTTCTGATGGTTAAAAGTCGATTTTGGAAACAGCTATAATTGTTTACCCCCCCCCCCCCCCCTAAAAATAACGATTTGTTAGGTCCATGTTTACTGCAGGTTAGTCTATAATACCCAACTGAACATCTCGCAGGGAAAGATGAATTAATTGTTGTGAGCTGTTTCAGTAGCGTACATGCGCAAACAGTACAAGGTTCAGGGTTCGCGCAACAAAAATGTATATCTCATTACGGTCGTTAACGAATCTTCTCCCACCGATTTTTCAACTCCAGACATTTTAACTGATTTCCCAGCATCGTTATCTAACTGAATCCTATACTTTATATTAACAAGGAAGTAGAGAATCAAAATTCCAGCTTCAAGAATGAGTTCAGATAGACGGAGATATTGTGAGATTTTTTCTTCAGATTTTTATATTTTGAGGCACTTGGTGATAACTTCGGTTAGTAACGTGGTATGGGAGTGAGTAGTTCTGGAATTTATTTCTGACGTTAGTTCTTCGAGCAGGACCACAAATAGAAATGTATGAGGCTACACCTCCCAAATAACAGAAGAACATCACAATTCCCGACATCGAAAGAAAATTTCATCCTTGTCCGGTTTTTTTAGTACTTCGTTCTGGTATGCAAAAACCCGCACGACGTATCGGTCTTGGAGGTTAGCGTCGGCGTCGCTTGAACACTCACTTGTGATGATCGATTGAAAAATAGTAGACAGTTCTATTCTACCGATCATTGCTATTAATACAGTTAATCTATTCGTGTGAAGAATGAAAATGTTTTACCATTCCGTGCCGATGATCAACGTAAACGGCCAAGGGGCGTCAGACTGTAAAAGCTGCAACTTGGCCATCAGCAGAGTACACATGCTGCCCCCGCATCCAGCGATGATAGTATTGATCATGCTTTTCGCAACTAAGACTCCATCACCTTTCTTAGTTATGTGGAATATCGCTCCCCCGTTGAATGCCAGAAACCCGGTAAAGAGTAGCAGAGCGCCGATTCCTGAGATCTGGTTAAAAAATTGACGTTCCCAATCAGGACCATTTCATTATCTTTGAACTAAGCAAATCACTTCTGTAAAATTTTATTTACAAACGTCAGAGTTCTACGATACATTCACATCATTGACTCATTAGTTTATTTTTCGAGTTAGAAAAGTTGAAAATAGTTTAGTCAATTTTGTTGCATATTACCTTACTAGTTTGCCTACCTATCGGATGAGTCCTTGCTACTTTGAATATAAATACGACGGAGGGATACCATTGCCTATTGGTTCATACTCCAACGCTAGGTGCCGCCACAGTCGCCTTCTGGTGATTTGGTAAGTTGATAGGTTTTTATTATTTGATATATTTTGAGGGCCTGGACCCTTGGAATTCGTTGTCTGGCTTTGGGTGCCTCGACAAGTTCGACAATGTTAATCAGCTAAGATTACTCTTTAAGAATCAAGTCGCTCCGTGCCTTCCCAAATAGTCATCTAATTTCGAGAGAGCACTTGAAATAGGAAGGGTATACAGCTTATAAAGCCCCAGACTGCTTTGTTTGCCACCAGACAACATTAATTTTAAATCTATTTTCATAATTTATTACCTATTTGATTTTTATTCATTTAAGCAGTTGTATGACCAGTTAGAAGTTACTCCTAGAACTAACGGAAGAAAGTATTTAATATTGTAAATATAATGTAGGTTTCCCTTTTTCGTCGAATCTCCCTTTGCGCGGACCCAAAAGGGCAGCTGCTAAGAAAGCAATGGTGCCGGCCAGAGCGTGAACAACCCCGCATCCTTGAACAGTTCAGTGGTTGAAACTTCAATGGCTGAAATATTATTATGTATACGAAACGAAACTTGAAGAGGAGGCACAGGTTCTTTAAAAGGACTGTCGAGCCGAGAAGAAGAACATAATACAATACTTAGGTATAGTAGTCGTAGGTACTTGGTCGTTGAGGAGTATTTTTATTCAATCTGTTCATGAATAAACTTACGAACACAGTTCTATGCGACAGTTATACGTGGATAGATTGATGCCCTTCTAATATCGGTAGCCATACCTACCTTCATAGTATTTCTGTAGGTACGAATTTTAGCTGCAAATCAACGTACTCGTAAAGTGGTAACCCAATTGAAGTAGGTACTCTGACCCAGCTTACTTTGGTATGTACTACCAATTTGATGGCGGATTATCAAATGGAACTAAATTAAAGTAATAGCTGGTGAGCTCTCACATATGGCTATCGCACTCGAACATGCATGGTATTGTCGGTAGTTTGTACTAATCAAGGAAAACGGCAATTCAAAACACAAGTAGAACTATAAACGGTCGATATATTAGATAATTCTCATGCCTCTGAAACATACCTGCTGTAATTATATCTGTTGGTGGTGAATTAAAATCAAGGATTAACCCACCTGATAGATCGTGAAACCCTAGCGTTTTCAGCCATCCATTTTGAGACCACGCCCAGTGTGTCACAATTGGATAAACGATACCTGAAACATATTATTTATTCAGATAAGTAGCCATAATTACTAGGTATAGAGATAACAGTAACCGAGTGTACTAGGCGCTGGGTTCGTTATCTAGTGAGCGATGAAGGTTCCCGGCGACCGGGGTTCAAACCTCGGCCAGGTACAAGTGTGCGAAAAACTTGCATAAACTTTTTCATGCCCTGGTAGCTTAGGTCTTCATCACTGAAGCAGTCAAAGACCAAGTGAAGCCTGAAATACTTGGGTTATAATGATTATAATGTAAACACAAAACCGTTGATGCCTCAGATGCAAAATAACCCGCTGGCCAATAAATTGTGACACCCAAAATTGGGTTAACACAGAAAAAACATAAACAGATAAAAATACAGTTGGCAACCAACGAAACTAATGGAATCTATTATATAAAAGTTAATGTTTCTTTCTTTCTTGTCCTTTATGCGTTCCTATACCATTCATGCAGTTGCGGTGAAACTTTGGTGTGTTGTGCGCACGCCCACAAAGGTTTCTACTTTTTTTGCATGGTCGAACGATTTCTCAGTTCTCAATGGACCGATTTCGCTCAAATTCGGAGGGTAATTGGGGGCAGGCTTAGACAATTGCCTATAAATTTCGTCGTGCTTGATCGTAATAATCACTGCGCATGCGCGAACATGAAATTTGTTGACACATGCAGAACTCCAGAACTATTAGATGGCCCACCCAACTTTTTTAAACAAACTAGATACTAGAGTAATTCTTCTTAGTTTAGTGGCAGTTCGTGTGTGACATGTGTGAAAGTCCATAACACCACTCCAGTCCAAAGGCCCTTTCAGAAATCTTGAAAATAGTCGTAAAAAATAGTCGTTAGTTGATTGGGACTGGTGAGGTATAAGCTTCCAAGTCGAGCAGGTATCTCGCACATTCAAAGCGGATGCTTCAAGGGATGCTTCTAGATGCTTCAAGGGACATCCAGTGGGAATTGTATGGGTTGCCGAGAGCAGTATAATTACATCTTCTCCATGGATGGCTGGCATTTTACTTTGGTAGTGGCTTTCATAGTAGGTACTACAGGTTCGCCGATTTTGGGCAAAGTAAGTATTCATCCAGATGCCGTTTATGGTTTCTACTTCACAAAAAAAAAAAATCCTGAGTACCTATTGAAAGGTTGTCTTTTTCCACTAATACTCAAACAATATACTGTTAAACCGGTTCCGGCGGTCAAACCACCGTCAGTAACTAACAATAACTTATTTTATGTACCTACCTACGTTACTAATCACGTTACATAGTTACAGTTTCATTGCGAGTGATTTAGCTCTTAACTCTACATATCATATGAATGAAAATGGATGTTTCTTTGCTTATCCCGTATGCTTTTCCATACCATTCATCCGATTGCGATGAAGCTTGGTGAGTTGTTGTGTGCACGCCCGCGAAGGTTTCTGGAATTAGTAGGTAGAACCATTTTACAGTATCTGGAGCGCGAGTCTTTACACATGGACTAGCTAGCTATATGTAGCCTGCTGATTCGTCTGAAAACCTGATTTATTCGTATGCATAACCAAACAGGGGGAAAAAATATTGTGCAGGTGTCCAGAAGCACTTCAATAAACAAAATTAAATCACAAACACGTTCCTTCTGTGTGTAGCATTGCAACGCATGCCAGGTAGGTATAGCTAGTTAGTAGCAGTTCGTATGTAACACAAGTGGTACAGTTGACAACCAACGAATCTAATAGAATTATATTAAGAACTATATTATATATTATGAACGATATTATATTATGAAAAAAATATATGTTAGTAGGTAAAGGTATTAGTTTTCATTTGAGGTATTGGTTTTCATTTCTTGAGGTACTGATTTTCCATTTCTAAAACAACTTTTCCAAGTTTTTAGTTAGGTAGGTACTCACCAGGGTCCTTGGCGAATTCCGTCGAGAGGTGTTTAAAATATCCCTCGGGATCTACCTGCAATACGTAATACAAATATCTGCACACCGTCCAGTGCCCGTTGTATTGCATTAGGGCGGTACCTACTCAACGATATGTTAAGTTTTACAAACCAGATATAACGGCTGAGTATATCAGATATGCAGCAAACTGACATCTTTCGGCCACTGCTCCTGACACTATGGTTGCGGTAGTGGCTGCGAAGATGAACTGGAAAAACCAGTCAACGTAAGAAGACTCAGGGAGACCCACGCCCGCGAAATGTTGGTAGCCGATGAACGGGTTACCCTCACCGTATGCAAGAGGGTAACCCACAATGTAGTAGGCGAAACAGCAGACCACTGAAATTATGATTTCAAAAAACCATAACAATTATTAGTACGTGTAGCAATAGATCTAGTAACATAAATATTGTCTACATGGTTGTTGGAAGGTGTTTTTGGACAGTATTTGGAAGGTAAAGTTATGTGCTCAGATTACATGGAAGGGTTTTCATCAATTTCGATGGAGAATACTCATGTTAACTGTCACTGTCAAGCAATGTCTCCTTCCTTCAATAAACATTAATAATTGTAGTGCATATACTTTTTAGTTGACGTCTTATATTGAAGTGGAAAAACTGAGAACATGATTAGGGCCTCACCAATAGAGGCCAAAACGTCGTTCGAATAAAGAATTACACCAACTGGCTGTGCTGTCCATCGTAATTTATGAAAACCCTACGATATAAATATTTTATCCACATAACGACAAAATGTGATAGGGGAACTGAATCAAGTGTAGAAGAAGTATAGGTACTTAGTATGGTAGAATCAAATAGTAACGTACCCATATCCAATAGATTTTTCATCAATATATTAACAGCATTCTTTGTCTGAACGGCTCCTATTTCTAGGCATGAAAAACCAGCTTGCATAACTACAATTAGAATAAGAATATTAATGCACTTAGATGTATGTCTGTCAATAGTTTTAATAATTAGGTAATTAGCAGTTTTATAGTCAGTCCCTAAATATTTTCTTCGACAACAGTGAGTACATCCTACCTACTTCATATTACCTACCTACTTTTGATAGTAGGTAGATCTACACGAGATCTATAAGTAATAGAAGTTGGGTCAAGGTAAAACTCACCATGCTGCTGTGCACCTACCTAAATTGCGAGTAGGAAGTAAGTATTAACCACTAACACTATTGATTCTCAGTGGAAATGAAATTTTTTGATAACATATATAATTTCTCTAACAGATGACATAGAGAGGACCGGACTGAAACAAGTTGATACCTGTTTCATATATTTATTTAAACATAATGCACAAAAGGACTGTGGATTCTTGTAAACGTGCACAACGATACACGTAGGTACCTACACAACAGAAGGACTACAGCTATGGCTGGACTACAGCAAAGGACTACAGCAAACTAACTTATTACGGTCTTTGGTTTTATCTAGCTACCTAAGTTATTATCCTCTATAATATTATGTTACCTACTTCATGAGCTCTCTTATTTAATAATCGACTCACGGGAAACAAAAATACCGTTCGACATAATGAAAAAGTCATCGATACTCTGTTTCAAGTCTTCTAATTCTGCCGTTTCATTTTGTGCATTTCCGGACATATTCCTGAAATCGAAGTTCCAAGTTTCATTGAAGTAGGTATTTCCATAATTTTTCAAGTAGTATCATATTAAATACACAGCTAACGTAGAAAAATAGCAATAATATTATTATCTAGCGGACGAACTTCATGAGTCACTTGAGATGATACCCATACTACAACAACTCGACTCATTCTCAGGTTCAACTACGATATATTTTTATTCAGAGTCTAGAATCTGGAATGGGAAATTGATTAGAATGAATTTATAAATAGCTGCTCATTTTTCATTGCACCAGTCCAGCAGGTACATAACTATTTACTACGTTCGATCCCAGTACTTCCTTTGGTGTGCTTACGAGCCGTGCGAATGAGGAGCACCCATGACTTCAGTTTATATTTTTGAATGAATTTTGGTTCCGTTCTAAGAATTTTGAGTCCAACCGCACTCTCCTACGATGAATAGCTCGTTTTCTACGAGCTTTCAAATTTTCGGCAGCGAGTGACGTCACACTTGGCAAGGGGGGTCCCACCCAGGCGGGAAAGGTGCAATGACGTCACTAGTTGCCGAAAATTTGAAAGCTCACAGAAAAAGAACTATTCATCGTAGGATAGTGTGATTGGTCTCAAAATTCATAGAATGAAACCTACTTTCATTTAAAAACGGGAAAGTAACAGAAGTCATGGTTACTCCTCATTCAGCCTCCAAGAAAATTTGAATATTTGAACGGATTTGTGCCTGCGATGTCTTTATTCCCTCCCAAAACTATCAGAGGACCTTCTAAGCTGTAGACCTTTTACGTACCACTGATAACTAACAGCTTTGAACACTTCAAGCGGGAATGTGTGGGTCGAACTGTCCAATTCCACAATACCTACATCCCTCTAACCCCTCTTTCTACGGCTGGGAACAGAAGTGACTATCGTAAACACCAACACAACGGCCTGATGATGATTTCCTTAAATAGAAAGCGCTCGCCTCCAATACCTACTCGACTTGCTAGTGACGACAGATTCCTCCGCTCATATAATATTGATACCTATCTACCTGATTATGCCCTTTAGAAATGAAAAAATGACGTGTCAACCTATGGCAATGGGTCTAGTACTACAGTACCAGCATTCCCTAACAGTCAACATTTACTCATCTACTTATTACGTACTACGTAGGTGTGTTCCTGCAATCATCACCTCAGGATGATGAGAGCGTCCAATTGTCGATACCTAGTTGCCATGTGGTCCATGTTACCAATTATTCGTTCCATATAGGTAGGTACTTTAAAAACAACGTTTTGTCTTACACTAGTGGAACTGTAAACTGCTGAGATTGCGTTTTAGTAAATTTTCATATTACCAACCTCTGGGCCTTCTCAGTTCTTTTGTAGTGCTGGATACTCCTCAAAGATGTGTTCCAAGTAGTACTGCCGACACCAGTTTGACAACCGCTTTCGACATACAACCAACATCGAATATTCTTATAACTGTCAGCAATCAATATATATAAAAACGGGTCTATAATTTATTTACCGTTGCCCTTCAATCTTGATTTGGCTTTCGTGTATACATGCATGTACTCGTAATAGCCTGTTCAAACAGAACAAAGAAAACATGCATTGCTTTGAATCAATATCGTAACTGAACACATAGGTAGATACTCAGTTCTATATTAAATCATTTAAGTGATATCGCGAGCCTAAAAGGAAATCATTACAAAGCGCCAGCGCCCGCCCTCAAAAGGACTGCGTGCTGCAGGTGATATCACGTTTCATTGTCAGGAGTTAATAGTCAAAGATCCCAGGCCCAAAACATCGACTCATTTGACCACAATTTTCTCCCTCCATTATGGACGGTACACACGGTGGTGAATCAGAAAACGCGCGTCTTTCACCCAGATCTGGTGGCCATGAAAAATGGTGGCCGTTCATAGATGCTCAAAATGATGGAGTTTTGACTCATTTGACCATGGCTCACAGGTGGTAGAGTTACTGCTGCAGACGTATTTCCAAATTTGAATTTTAATAATTAAAAAATGACTCATTTGACCATGGTTCTTTCTTGCACCCAGTGATTCTGCATGAAAAAAGAAGTAGTAATACCCGCGTCTGCCATTCACAGGTGGTGGAGTTTCCGCGGCCGACAGATTTCAAAATTTGAATTTGAATAATGAAAAAGTGAAAAATTAATCATTAAGGAAGTAGAAAGACCCGCATCTGCCATTATCAGGTGGCGGAGTTACTGCGGCAGACGAATTTTAAATTTGAATTTTAATCATGAAAAATTTATTCACTTGAGTCACTTTTTTCATTATTAAAATTCAAATTTTGAAATCTGTCGGCCGCGGAAACTCCACCATCTGTGAATGGCAGACGCTGGTCTTATTACTTCTTTTTTCGTGCAGAATCACTGGGTGCAAGAAAGAACCATGGTCAAATGACTCACTTTTTAATTATTAAAATTCAAATTTGGAAATTCGTCTGCAGCAGTAACTCTACCACCTGTGAGCCATGGTCAAATGAGTCAAAATTCCATCATTTTGAGCATCTTTGAAAGGCCACCAGATCTGGGTGAAAGACGCGCGTTTTCTGATTCTGACCAGCGTGTGTGCCATCCATAATCGAGAGAGAAAATTATGGTCAAATGAGTCGATGTCTTGGGCCTGGGATCTTGGACTATAAGATCTACTGTTACAGCGCCCATTTGTCTTATTCGCAATACTACGTGTCATCAAAAGTGGAACGCTAAAGTTCCTATTCGTAAAAAAAATTAAACTATAGATAAATATTAAACAAAAATTAATAAAATATACCTATTATAAACTAAAATAAATTTTAGTAGGTAAATATATTTAAATATATGTAGGTAGGTAGGTATTTTAATATAGGTAGGTATTTAAAATATAAATATTTTCATTAAATTCTATCTACTAAGTTGAACTAAAATAAACTGAATTATATTGTATTAAATTGCAATTAAACTAAAAATTAAGTTTTTTGATACCATCCTGAGCATTGTACGTCCAGCATTTATTTGCGCCAAAAAGCTTGGTCAACATGATCGTGAATGAAACTGTATACATCCAGCCCAGATATCATTACTAGGGAACACCTGATTATAATCACGGATGGCTGTATGAAATCGAGTTGGTTGTTCTCTGATATTATTTCATTTGAGGAATGATGGTTCTTTTGGATTTTGTTGAGAGGTACTTTTGAACGAAACTTATGCTTCAAACAACAAATAATTATTAATAAAATTCTTGAATCCCGCGCATGAGCACGAGTGTAGGTTTTGACTAAAGAAAACAGTGATCTACGCAGAAGGGGCATCTATACAGGTAAATAATAAACCGTTGTGTAATAATTTGCAGTGTTTTATCAATTTGTGTCCTGAAACTTTTTTATTGAAAAATAGTTCACCGCTTATCCTTCAGCTGCCTAGTTACTCACCTCACAAAGCTTTTTTGGTAATGGTTATGATTTACGTACCTACCTATGTATATTATCTATGTTTCCAGAATATGCTTACCATCAGTCAGTCTTCTAGCTGTTGTTAAATATCCTCAATTTCGATAGTGCCATAAACAGAGAGAAGTTATTGACGCACGAAGAGATGGTATTGGCATAAGTACACTGAGAAGGTTTGTGGACTCACGACCCAAGTTAAAAAAGGTTTTTATGAGAATGAAAACAGTTTCTGCCTATCTTCAATTTATATTGTTTACATACCCACTCATAAACCAACTGGATGTCGTTATTTTGCGATCCTAAACCCACCCTGCCCATAGGTACAGTGTTTTGGTCTTCTGTATCGTAATAATGATCAGTGTTACGACACTACGGTATTTTTCTCGACACTACTATATATAGTAAACTACTATATTATATTAAACGCTTGTGGTTGGTTCCGAAGTCAATTTGCATATCAATATTTACTGTTAGAGAGAGGGTTTCAGACAAGTAGAGGAATAATTGAGTTATAATACTGATTAGTGAATTCCAACGTATTACATTTCATAAGCTACAGACGTGTGTTCCACCTGTTAGTTGAGTAGGTTTTAAAACATAAGACCTATCACTGAACTTTCTACAACAAACTTTCCAGCAAGTCGAAAACAAGTTAAATCGAACGTGAGAAAGGAACAGCCCTATCGCTCAAACAAATCAACTGTGAACAATAAATTAGTAGTGATTTGTTTGTGACACCAACCTGGTGTGAGTAAAGAAAAACCCAGGTTCCCAGGTTGGGATTCGAACCGACGGACCACAGTCGCCGTCCTTGTCACCCCAAAATCTGGGTGTGATTATCCAATGATTTGAGTATTTCGTCCTAATAAAAGCAGGTAGCAATTTCTCATTGCGACCAAGCATTTTGGTATTAAGAGTTCCACTAATAAGCCTACGTACTTACCTTCTTTTCAACCTAAAACAACACAACTCTAGCCTTGAGCGCTTATCAGGTGAAGCGTCAGTCGTAAACATTTTACTTCACTTACAATAAATTAGTTCCAATAAATTAGTTCTTAAATGCATTTTCAAGAAAATTGTACTTAATTTTATGATTTAGCCACTCCTTTAGTCTTAATTTCAGTATTTACGAGGTAGAAAGAACATTCTGTATTATAATATGCCAGATTAGTACCTTTATGCAGACTAGGTACCTATATTGTACATATTGGCTTCGAGCTAAGGTTGAAATCTTCCTTTACTTACCAACACTTGGGTTACTGACAGTATTTACTAGGTTCCCACCAACCAATTTCCGTCCGGGTCCATCCGGGTATACGCCTTTCAAACTCGGTAGGTAGGTGCAATTAAATTTCAATTATAAATAATTTGACGCTCCCTCTGCTGATCGTGCGATGTCACTTAGTTTTCTGTACCTTCAAGTACCTACTTCTAAGAGCCTATTTAAAGACATATTTGAAATGAGTGATATCAAAGATACTTATTTAGTTACAGCAATATAGTAGTACATACAGGATGTTAATGTGGTACGAACTAAATCACTCGCGACGAAATCGTGGAAACCCATTTCAAAGAAAAACGGAGTTATTGAAAAATAGTCTATTTCCACTAATATACTATATAATATTTTTTATGTTAATGTGGATTTGGATAGTTAGTGGACCAAACTGAAAACAAAGTGAACATGAAACGCTATGTTCAATTATAATTATACGATTATTTTATTTATTGAACTACATCGAGGACTATAGAATTATTCTGTTTAGGAGGGCCACTAGGTCACTTGCCGTTAATCTTAAATAAAAAGATCAATCAGTCACCTAAAAGATTTTATAATTCGTTTGAAAAAGATTTTGCTCGGTTTAAAGAAAGTACAGTTTGCTTGGAAAACGTTTCATTTGCTTTAAAAAAGTTCTATCTGCCCCACAAGTCCCAAGCAAGTCAACTATACAGGGTGTAACATGAGTGATGCAAAACCTCTCTCCCACGTGTTCTGCATCTAATTTCCGACAAAAAGTGTCCTATAACATTTTTTTTTTTACTCCGCTTAATACCCCCCCTTTTTTCACTTTTAAGATTTTTTTCGAGTTTCCGACCTTGTCTCACTAAAGCAGATATAACTTCCTTAATTTAAAAAATTAATTCAAATTTAGAGATACCGCTGGAAAGAGCGTTAAATTTCCTGTCTCTCTAATGCCTAACAAATTTTTTTTAGGAGGACTTGAGGAGTGAGAATGGAGTTTGAAAAGTGAATTTGGTCAAAATCTTGAAATGGTCTGTTTTTTCAAACGCTAGGTGATCCTATTAATTCTTGTAGCAGAATGGTGAAGGTAAGCTAAAAAATGCGCCAAACGTCAGCTTTCCAAGGGACTAATCATTGATTAGATGTAGAACACGTGGGAGAGAGGTTTTGCATCACTCATGTTACACCCTGTATAAATTAAATACGGGTGACATAGGTACTATGAGATATGGACTGGGATTTATTCCCCACGTTTCAAATGTGCCAAGAAACTTACTGTTCGAGAGACATGAGTGAATGAAGAAACAGGAAAGAACCACTGAATCGTCATCATTTGTGCATTCAGACGGAGTGACGATTTTATCACTGATTCATCGGGTTTTGTTGTGGGTGCAAATTCCTGCAGTGAACATTAATTAGCAGTATTTCCGTTGCTCTTCCGCATTCAAATTGATGTCGATCCCAGTTTCATGAAAAGGTCAAGTTCAAACATTGGCGGAAGGTCAAATGTTGATACAGTTCCAGCTCAACTCTCCCCCCTTCAAGAGTGTGGCGTGTCTTAAATTATTTTGACTCCAGTAAAAACGAATTTCCAGCCCAAGGGATGGGAAACGGAAGAGGTGGGAGCTGTTAGCCTGAAGGGGGGAGTTTTACAGAGATGGCACATTCGCGCAGCTCAGTGCTCTTTCCGCGGCTTCCACCAACGCTCGGCCGGTACTAAGGTAAGAAAGCTAATGAATTAGTTGACTAAAGCAATGTTATTGATTTTAATGCATAAACAGCACGCCAAAATTTAAAAAATTGTAACGGATAACCGCAGTTTTCAAAAATATGAATGAATTTTGAATGAATGAATGAACTTTTGCCATCGAGAACGTGTGTTCCCATACAACTGAGTTGGTCATCAAAATATTTACAAAAAATAAAGTATGGACAGGCAGATACCTACTTAGTATTTAAACGAATAAATACCTACACAATATAACAGGCCGGTACGAGAATTTTTTTTTTTACAGACTGTTTAAAGTTTTACATTTGGACCGCATCAAGTTTCATGCTCTGTTTAGTTAATATGTTATTTAGTTTAGTTGATTATCTAGTTAATAAGACAAGCCCAATCACAATAACTTCCTCTACAATAAATTAAATATTATTAAATACATCACAGTTGTCATCTTTGGTATTAGTATAAAAAAGTAATATTTAGCGCAATTTTCCATGATGAATGTTATTGATATCAATACAGTATATAACAATCTTAATTTTAATAAGCTAATTAATCAGTTATTATATCATTAACAACATGTCAAATTCAACAACATAATACATGGAGAGTTAACAACATTATATTATACTTTTTAAAGGTATTACAACTTTTCCTGGATTATAATCTTAAAGGGTTTTTTTAATAAGTAGGTATATGATTTGCCTCTGCAATATTCCTCAACTGTCTTTTTTATGTGCAATCGTAATTTAATTTTTTTTCTATTCGAATAATGCAAAAGCTATTAATTTGAGAATTATTGCGCAGATGTAATAAAATACATTCTTGGCCTCTTGGATACTTTCTATGTTGAGAAGCTGTATGTGTTTTTCTTGTTCATTCTCTGTTCCTTTTTGGTCCTTAAGGTAGAGTGCTCTCTAAGATTCCGATAGAAGGGACAATGAAACAACAAATGAATCAGAGTTTCAGGGACATGTTTGTTACACAGTGTGCAGTTGTCTTTCCCACTGATGGCACGCGTTATTCCACTTGCGTATATCCTGACAGCCCCCCCCCCCCCTCCCCGTTCTCATTTGAGCCAGTACGCGGGTGAATTTTATTGGGATTGTAAGTTTTAAATACTTTTGCGGGCCTAGTTGCCGTGACATCTACCGAAAGCAGGGGATGTAGCTCAACAGTAGCGCCCTCTCCATATCTACCTGTTCCTGAGATCATCTTTAAACTTTTTGAGGATAGAGGCAATTTTTTTCTTCAGTTCTTTAGGTGGTAACAGATATATCACAGTTTGCATCCACTTTTTTGACAAGCTGCGACAGTTATGAGAACCAGTTATACTTTTCTTTGTTTGTGAAACTTTTTTGGGAAACTGCTGTGCAGATTGATCAATCTAGTCAGACAGATTTTAGGACACCTGTCATTTTCCATTACTAACAACTTGTAATGGTAATTCAAGGCATATTTTAAAATGAACCACTGCGCGGGAGTGATGCCGGTTTCTAATCTTGCTATATAATTTGGTGTTGTCCTCTGCATGTATAGTAATCTTTTGTAAAAGTTTGTTTGTGCTACTTCGACCGATTCGACATAACGTAATGCCCATGTACCTACCTATGAGCACCATATAAGAGGGTTCTCAATACCAAAGACTGAAATATTTTATCCCTGGGTTCCCAGGAATAACATCGCGATTTACCTAGTATAGTTAGTGCGTACCAAGCCACAATTCTAGCATTGCTTATAGCATCAGTAAACTGAAGAGGGAAGAGCGTTGAGGATGAGAATGTCACCCCCGAGTAGTTGAACCACTTTGTGGCCTCCCATCGTCCCCCCCCCCCCCCCCCCCCCCCCGATAGAAGATAGGATTTCTAATCTTTGGGCTACCCTTGCCAAATTTTACTGCTTTCGTTTAGTTGACGTTTACAACCAATTAACAGGTGGTGCAGTACTCCTACAGAATTTCAATTTTCTTATTTAAGTCTATTTCACTTCTTCCTAACAGAATGAGGTCATCGGCATACATCAGTGTGGTTATCTCATGCTTACCGTCAACCTCGAGGCCCTTAGCACCTCTCCCCCGAAAGAATTCATCTATGTCCGAGACGAACAAATTGAAAAGAGCGGGACTTGAAAAATCTCTCCTCGGGGTATTCCCTGTGTTATGGGAAAATCCTTGCTACATCTCTCATCCTTCTGTATATGCGTAACAGCGCCATCGTATATGGCTTGTACAACTCTGAGAAGCTTTGGGGAGAGACCTACTCTAATAAGTTTTTCCCAGAGCAATGGATCGTTGATTGAGTCAGAACACTTCCTAAAGCCGATAGATGCCGATATTACCGTTCTTCCAGGGAGACGGATGTGATTTTGATTGACGGAAGAAAACACAAAGATATTGTCTTGTGTACCTCTGGAAGCGCGAAAACCTGCTTGTCCCTCAGGGATAATCTTATTTTCATCTGCCCGTTTTTAAAAATATTTTAAATACAGGTTCTTTCAAAATGTTTGATACACGGAGAAAAAGGTGCAAAAATATGCCCTCAGGTGCTCCAGATTTGTTTTTAATTGATAAATAGCCAAATTGTGCTCAAAACCACGAATTTAACGGTGATCCAAAGTTTTCAGGAGGTAGGTAAGTATAATATATAGGTACAATTTTTTTACGTATACCTATACTCTAAAACTCACTTTAAAAATTCTTGAATTAACCTGAAATATTTTAAATTTTTCGTACACCCTCTCAGCCATTGAACGTAAAGAAAAACACATTTACCCCACCCTATGAATTTATATATATTTTCAAGGCACAATTTCTCCCTTTCATTGGGTCAATCGGGACAATTGTTACGTACATTATACCCACAAGTATTAGGGATTTTATTTTTCAAAATCCAGTTCTACTGCGAAAAAATCGAAATTAGGAATGAGCGAATTGCCAATAAAAAGCTGGAATTCAGCATTTTATGGTACGAAAACGAAGAATATTCAAGAAACAATCAAACAACATCAAATTACCTCAAAAGGTAGTGAGTAGGTTGAAGGGAGTAGGAACACGTTATTGACAATATTAGCTCATTGCGGTTCTGTTTAATCTCGAAAGTTTGGCAGGTTTATGAAGTTACAGTCATTATTTCGAAGTCCAACAATGATTTGCACCAAGTGGGTCAAAATTGAGTTTATTAGCATGACTAAACTATAATTTCTCCGATAAACGGAAAACCGAAAAATCATGGATTATTCGGCATAACTCTTCTCAGCATAACTTGCCGGTTCAATGGATTATCGATGCGACTATGTGCAGGGATGAATTTGCAAAAAGCTAAAGTCCAAGGACATGGCCAGTCAGGTGGATGGATCAGGTATAATAGAATGATCCCTTATCTCTTCTAGATTAGTATAGATGAGAGATACAGATATGGACCTGTCAGAGATTCTTTATGAACTCATGCCAATGCAGTCGCCTTAAATTTATTATAATTACGTATGTAAGATAATTATGTAGGTAAGAAAAACTAGAATACATATTCATCATTGATTTTCAAACGATCCGAATAAGGTGAAATTGTGGTATGAATACACGATTTATAGGAAAATAGGGCTTAACCTGTTCAATATTATTAGATTAGGTACCTATATACAGTAAAAAATATTTTGTAGAGCTTTGAGAATTTGAAACACTTTTTTAAAATGAAAGATACAAATTTGAAATATTTTTTTTACTTGACAAAAATATATATTACTAACTGCTATGTCCTGTTTACTCTGCTAGGTAATTATTTACATTATTTTTCGCTAGTTCGATAACAACAGATAACTTCATCTGGGAAGATAAGACGGTGGCTTGGAAGAGAAAATCACTAACTAGTTGCTTCGGAAAATGTAAACCGTTGAACAAGTACAGTAGAAGCAAGTAGATAAATATTAGGTAGGTACATTAGCAAAAATGTACATTTCAAATAATTATTAAACACTCCAACAGGTTGCGATTTCTATTTGTTTCTATTTAATATTTTAGTAATGGACCTTTTTTAAAAACTGCTGCAAATTATTACACAACGGTTTATTATTTAGGTACCTGCATAGATGCCCGCCTTCTGCGTAGAACACTGTCTTCAGAGGCAATACCTACCCTCGTGCTTCCCTCAGAAAAGCCCTAAATCGAGCCTGAAACAAAAACTATCACATGGGACGGGGAGGGGGGGACCTTTTTTCATGCTCGATTCCAAAGGACCGATTCTAACGTTTTTAAATTGATCCCGAACTTGAAAAATTTTTCGTCATCATGATAGTGAATGAGACGGTAGGTACCTACCTACCAGCCCAGATTTTTTTTTTAATCCCTGGATTTGACCTCATTGGGTCCCGGGGGGACTTTTTACTGGAATGTCCCTGTAGGCTTCACAAACATGATTATTACCAGAGGTGAAGAGCTAATCGCTGGTCGGGTAAGCACATGCAAGCTTTTCAAAAATTGAATTGGTGCCCGCCCGAGACGAGAACCAGAGACGCCGCGAACTTTTATCCCAATCGGGGATATAAAGATCGGCGAATTAGTAGTATAATTCGATGGGTCTCTATCCCGCATGGACCCTGGTCCCTTTCAGCCAATATCTAATCAATGATAGAATTCTTGAATACTCCGAATATTTTCATGAAACTGTCATTCCTCAGCAGGCTCCAGTACGTGTACGGATTTATGGCTTTCCTGGCGGGAGCACGAGGATAGGAATGTTCACCACAGAAAACAGTGATCTACGCAGAAGGGGCATTTAGATATAGGTAAATGATAAACCGCTTTGCAATAATTTGCAGCGGTTTTTTCCATGCTTGATTGTAAAGTTTCATTAGTGAAAATAATAAACCAAAACATTTCAAGGTGTAGGGTGGTACCTACAAAAAATTCAAAACCGGTCTGTCCGGCTGTTCTTACCATCTTACCCATTCGGGCTGAGTATGAATGAGGAAACCTTCAGTCAACAGGTAGGTAGACCTTGTTCCGTAGAGCTGACAAGGTTGATACTTATTTCTCGGTTACAACTCAGTGAGAGGAGAGTTCCACATTGCGGTGCACGCTCAAATGAACAGTGTATACACCAGAACCAACGACTTTCATCAACTAGGTGTGCCATGGTTTGTTATGTCTGAATGACTTTGGTGGATAAAACAAGTTATTATTTCCTACTAACGTATCTTTGAACCCCCACACGTCTAAGGGTATTTTGATAAATATGCTCGACGATGCCAGAGGAAAAATTTCTGCTATTCAAATCGACATAAACCATTACTATGATATTTAATCACTTAATAAAGACTAGCGTCAACAGAAGGCTTGTTGTGGAACTTGATACCCGACGTATACCCTAAGTAGAAGATGCCTGTTGTAGTAAACGAATAGACAGGTCAGGCGTCAGGGATCGCATCGATTGCCAAACATCGATGTTTGCTATTGATATTTTTCCCGTTTGACGCTTCCCAATAATTGCGATGAAAACATTTTCACGAATAGGGTTGATTTTTAATATGATGGCTGGACCTAGAATTCTTGTAGGAGTCTGTAGGGCCCCTTGTCGGAGAGTAAGTGGGCGAACAGTATCAGCTGTAGGCCTGCAGCGATGTCCTATCGATCGGACTGAATGGCCGGCTTTATAGCACTTAAATAAAATCCGACTAAACACATCAATACTTAGACAAATTGGTGTCATTTCCTACAGCGTATGGGAAATGAGAAGCTGATGAATGAATAAATGTTTTGTTGTTATATTATATATTATTATGTATTAGTAATCTTTCACTGAAGGGGAGGATGACTGATGGTTTAAAATATCAACCTTTGGGTTTAAAAAAATGCCTAATTACGGAAAATGATCAAAGTCAGCTGTTGCTTGTCCATTCGTGGTGGTTCGAGTTCATGAGCTAAAGTAGATTGTCTATTCCCCAATCGGAATTCGCTAAGCTGGGCTCCTAGTAAGGGCTCTGGAGTACCTGGGAGACTCTGGTATTATAAATTGCTACAAATTAGCTTCTAGGTTACAGAGATGACAAGATCGACACCCTCCATCCCCCGAATTGTATACATCGGTCTACGATCCATACAAGTAATTACTTACCTGCCGCTCATTCTAATATCTCCACAATAGGTTATATCCATGTGCGTCGCGAGAAGTCTTCGGCTGCTGATTGAATGAAGTAGGTTATTATAGCATTTTAATAATAATTATGAACACTGTATTCCAATCTGGCACGCGCTGATCTTTTTTCAGAATAGTACAGCCGTTTGCCCTTTACGATCTTGAGTTCTTGAAACATAAAACTTCCACTAAACGCTGGGTTAATCTTGATAAAATGTAACCTAGTCCCGAAACTAGTAAATAAAAATAAATAAATAAATGAAAAATATACCTACGATATACTACATGGGTAACTTATGTAGGTTTGTTTTCTAATAATGAATATTAGGTATCACTCATCAAAGCAGTCATAATCAGCTAGTAAGTACCGATTAACTGAAATATCGTCATGCCATGACAAGGAAGAGTACCATGTCTAGCGCGTGACCTTGGTAGATACGAGTAGAATTACCAGACTTACCGACCATCGCGCCAAAGAGGTGCTAGCAAGCTTGGAAGCCACAGAAGCAAAAACGCTGCAAATTATTACACAACAGTTTATTATTTACCCGTATAGATGCCCCTTCTCCGTACATCACTGTTTTCTGTGGTCAGTACCTACCCTTATGGCCCCAGGAAAGCCCTAAATCGAGTACCAAAGCCGGTCCGGGAATTAAAGGTTCATAAAATGCGCGGGATTCAATAATTAAATAATTAATTATTTGTTGTTATTCATGACGCATAGGGTAAATAATAAACCGTTGTGTAATAATTTACCTGCATAGATGCCTGTTCTGCCTAGCCCTCTGTTTTCTGTGGTCAATACCTACCCTCGTGCTTCCCCCAGGAAAGCCCTAAATCCAGTAGGTATTGAAGCTGGGCCGGGAATTACAGTTTCATACAAATGCGCGGGAGTCAATAATTCAATCATTAATACATTATTTGTTGTTATTCATGAAGCATAATAACGTTTCTTCAAGTTGCCAAAGTACCTATCAACAAAATCCAAAAGGGTCCATTCTTCAAAAAATGAAATAATATCACAGAGCAACCAACTCGACTTCATACGCCATCCGTGATTATAATCAACGATATATGGGCCGGATTTATACTGTTTCATTCACGATCATATTGACGAAGCTTTTCGGTGCAAACGAACGGCTGGTCGTACAATGCTCCGGGTGGTCTCAAAAAATCTGCAAGTTCCAGTCAATTTAAAAACGTAAAAAAACCGTACCCTTCTATTGAAAGTTTTCGAGCTATGGCGTTCTGAAAATTTCAACCCCTATTTTTCACCCCTTAGATATGACTAACAGTCATTTATACACGCCGAGCTTAGCGGACCAACTAGACCCGCAACGGGACCTTCAAACCAAATTTAGTTAATTTTGGTGCACATTAACTAAGAAAACTGCGAAGTACGGCGTACGGCGGAGGACAGAAATGTTGGTTCATTATTTTCAATATTGAACCTTTGGAATCGAGCATGAAAAATAAATTTCAACACCCCCCCCCCCCCCCCCCCCAAATGGTTTACGTTTCAAGGTATGTAGAATCCGAAAATGAAATAAAAAAATTTATGTCCGTCCGCCGTGCACCGTACGCCGCTCGGCGTACTGTTAGTCATCTCAAACGGGTTGAAATTTTCAGAACGCGGTAGCTCGAAAACTTTCAATAGAAGGGTATGTTTTTTTAACGTTTTTAAATTGATCTTGAACTAAAGCAATTTTTGACACCGACCGGAGCATTGCACGATCAGCCGTTCGTTTGCATCGAAAAGCTTCGTCAATATGATCGTGAATGAAACAGTATGAATCCGGCCCAGATAAATATCGTTGCTAGGGATCACGGATGGATTTATGAAGTCGAGTTGGTTGCTCTGTGATATTATTTCATTTGAAAAATGATGGATCTTTTGGATTTTGTTGGCAGGTACTTTTGCAACTTAATGAAACGTTATGCATCATGAATAATAACAAATAATTAATGATCGAATTATTGAATCCCGCGCATTTTCTGTAATTTCCTGGGCGGAGCACGAGGGTAGGTACTGACTACAGAAAACAGTGATCTACGCAGATCTATACAGGTAAATTATTACACAGCGGTTTATTACACAACGGTTTATTATTTCCCTTACGCTTCATTACTACAAATAAATTAATGATTGATTTATTGAGTCACGCGAATTTTTATGAAACTTTAATTCCCGGGCCGGCTCCAGTACTTGATTTAGGGCTTTCCTTAGGGGAGCTCGAGGTCAGAAAACAGTGATCTACGCAGAAGAGGCATCTATACAGGTAAATAATAAACCGTTGTCTAATAATTATCAGCGTTTTTGTATTCCATTTTCGGATTCTACGTGCCTTGAAACGGAAACCATCAAATTTTGAGGGGTTAAAATTTTTGTTTTCATGCTCGATTCCAAAGGTTCATTATTGAAAATAATAAACGAAAAGGGGCAGACAAGCTTGGGGTGACAGAAGCTTTTCCTTACACGTCGCGTACATTTGCAGAATTTTGGGAGGTACAAGTTCTTTTGATTCAGTCTCCAATGCCGGTACCTATTGATTACAGCATCGGTTTCTATAGGTACCTAATGTACTTATATTTTAGAAGTGGGCAAGCTTACATGACATTTCTGAACTTCGTTGTATATATCATATTATCCAATTACATTATTCACTTCCCTGAACCTCTAGACGTCTAGACTCTAATGTGGTGTCAGAACCGCCTTGGAAGTGAATAGGTAGGTACCTAGCTAATTTCCTTTGTAAAAATTCCAATTGTAAAAACAGGAGATCTTAAAACTTTATAACTGCGGGCTTTATAAGCAAATATGCTACCCAGAAGAAAAAAGAAAATAATTGGGCGCCACTCCTCTGAATTAGCAGATTAAAACCACGATCCTAGTTAGAGGTGGATACTTAGGGATGGGTTTTTTCGAAACAAAAATGCTAAATAGTTTAAAATTTTTTTATAATATATTAAACAATGTATAGGTAATTGTCGTGGTACCCCTCAGCTGCGATACCACTCTCATGTAAATTTATAGATTCAACCAATAAACAAGTAGAAAGACGAGCTGTGCGATGCCTCGGGAAAAGACCAGAAGGGTCCCCTCCATCGAACCCCAAACGACTCTCAACGGCCGTTAACGACCGTTGACAGGCGAGGGACGAGGTGGAGGCACCTTTATAAATCGCCCAGCTCGCTCAGCTCTTCATTCGACAGACCTCACTCTTACCTAAGATTTCTCTGTCACTCACCTAGGGTATGTGGCTATGTTACGCGTCTCTCCTACTCTTTCGCCTCCCTTCGCATCTGCTGTGGTGGTAACCGCAGGATGCTTCCTCCTCCAACACTCGCTGTGGTGATAACCGCGGGATGGTAGCATCCTCCTCCTTTAGCGTCTGCTGTGGAGGTAACCGCGGGTTGCTAGTACCTCTCTCCCTTGGCATCTGCTGTGGTGATAACCGCGGGACGCCACTTACTCTAACGCCTGCTGTGGTGATAACCGCGGGGCGTTAGCTATCCGAAAAAACTTCTAAGGAGCACATCCTCTCCTTCAACCTACCCAAACCTACCCTACCTCTAGGCTTACGACAGTAGTGTATAATGTTCGATGTGTATTGAATATTTATATAAATATAGAGATTCCAAAAAAATAGGCTCAGCCAGGCAGGTTCTAGTGACCTCACTTGCAAACAACCCTATCCTAAAGCTTACTGCTAAAAATTTAACCATGTCCTAATATTTAGGTACTAAGCTTAAAACTCCGTGACCGCAAAGGACAGAACAAAGCAGCAGTTTCCAGAAATATGGAAAGAGGAAGAAGGTCCAACTTATGGGATAGGTAGGTAATTACAGAGGCAATAGGTACAAACAATCTGGTGTGGCTGAATTAGCTGCTTATTCAACTTGAGATACCGTATCCTGCAGTACAACAATGGGTATTCATGGCCGGGAAGTTTACGGCATCGAACCGTCGAGAGAAACCTTCGAAAAAATCGACTCTTCTCGACGATACCATAAGTTAACGTTAACAGAGTCTGGGTGTCTGGGATATGTTAACGTCGAATCGAAACCATGATTCCAACCGTTTACGATGTTTTCGATTTAACATGAACGAGAAAACCACGAATACCCTTTATATCGATACGGCAGTCGGCGATGATCCTTCTCAGATGTGTTCCGCCCGATATATCAAACTGAGCTGTTCTTGTTGAAGTGGCATCACCAAGTCGATGAAGAAGGCATTATCCAAACGCTTTGAATTTCATTTGTTATTACATCGTAATATGATTTTGAAACTGTAAGGTAGGTAGGTACTTATGGAATGGTAGTCTGTGTTTTTCCTTATCCCAACCCTTACAGCAACCTTACAAAAACCGTGACACAAGCTTTTCAATATTTCTCCTTTCTGGTATACTGAGGTATTTTTTCCTTCTTCAAAATAAAAACTAGATGAATAGGTACAAAATAATGGTGAAAAGGAACTCGTATTAGGAACTTATTTCCATCTGAAAATGACAAGGTCAAAGTCCCACGAATAAACAATGGGCGTTAAACGTATACTTTAAAAGCAGTGACGATCTTTGAATTAATTTTTTCCCAGGTAATACTAGGTTGTCTATCAACATCAACATCACTTGGAGGAGTGAGGGGTTTGTGATATTTTTGGCGCTTTCAAACGATTGAAGGACGATACTAAACCATTTCCAAATCAATGTCAAGGTTTTCCAAGAGAACTTCTTCAAAAAATTCAAAATTAACGGATCAAATTCAATGTTTTCCTATTCAAAATCAATTAATTTTTTCAGTTTCCAGGAATTGAAATGGAAAAACCTTGGATTTTTTTGTTTTGTTTGTGGAAAATTCTTTCAATCCGACTTGGAAAATTCTGAATTCGAAAAGCAATGAATATCAGACCAATAAACATTTTCCATGTTACCACCTCATCAGTTAACAGGAGGGCAAACAGAGTCCTATAAACAATCGGAAATAGGCACTTAATTGATTGTATCGACCCCTTCCTTGCATTTGTTCAAATTGATGATTGCATCATGATTCTCATTCGAAATGAAGTTCCGGATGCCGATGGGATTCGACTGTATTTCTGATTCTTTGTAAGCAATGTACCTTAACCCGGTCATGCCTTCACTGATATCAGTGCCAACCGGCCATTCTACCTCCCATAATGAATCTTCGTCTGTTAGCGTGCCAGATGGTATTCAATGCCAAATTAACTTATTCGGGTAGGTTCCGTTATATGCCCCCAATTCTTAAACATTTTTCTATTAACTTTAAACCTTATAAAAATGATGTAGTCGAGTAACTGAACTAACATTCCATCAATCAACAAGGATTTACAGGTATTCCACTTGTATTCACTTGTAAGCCATACGAAGGAAGCTTCTGATTGGACAATCGACAACACGTGGTCTACGCTCAGTACAAGCCTGCCCCTCGGCCTTCCAAGTATCCACAGGAAGCCCCCTTTGCCGCCTGTTTTTAGTTTTGGATATCCGAGACAAAAGACAGTGTGTGACTCCTTATACCTGCCTGCAGGGTCAGCAAAAGGCAAATGAATGAAAACCCGAACTTATTCCAATAGAAGGGGACAGTCAATTTGTCATTTTAAAAATTCAGGGCTTGGTACTTATCGGTTAACGGGAGGCCACTCATCTATTCAGAAGTCCCAAACAACCTGCTCATTCACGGGGTAGTTTCTGGGATTGTTTATCTTTTTTGAGATGCGAGCGCTAGCGAGCATCCAGATCGCTTGACAATGCATTCCACTAATCTATTCAGAAGTCCCAAACAACCTTCAGCTTTTTTGTAAAACAAATTTGAAAGAATTGTTGAAAGAATTGTTGAATGTTGAATGTTGAAGAATTGAAAGAATTGTTGAAAGAATTGATTGGGGGCATATAAAAAATGGGGGCATATCAAATTTAAGAATTGGGGGCATATAACGGAACTTACCCACTTATTCTTAGTCACACCTTTTGCAAAAAAAAATCCTCAAAGAAATGCAGTAGGTACCTACCTACCTAATTTGTCGAAAGGCCCAAGAAATTTTGAATTTGTGAAACTTTCCATTTATCGTGTTGAATTAAAAGAAATTGCCAGTTCCTTTTCATTTTTTAGTGCTCTTTGAAATATAGAATACCGCCATGGTCCTAATTTTCGTCCCGCTCATTTATGTTCACACGGTCAATGCTTGAAGAATACTTCAGAACTGGGAGAACGCATGCTCGAACTGTGGTGGATGGTACATCCATGGTACATCGGTCGAAAATTGCACAAACGGTTTGGTAGAAATTGTTTCCTACGCTGTTTTGTGCAACTCACGATGCATCCTACTGGTATGCCATTAGGGGCGCATTCCTTTAAAATAAGTACAAAGAAAGTAAACCTATCAAGTCGTTGTCATGGGACAATAATTGCTTTGTATACAGCAGAGTACAAACAATTGAATTCCTCAAACGATACGAAATTGTTAGGAGTAGGTATACCTAGGCCTTAATAAAAATTATCTGTCACGTTTAGTTTACATTCATAATAATTCAAATATGGGTCTTCATGCCTGTGGTCGTGGTTTTATTGTTGAAAAAAATCCGAAAGGAATATTCAGTAAGCTCTATCCATCAAAACTTGTTATGATCATGGCATTCGAGGCTATGAAACCAGAGAGGACTGAACGATCAACACAGAACCTTGATACTTACGATAATGAGAGTGATAACCCCGGGCAGGGTTACCTGCTCAGGGTTATCGTAACGAGGGTTATACTCACTGCTTGGCCGTATACACTAAATTAGTTCAACCGCTTGTTAGGTGCAACACTCCATGAATACGTGTACCTATATTGCAAACTGAAAATACAGACCTTCGCAGCTACTCTACTTTAGATCTCCGACATCGAATGCTGATCTGGTAGTGATGACGAACATTATAAAATCGGCGACCGAATAAGGCACCTAACTTAGTGGGTTACATGTCAGAAGATTAATGAGGTACACTGTGTGTTTGCTGGCTGGAATAGAATAGGAAAAGACGCTGGGGCCAGAAAGGAGTGAGTGTTCAATAGAAATATTGGGTATAGATATGTTACTTACACTTACTTACAATCTCGCGCAGCAACCATTTGCATTCAGTCCCTGGCAGTGCAGATGGTAGTGCCGAACTAGAAAAATACCTATAATAAGTCACATCCGAAGTTTCAATGTGGCCGCATATAAATTCAACTCGTACAATCCCTGACAACAATTCCAAATTCCATTGCAGGCGCCTAATTGAAATTACAAGAGCATTATCGTTCACCAAGATTTACCTCGCCAGGGGACGAAGATATAATAGGTACCTACCTACTTAATAGTTTATATTCTTTGGAATTCGTCCTCACTTATTGCATAGGTAGTTATTAGAGTTTTTTTGCGGCATTTACAGTCATGTTGTTCGAAAAAATCCGAATTATTTTATCTGTAGTAAACCATCGAATTTACCATGCCATCCATTTTTGCAAGTAGGGTACCTAAGCGTTTTTCCAGATGAACTGTCTATAAGAGCTCTAAGTCATATTAATGTACTATTATAATTTTTGTCACATTGTATAGGAAGTGATTCTTGTTCGTGTTTCTAATACCTAGTTTTCATCTCGCTTCACTTACATATTATTCATAGTTTTGTGCTGCCTAGTTTCTTTAACATAATAAGAACTGGACCTATGCGGAAGCCGATCTTCAACCAGTTCAAGAAAACAACCTCTAGCAAAAAAACCTAGGTTGCTAGGTTACGTTGGACATTTCGTTACAACCTTACCAAGACCATCGTACCACACTAAAGTTGGATATTTTTATTGGATACACTTTTGGTTTATTATTTTCAATAATGAACCATTGGAATCGAGCATGAAAAAAAAAATTCTTACTCCCCCTCAAAATTTGATGGTTTACGTTTCAAGGTATGTAGAATCCGAAAATGCAATAAAAATATTTCTGTCTGTCCGCCGTACGCCGTACGCCGTACGCCGTACGGGCCACTTTTCTTAGTTACCATGAATAAAAATTGATGAAATTCCGGTTATAGGTTCCGTTCGGGGTCTAGTTGGTCCTCGAAGCTCGGCGTTACTTTCAGTCATCTCTAAGGGGTTCAAAATAGGGGTTGAAATTTTCAGAACGCCGTATCTCAAAAACTTTCGATTGAAGGGTATGGTTTTTTTACGATATTAAATTTGTCTTGAGCTAAACAATTTTTTGAGACCACCCGGAGCACTGTACGTCCAGCCGTTCGTGTGCACCAAAAAGCTTCGTCAACATGATCGTGAATCAAACTGTATAAATCCGGCCCGGATATCATCACTAGGGAGCACCTGATTATAATCAAGGATGGCTGTATGAAGTCGAGTTGGTTGTTGTGCGGTATTATTTCATTTGATAAGTGATGGACTATTGGATTTTGTTGGTAGGTACTTGTGAAACTTGAACAAACTTTGAAGTATTATTTATGGGTAAATTATTACACAACGGTAAATTATTACACAATGGCAAATTATTACACAACGGTAAATTATTACATAGCGGTAAATTATTACACAACGGTTAATTATTACACAACGGTTCATCTACCAAGAAGGGGCTGGATTTTGTTGATCGGTACTTTTGCAACTTGACCAACCGTTGAAGTATTATTGATGGGCAAGTTATTACACAACGGTTCATTATACCTACTTGACCAGAGGGTAGGTAATGACCACAGAAAACAGTGATCTACGCAGAACGGGCATCTGTTTCACTCCACATCAACAATTTTCCTTCAGAACTTCATTATTTGCGTTTCTTTTCGCCATTTTAGTTACTGTTTGTCATCGACAGAATTATTTTAGCAACATTTAACTCGTGATTTAGGTAGGTACCTAGTAACGAGTACGGGGTTAGGTACTAACCTACGGAGGGTCTGCGATCTACATAATATCTATAGACTAGTACATATTATATAGACGGGTTATCTATACAGAGAGCTGTGATCTGTAACAGAAGGGTATTCTGTACAAAAATAATGAACCGTTGTGCAGGGATTTGCAGCGTTTTTTGTGCAACTTTCATTTATCGCTCATTACCTACCGCCAGTTATATTCACTACAACCATCTGTTATGTTTACAGTTAGGTATGGCAGTTCTAGTATTTCCACATCTAAGCATTTCTTTTCTTTAACGTTTATTACCCACATTCCCACGTAGTAGCTATGTATTATGCAGAAACAGTTACTCGTTCAATACATCGGAGTCCATTACATAGAAATGGAAGAACAAAATCAACCATCGACACTTCGACAGGGGAAAACAATATGTGCACATGCACATCGACAAGATCTTTAAAATATGACTATTGGAAAACATCAAATCTCGTAAGCTGACGGGCTTTATTCCTCTAAACCAGCGGTTCTTAACCTATGGTCAATGGACCACCAGTGGTCCGCGAGGTACCCAGAAGTGGTCCGCGACCTTTTCAGAAAACTTGATACACTACGTAAAAAATATAAGTAGGTGAGGAGGAAGAAAGAAAAGAGTAGGTAGGTAGGATTTGCTTGCACAGTTTCGGTTGCTGAAATACCAAGCACAGTTAGCCTACCTCGTCGACATTTTTAACCATCTGAATAAGGTGAATTTGCAATTTGCAACTTCAAGTTTGAAAGACATGGCAAACATAATTATATTACCTACTTGTATTTTAAGATAAAATGCACGCTTTTCTTTGTAAAATTGAATTGTTGCTCACTAAAATGAAAGATGGCAACTTTTCAGGGTTTCCAAATCTAAAACATTTTATTCGTGATAGGTGCACTGAGTTTTATGAGAATTGTGATACTGCCATCATTCAAGAAAACATTATTGGACATTTGGAAGAGTGAATTCGCTTGTTATTTTCCCGAGTGCGCGGTCGGTGACACGTGTATCCTATCCGAAAAATGGTATGTAACCCATTTAATATCAACGCTATCTCAGTACCTAATGATGTGTAAGAAGAAATAATAGAGTTACAAAACGACAGGAACTGCAAGGACAACTACACCAATCAAAAACTGGAAGAGTTATGGTGCAAAAGTGCTGTCATACTCCAAACTTCGTGATATTGCGCTGAAAATTCTCGTTCTCTTCTACAGCACCTACCTATTCGAGCAAGGATTTTCAACTGTTCTCGCGATCCAAGCAACGTTCGAAGCTAGTGAACCCAAAGTGTGACCTGCGACTGGCAGTGACGAAAAACATTACGATGAAAAGCATCCGGTCAAAACACGCGTTCGCAACTACCACATTAAAAAGTTATTGTCGGAGATTTTAAATATCTTTGAATAAAATTTATGAACAAAATCATCTTGAAACTTATTTTATTGCGTTATTAATTAAAAAATTTCACTCATAACAAAGACTAAATATCAACTGTCACCAATTACGTTAAAGAAAATCAAGTGGTCCGCAGAAACTTCTGGTCCTTGTTAGTGGTCCGCGGAAACGTCTGGTCCTTTTTAGCGGTCCACCACTCCAAAAAGGTTAAGAACCCCTGCTCTAAAAGAAACGATGACTCAAACAAAACCACAGTTTCAATACTGTGTCTTTCGCTAAACCCTTGTTACACTTTACTGTCGTAGTAGGTACTGATCAAAAAAGTTTGCGATTATCATTGTTTCCTAACGTCTTCCTCCAATGATGGTAGGGTAGGTAAATATATACCTACACACCAAGGATGTTAGGGTAGGGTATATATTTACCTATTCCAATATAACCTAAGTGCAGTCGACGTTGAAAGCGAATATTTATTCCCACTCTCAAAATCATTCGCTAACCTGAGAATCAACAGTTCAAGTTTCAGAACAACATCTTTCAAAATGACAGAGCCATTTGACAAGAAGGCACATCAGTATGCCGCTAGCAACCTTCGACTGAAAGCTTCTTTATTTCGGCCCCGTTCAGAATTTTCAAATGAACTTAATCACCATATCTAAAGATTATAATTTCGGTCGAGCGTAATACTAAAATCTCATTCGACACATTCCTAAATTCTCTTCGAATGAACGAAGGACACGTAATCTTAGCCATTTCAGGACCGTTTGCAAGCTATAATCGTTATGAGTTAGGCACCATAAGATCATTGTCAACTCAAGCTTTAAACCATTCATTGGGTATAAGTATAATTTTTTAATATTTGATATATCTATTTAAGTTGAGAGGCACTGAAGACGTGGGGAAAACGCATATTTGTATACGATTTGCAAACCCAAGCATACAAATGAACTCCAATGCGTTGGTTGTAATCCTACAACAAATTAATGTCTTCTTGAACGACCGTAATATTCTCCACTCATTCATTCAATTGAAAAGCCCTAAATTATTTCGGATTCTACGTATCTTGAACGGAATCCGTCAAATTTTAAGGGATTTTAAGGGCTTTTTTTTAATGATCGATTTTAAAGGTTCGTTATTGAAAATAGTAAACCAAAAGCGGCGACGATCGTGAGATTATACTATTACAATCTGTATCCACCTTCCACGGTCCTGAAAATCCACCTACTGGATTCTTATAGAACGTAGAAGGTAATGTGGTACACGCTAGAGACCTTCACATGGTAAGGTCAAACATCGGGAAAATCCTGCGTTCTTTGATTCAAATGGAATGAAAAACGAAACCGGAGGCCCCGGGGCACTGACGCTCGAAAACGAAACTGTTGCCTGGAGTCCAGAAAGGGTAGAGTACATAATAATTATTTCTTCCCTTTCAATCGTGAATTCAATCCCTTCCAATTAGTGTAGTTGCAGTGGCAGGTCCAGTGGCGGTTCCCTCCTTGAAAGTTTTGCTTGCACTATAGATATCTTGATAAATTTTCCCCAACCCCGGCCCCCTCTTACCACTTCATGTGATAAGTCTCTTCACTTGATGTGATAGAGCTTACTATGATGCAGGTGCTACTGGTGGTATTGGCTGTACCTTCCTAATTGAAATTCATTGTGATACTAAGATTAGGTTGTGCATCTGTGTTTTTAAGTGATTTTAAGTTATCTTGATTGATTGTCTTTGAATCAGGTACGTTTTGTATTATTACCTATTCCTAGTCTCCTGCCAAGTTCCTCCTGTGATATTATATCTAGGCCATTGTTTTATTGAGATCTGGGGACGAGGTAGCGTCTCGCCCGCCAAGAAATCGAAAACATCGAAGAGACCAAGAACGCGTTTGCACGACAGAACAAATAGGGGTTTTTACCACCCTTCCCCTAACTCGGCCCCCTGGGCGTCAACGGTGTCAATTTTTCGTACACCCATTTTCGAGGGGCCCCTGAGGATGTGTACCAAATTTCAACCCTCGGGACAATCAGGGGCCTGAGTTATGGAAGTTTGAAAGTTGCTATTTTTCAAGTTTTTCTATTTGTTGTTGTTCTCGCTGTTCATTGACACGGCTACTGCCTCACAAACGTAACGGATCGACCTGAAATGCACACATATTCTTTAGGCTCCAACGAAGTGCCTGTAGAGCAATTTGTCCCGTTGGTTGTTGGGGGGGGGGGGGGGGGGGGGGGGGAATAATAACTTGCAAATTGTTGTTTCTATTCCAAGTAGAATGGAAGGGGGGTGGGTGAACTAGTGAATCTACCTACGTAATAATTTCGATGATATTATGCATAGTTATTATATATTATCATACTCGTAATGTGAACATACGCATAATTGTGTAAATAACGTCAGTTAAATAATAATATTATATTTATTCTATAAAATAAATAGAATCAAAATTTGAATGTTTTATATATGGGTAAATATGTAATATCTTGTAAATAACGTCAATATAATAATAATATTATATTTATTCTATAAAATCAATAGAATCAAAATGTGAATGTTTTATATATGGGTAAATACGTAGGACCCCCCTCCAACGCCCTTCTGGATCCGCCACTGTGTGGTTGTACCTATATTTCAAGTTTATGGGTTCTTATTCTTGTAAACTCACTTATAGCAGTTCTTCAATAATAGCATTCTCATTTCATTATCTGAGGGTTTTATATTTGATTTCAGAAGGATGCCTTATAACGCGACGGAAGAGATAGCAGATTTGAAGGAAAATGTCAATGACTTTTTTCTTCTGGCTAACGCCATATTCGTTTCTTGTAAGTATTTCAGTACCTATATCGTTCCAGGTTTACATGTTGAATATTATTATCAGTGCTTATCCAGTGGATTAAAAGTTAGGTTTCGTTCAACCTAACTTGGGATCATACCGTGGGCAGTTGGTAAGAAACTGGAGTGGTACCGTTGCTAAACGTTACAAATTTAGTACATCGTGATTTCCATTAATAGCCTATCTCCTTACCTGAATAGCCTAATGCACCTCCAGGCGATTAATGACCACGCCAAAATCGCTTCGTCGAAATCGACGGCGTTTTGAATCTGATTGAGTACAAGATGGACAGATACACTTACGAATCACGAACGTACCAATAGGTACAATAAATTAGTTGGCACCGCGATCAGTGGGAATAAAATCGTGACATTTTAAATAATTTAAATTGTGTCTTTAAATCATTTAAATTGAACTAACTGAATACACGAATGTTTTCAATATAACATTCGTAAGATCAATCAGGGAGTTACGCTCTTATGTACGTTCTGCTGATGAATCATCATACTTAATTCTAGCTAATTCGCTTCATTTAGGTACTAATACTTGAATATTATAGTTATTGGGCATATTGTATGTAGGAATATTACTTGTATGTATACATAATATATATCATTACATATACTGGCGTGGATAATAAGTGAGTATTTAACATTTTAAATTCCGATAAGTATTTTATATTGGCGAGCGAGTTTGACAGGAAAAACCAATAATATTTTCAGAAACGTCACCGACAAGAGGATTCGTTGAGGGCAATTACATTTCTAAGGCTGCCCTCGCCTTGGATGAGGTCGCCCATCTTGGCGTCGTATTCATTCTACCTAATGCTACCTAATTGAACCAAATCCAAACCTCGTGTTGAATTATCTGATCCTCCAGTACAAATAAATGAACCTAGCCGCCAGTTGGAGCTCATTTGTTGGGAAATGGAGCAGTATGTTAGTAATGCACGGGTTATGTGTAGCAACTACCCAGTGGACACGATAGATGATTTCATGTTGCCACAAGGTATGGAACGTTCATCTCGTTCAAAACTTGAATGACACACAATTAGACTAAAATGTCAACGGTCACAGTGTGTTGGACCGTTGGAATTTTGACAGCAAATGAAAAGCTTATGTAGGAAAGAGAAGCAAAAGCAAAAACATTAAACTCTCACGTTTTCTTCCAGTATTCCTACAGTGAGCCTCCACATATTGTTTACTCTTTGATATTTGCCATTCAAGCCCATCCATTAGCCGAAATTAAAATTACTGGGCAGATCAGATGATGGGTGGAACACTGTTAGCTTTGTTACGTACACATCAGCCACCGCAGTGTAACAGTTTATTAGAGTTCATATAAATCTTAATTCTATCAATCATGCATTTTCGAAGCCTCGTGGGGAAATCCACGTCCATAAAATCATAAATGAGTTACGGTCAGTCATTTCAGTAGAATATCTACATGATCCACATGAAAAGCGTAGATGTATAATGTATACCTAAGGACCATTATGAAAATCAATCTTTGAGGTGAGACGAACTAAATTACTGGCGACGAAATCGTGGAAACCCATTTCAAAGAAAAACGGAGTTATCGAAAAAATAGTTTATTTCCACTAATACACGAAAAATGCAAAAAACACTGTTATACCGGTTTCGGTGATCAAACCATCGTCAGTAACACACGATAACGTCATGTGTTACTGAGGATGGTTTGATCACCGAAACCGGTATAACAGTTTATTAGTGTTTTTTGAAACCCGTACCTATAACAGTGTAACAGTGTGTGGTTTTTGCGTTTTTCGTGTATTAGTGGATATAGACTATTGTTTCGATAACTCCGTTTTTCTTTGAGGTGAGCTTTGTATTTTCAAGAAGAATGTGAGCAGCTTTCAATTAGCGACATTTAGATAGATAACTGTTATTCATTAGTGTCCCTCGACCCTAGAAGATGGAATAAGAGACTTGATTTAACTGGAGATATTCCCATCGTTTTTTTGCTGAAACGCTTGTGTACCCATAATTACAGTTATGCAGGCTGGGTTCGCTTGCCTCGAGGCTGGAGCTGTACGTACAAAGAATGCCACCAACATTATCATGAAGAACCTCATGGATCTGTGTGAGTAATTTAGTTTTATGCTTAGTAACTAGGTACTATTTCGATACATACGGCTTACTTACGACATATAAAGATGACAATTTCACCTCCAATTAGCAACAATCGAGGTAACGTCAAATACTTCAAGCACGTCATTGTTCAGACCTTGTAGCTTCATTGAAACCCCACAGTCACAATCATGACGACCCATTCCTATTAAGTTTTCTGGGAACCCGAATATGTGAGAGAATCGAGACGTACCCAATTTGGCTGCGTTCATTTTTTTCGCTATTGGATCATTACTTGTCATTATTCGTCATTTCGCCGTCATCACGCGAGTCCTCGCATGCGACGGAAGTGTCACAGTTTAGATTGGTGAAACCAGGATAGGAGGACCTGGTTGGACGGTTATTCCTCGCCAAAAGTAATACGTAAGTTACAGGACTTCTGTAATTTTCAATTCCAAACGGGCGCTTTCGCAAAACATGAAAGCTGTGCTAAAACTTATGATACAACTTTACTTTTTAGTAGTTCTATAAGTACCACGTACACACAGATTGAATTGAGTTGAGTAGGTACCTGTTTCATGAGAGAGTTGAGTAAATAGGTCGTCCCTCATTATACGAAAGGTGGTAACAACTTTGACGAGGAACCCCCGATTCCTTTTTTTTAAACTAAGTGTAAACCTAATTTGTTGGTTGTACAATATATGTCAAACGATATCTGGCTTTCCAACTATAAATTTCCTGCGTAGACAAGTGGGTGTAATTGTAGTAACAACATTGTTGCTATTATTTTATTCTTGAGAAACGATACCTGTTCCTGAAGAAACAACCGGCGGGTGCAATAAAGGGATTATCAAATAAACTCGTGTTCTTTAGTCCTCAAATGGGCTTCGTATAGGATATCCTCTCTCCCTGTTCTCTCAGTACTATACCGCTCTGTATCTTGTGAGATTGAATTCTTGCTTCTCTGCAGGCAGGATTATAATCCCAGAGTGGCGTATATCTGCACATGCAGGATTTGTCTGCTAATTTCTGCTCTACCCTATCAGCGTAGTTTGAGGCTGTCTCCACAAACAAAACTCGTACGACTGTGCTGGTTTCTCGTATTACTGGATTATATTTATGCTGAAGCTGCGACTCAGCTGGATTCTCTTTTCACAACTTTCTGAGTCCAAGATAGGTACTATCGACTTATATTTTCCCATAATAGTTTCATCTATTGTAGGGCACTCCATTGTTTTAGCGAATTTTCAAAGAAAATGAAGCTATTGCAATGGCTTCGAAATTTAAATAATATAAATTTTTGGAAATTTTCTTCAGAGAAATCCGTTTCAGACCATTCTAAAACGATTCCTGAAATTTAACACTTTTTTATATGTATATATATATATATGTGTCACTCCAGACGATAACTCTCGATAGAATTGAGATAAACAGCTCAAATTTGCACAAAAAATCTATCTTGGCAATCGAAAGGCTAAGTTCGAAGATGGGCGAAATTGGCCTACTCTAAGGAGGGTTTTGGCGCATTTAAAGTGCGCAAAAATTACCCAAAAATCCCCAAAATGTTATTTTCCAACAAGTGACCCCTCATTTTAAAGGTTTTTGCACGTTGAACACGATGGTGGAATCGGATTTTAGATATCTTGATCCGTTCTCAAATTAAAGCATTTAAAGTGCGCAAAAATTACCCAAAAATCCCCAAAATGTTATTTTCTAACAAGTGACCCCTCATTTTAAAGGTTTTTGCACGCTGAACACGATGGTGAAATCGGATTTTAGATATCTAAATCCGTTCTTAAATTAGAGCATTTAAAGTGCGCAAAAATTACCCAAAAATAGGATAATCTTTAAACTCTTACCCCCCCCCCCCACCCCCTTAGAGTGGTCAGATTGAAAAATGTGAGAAGTATTAATTGAAGACGAGAGTTCGAAGCAAAAAAGGGGGAGGCAAACGATTAGTACAACTCCTTGAATTTCCCATTTGACATATAATTGTTATGATACCTTCATAGATAGACAAGTACCGGCCCACGTATTACTAGAAGGAAGACGAAAGAAAAAATCTATTTCAAATTATTCAATTTAGGTACTAACAGTAGGAGGAAGAAGGTTAGGTAGGTATCTTATCAATTTATTATCAGTATCATACGAATATTTTATATTCAAAGGTAGGTAGGTACTTAACATGATAAAAATAATATCAATGAAGAAGGAAGGATCTACCTACCTAGTAGGGCAAATCTTGAACTGGTTTTAGATACCAGGCCTGAAATCGTAGTCAAGAGGAAAGGCCATTCAGAAGGAACAAGGAATCTACTCATAACAAACGGTAGAATCAGGATGGACAAAACGTACAAATTAAAATAAATACGAAGAGAATATACATAGAAAACCAAATTTTAGACCGAAGTTTTCCTTTATTCAAAACCATAGCCATTAATTCGAATATTTCTTTGAAAATTCGCTCATTAAGTCATGCTGCATGACTGTTTATTTTTTTCTTTTCAATGGCTTCGTCAAGGAGTTGCTTCAACTCTTATGTAAAGGACTTGATTCTTTGCTAAGTATGTATATATTTGATTTTCCTTTCTAACCCCTAAGCCTTGGTTGGTCCCCATATTATTCGAGGAATTAATTTCTATGTATTTAAGAATTCATTTAATAAATCCCACTCCCTCCCACTTTGCGCTCTGGCTGATCCGCCAGTCCACCTGATGCGTACTGGACTCTTTAGTTGTGCGTCAAAATCTCATGAGTGGTGAGGCCCCTCTCACAACCTAGGGCGGTCAGACAATTTAGCAACAAGCGAAACGATCGGATCACAGTCTGATCCTCCTGAAAGGACAGCCGATCAAGTCCGCGTCACCAGCAGGGCAAGTGGACGGAAAGCCCCAACCTGAAGTATGGCATTTCGGGGAATAAAATTGATTTGCTCTTCATTTTGTTTACATCGGTATACTCACTAGGGTTACATGGACATTTAGATGAGGAGTGGTGCCCATTATTTATAATAACTACCTACTAGCCCCGGCCGCCTGATGGCATAATATTATGTAGTAGGTAAATGTACGCAACAATCAATAGTAATGACATACAGACGTGGCCATACAGCTACTAATACGAGTATGTAGGTACATAATATAACTATGAACATTCAACTACCCAACTGTGAAATTAATAAACTACAACTGATTGTGTGATTTCAGTCATATGCTGTTTTGCATACTACATGGTGGGTTATGCTCTTGCCTATGGGCATGGCAATTCATTCCTGGGCTACACGTACTGGGCGGGAAATGACCTGCCTGACTCTTCTCTTTCGCACTGGTTCTTTCAGTTCGTATTCGCTGCTACTGCCGCCACAATTCTCTCGGGAGCCGTTGCCGAACGGTGCAACTTTGTCGCCTACATCGTTTACTCAGCAGTTATTTCCGGTGATTGACTTTATTGTTGTCATATCTTGGCTAATAACGATCTTCTCATTTTGGGTAATGGGATCTTAGACACCTACACAGATTTACCTATATCACCCCATTACCAAACCAAACCGAAAAAGTTCCATTCGTGCAGCATGACCATACCTACATGAGTAAACTTTCAAACTACAATCGAATAAAAATTTTAATTATTTAAATGCAATTTCTGGTGATTATTAGCAAATTTTAGCAATACAAGCCATTTTGGACCCACAAAAACTCAAAGTGGGTCACTTTTGAGCAATTATTTTGGCAAAAATATTGTTAAATATTAAAAACGTCGTTTATTGTCTCGAGTCACTATTTTATATAACTTTTGGTAATAATAATAATAATAATATCAATTTTTGGTAATGTTAGCAATTCTTTCCGATTTTTAGCGTTTTGTGCCCCTAGAAAAATCGAATTTAATCCACGTTTTGTACGAAAAATAGTTTTGACTATAGGTGCTGAAACAGTATTTTTCCGCAACATGTTGTAACACTTCTGGAGATTTTCTCATCACTTACTGATGATTTTAGTAAGTAGCTAGTTCATGTTCAAATCCCCATGTTTCCTCATTCTACCTGTTCCTCAAGGCAGTCACATCCCAACTATCAAATATGAAATTGATAGGCTAATAGACAACAAAAGCGCTGTTACAAGTATTTCTTTACATTTCCAAAGTTCATATTATGCTACCTGTAAATTATTAGCTTTTCTTTAATACCGTAATTCCCTGTAGGTACAGCCTACAGCATACTGTACTAATTTTTCATACTTCATTATTATTGTTTAGGAGTGGTCTACCCTATTGTCAGCCATTGGGCTTGGGCAGAAAACGGCTGGCTCAACACATTTGGCTACAAAGACTTTGCAGGTAAAATTTAGGGTTTTAGATTTTTATACTACTATAAGTACTAAATATCCAGTGTGAATGAAATTTGCAGTAGATAGTCATTGCGATCAAGTATCTGCTACGAGGAAGCTATGCCTTGGCATACGACTACTGTAGATAGGTCTTATTTTGTAATTAGGTAGGATACCTTTCAGTTGGTTCTTGGTTTGTTAAAATATGTAGCAGTTGTTTCTACTAAAGACAAAAGGGTTATCTGGGACTAACTGGAATTGTAGTGTCTTTAGTTCCTACCAACGCCTAGGGACCATTTGGAATATTTAGGTACAAACTTCGTCTACAAAGGTACCTACGTACCCTATGCATTCATCAAATTTCAGGATGTGGCGTCGTTCATGCATTGGCCGGCGTATGTGCGTTTGTGGGTGCAGCATTTCTCGGACCGCGTAAAGGGCGATTCAGCCAAGATGGAAAGCCTCAGGACATAGTCGGACATTCTTTGCCGGTAGGTATGATGTTTTTCACAGGTAATTTAGAATTTGAAGTTGTAAAGCGTATAATGATGTCTGTATATAGAGATGGAACTCATGTACCTAAGACGTTGGCGAAACTTTCGGCCTGTACATATCTCTGCTGAAGTGGCTTCTGTGGCGACAGCCGTAGACCCTAGAGAAGCGTAAGCTGAAACGGACCTCACAACCAAATCAATAAAGAAAGATTGTAATGACTCTTTGGCCGAAGCTAAATATCTGGAAGAATGTGACATAGGTACCTAACTGGTGCCTTGGAACTGGTTATATTTTCTGAGTCATACGAGCAGTGTGAGGCTACAGAGGGTTGGAGAGGGGCTTCTGGGATAGTGTCGGCGGAATGGTATGGCGCCGAACAGTGAAAAATGCTTCTGCATATCTTATACGAGGATGAAGAACCCTTTATTTGTTTGGTACTCTGTCGATGGGCGCCGTATGTAGGGATAGGGATTTTAGGGTCTGCCGACTGTTAAACGTACGTGACCCTAGATCGACCAATAACGGAGTGCGCTAGTATAATCTGGTCTCCCATATTGCCAGGAACACGCTATATTATGTCATGGACCCACCAATAAGCGGTCCTGTTACCAGGATAGAATGCTTCCGGATGACGAATGTGTCATACCACATGAGGATGTCATGCAATTTTTAGGATTAGAAACCCTTGAGAAGAGAAGGCAAGGAATTTTCGACATGATATTCCTGTCCTGAGTTCCTCGCTAGGCTGAACCCCCCCGCGAACACCCGCAAGGAAAGCTATTCGTGCTTGCACAGTTTCAAACTAGCGTTTTACTCGCCTCTGCCAAGGATTATGAGGGCTGCGAATCGAATCGATGAGGACTTCTTTGCGGAAAGTTTTGGTTCGTTCGAGAAAGTTCCGGCTTGAGAGATGTTTTTAAACAATTTATTAGATTCTACAATTTTTATTTCTGGTAGATGGAAATTCATTTACACCTTTGTACATTGCTAAATCCGTGACTATAACAATAATCATCTTGTAATTGGGCTTTGCCCGTCAATCAAGTACGTAAATATTTCCACATTTGTTCCTATAGGTAGAGTTTGAGCACAATAGCTGCATACTGCACAATAGCTGTATGCTTTTCTTGGTTCTTTCCTTCCATTATTTTTATAGTAGATAGACGAATCTACACGTAGGCAACCATTTTGGCACGATAATTTATTATTCAGGATCGGGATGTTCTGACCTCTCTCACTTCAATTATTCAGTAAACAATTTTGGAGTGAATTCGGTTTGCGCAATATTTTAACAGCCTCCCAAAATCCAAATGAAAGTAGGTGCCACCATTATTAATTAGATCAGTGACACATGTGTCTACCTAAAATAGTAGGTACGCCTATACATCACGAATAACAGGCACCTTCCTATTCACGGTGACTATAAAATTAGAATGTACAATTTAGTAAGATATGAATCGCAATTCTCTACTGCAGTTAATTACCTATTCATTATTCTATCTTTTTCTATATTCCATATCATAACAATGTGTCTTTATCAAGGTCATTACAGCCTCTCTTAGAAGCTCCCATAAAATTTACTGACGCAATGAATTTCCTCTGTAGGAACCTACTAGGTACTTTCTCCTTCTCCTTCTACTTACCTACTCATGTTGCAGCTTGTCGGTATTGGTGCTTTGCTGCTCATCTCAGGCTTCCTCGCGTTCAACGGAGGCTCTTTGGGGCACATATCTGATAAAGGAGATGGGATCATCGTTGCCAGGAGTATGTTCAGCACCGTGGTTGGTGGAAGCGGCGGAGCAATACTCTGCCTGATTTTGGGCAGAATTGGCCTTCTATCAGACGCTCCTTGGCCATTTTCAGTAACTCTGAATGGCACTCTTGCGGGAATGGTGAGTTACAAAGCTCGTAGGTGGAACTTCTCTCATATGAAAATCTTTTCGAGATCATTGATTTTACCTATTCTACGAATACGGAAGGAGGAAAAAATCGGAAACCTCAACAAAGGTTGTACCAAAATTACCTGCCTACGCGATAACTGAATAATTTCCCGAGATAATTTATATAGGTAACTAACTAACTCTTATACCAACTAAACAGGTACTAATAACACTAATGAGAATAAACTGAAGAATATAAATAAACTTTACCACAATACATGATTTCCAAAAGGTCAGCATTTGTGGAGCGCCAGATGGGTACGCTGCTTGGGCTGCTTTCGTCACGGGTGCCGTTGGCGCACTTGTTTTCCTAGGTCTCCGCAGACTAGTACTATTGGTGAGAGGTAAGCATATCATCAAATCACGACCCAAAATATGTTGAACATTCTAAAATTCCTTCATATTACTATCCTTCTTTCGTCAGTAGGTACAATATTTATCTACACCTACCAAATATTTCGATTGCCGAATGTCAAACATTTGTCGGAATTCCATTACATTAGGTAGGTACCCATACTCCCATAGGAATATTGCGATCCCTCCCATTATAGGTATGTTTTGCCAATCCCGGATTTTCGGTAGGGATTGTCGATAGGGTTCAAAGTATCGATACTGGTACTCATTAGACTATCAAAGAGAAAGTATATCGACAATTCGATAGTATCCACGCGAAATTATCGCTACTACTCAGAATGGGTATCATTGAATACCGGTTGAAAACACATCAAGATTAGGTTTTTATTTGAAATTCAAGGCGGTGAACACTAGGCTTGAAGCGGCGCCGGTAAAATGCGAAGAAACCAGCTAATAGAGTCTTATCTTGGATTTAACTCTATTTTGATGCCATTTCTGCCAGTCGCCGACCCCTCAAATTTTGAAAATGAAAATGAGCATTCACACCTATCAGTAATTAAGGTTGAATGTGAACCACACACTGCAAAGTATGGTGTCCCTACAACTACTACCTCCTACTGATAATTTTAAAGGCCATTCACAATATATCAATATTAATTCACAATATTAATCAATAAGTTCAGATCATTATTGATTTATAGTTATGCATAATGAACAGATGATAATATTATTTTTAATGACTGGATATTGAGGATCGTGTTACTGACACTTGTTATTGACTACCAGTGAAGTTTCTAAGAAGGAATGCACGACGTAGATTCGAAAATATTGATTGTGGTTTCTCCATCGATCTTGAACTGTTGTACGAGTATAACTATAAACTCGTATAACAGCTGCACCCTATAGATGTATGCTCATTTCTCAGTTGACGACCCTCTTGAAGCAACGGCTGTCCACCTCGGAGGAGGATGCTGGGGTGTCATAGCCAGACCGTTATTTGCACCAGATGGCCTAGTTTACCAATCAACGTACGACGCACGAATGGTATGCACCTTAGAAACTAAAAAAGAAAACCAGTCATGCAGCACAGCTATAAGAGCGAATTTTCAAAGAAATAATCGTGCTATTGCGTAAAAAGATGAATAGCGAGACACCACTTTTTGTAAAATTATAATTTTTTCGTGATTTTAGCCATTTTTACCGATTTTTGACTCTTAAATTAGACGCACTCTTTTTTGAGAAAAATATTTTCATCACCGAAATAAATACTCCGCCGTGAATACCATCCCAGACGACGTCAGATGAATTAATATTGATTTTAGCCCTTAATCACAATTTCTGACCCCCAAAAATCCAAATTTGACCCCTATTTTGTATGAAAAACAACTGAATGGTATTTTTCTGTCTTTACTCACCCTTCCATTCTAATTAGATTACATGTAACAAAAGCACAGGACTCACGGTCTGAACGTGTCCTGTGTCTTCAGGAGACAAGAAAAAACATTAGCATTATACATACAAGTAGTACAGAAATATATCATATAAGTGTAAATTTTTGATAAAAATCTAGGGATGAATTCAGGATGCTCTTAAACGGATTTGCCTATAAAAAATGTTCGAACATTCATGTTCTGAAAATTTTGGACCCATTACATGTTTTGAAAATTCGCTAAAACTTGGAAAAATCTGCTATTTGACGGACGAATAGGTAGGTACCTATGATGTATCGAAGTAGGTATCTACATACTGACACAAAATACGTAATTATTCATATAGGAACTTATTAAACGTAGGTACTATTCCTTGCAGGGGCTGTACCAAAACGCTGTCGGCTTATGTGCCATCATAGCTTGGTCAGCGATTTGTAGTATAATTATTTTCGGCGGGCTGAAACTCATTGGGTTCCTGAGGATATCTGCAGAGGAGGAGCTTGAAGGTAGAATTCATCTTGTATTGACTACCTTGTATACCTATATAAATATAATAGGGTGCATGATTTATTATGACACTTATTGCCACAATATCAACCACCAACCTTTGTTGTTGCCAGGACTGGATATAACGAAACACGGAGAGCGCGCTTACCCACCATCTGCATGGGCAGACAGTGGCCTGTGGAGTAGTTCAGGTAGGTAATTAGAATTCGTCTGTCCCAAATATAGGAAAGCAATCGATACGATTGCATCAACGGTTGATGCCAACATTACGGTCGTACCTATCGTTACCAACACCAAATTATAGCCTTTTAGGTAGGTACCTACTCGTAGTTTGGGTTTAAAAATATAGAAACTAAATATTTGGGGAAAACCAATGCTGAAAGCAACTTGCCCCTTCAATTATATACGTACCTACTCTAGCTCCACATGGAGTCAACCAAACGTGTTAAGAAGTTCTTCATCCTCCCCTCCCCCATCAGTTACCCTTTTTCTACTATCTTTTGATGTTTTGGACGTCCTAACATGTCTCCACATCCCCGATATTTATTCCTATACAAATTAAGAACAAACAATAGCGTTTTTCAAAATCTACAAATTGATTTTATATATTTATTCATTTCATAATTACGAGATATCTATTCGCCTCAAAGCAAGTTAGAATACATTACAAGATGTTATACTAAAACAAATGAGTAAAACGAATTCAAATTTAAAGACAATTCAAATACATATCATTTTCAAGGGTAATTATGGGCTCTACTAGGCTATCACGATGCGCAGATGAAAGTTACTGTACTTTATCAATGACTTCAATATGGGAGTATCTGTGGACCAACCCCCACCTACCCTCCAAAACTCATCGCTTCACGATTTCTAGGGTAGTTGTGGGCTCTAGAAGGATTTCACGTTGGCGCATGTGCGGACGAAAGTTACAGTACGTTATCAATGAATTTGATGTGGGATCATCTGTGTTCCACCACGCGCCCACCCTCCAAATTTCTACTCGTTACGACTATTTTTTCGGGTACTCATGGGCATTAGAAGGACTTGGCAAACATTTCGGGTTTGCGCATGCGCATCCGAATGTTAGCCCGCATTTGATGAACTCGAAATGGAACCACCAGGGTACCATTCTGCATCTACCCTCCAACTTCAGCTCTTTTCGGCGATTTCTAGGACAATTGTGGGCTTTACAAGGACTTCACGTTTGCGCACGCGCAGACGAAAATTAATGTACTTTTTCAATGAATTTAATATGGTATCATCTGTGGCTAAGCCCGCACCTTCCGAATTTCAACTCATTACGACCATTATTTCGTACAGTTATGACCGGGACAAGGAAATGACTTCAGACAGACCCGTAACCAAATGTGTTCCCTGATGTCTAAAACGTAATATACGAGTGAAATTTTTCATTTTGGAGGACATAAATTTTGTTCCTCTTCGGTAGTGAGGAAGCAATACGGATACAGTACTAATATTAAGATGAGGACATCATAATGTGCTGGTGTACCTATTAGTTAAATTCAGTAGGTTTGTACCTATAGATTGTAACAAGGGAGCGTACATCTCTCACTCCTTCGCAACTAGTGTTTCACATTTCCGTCAATTCGTCAAGGCATTGATGACACCATCCTATAAATACTTGGATTTTACAGTGACGACTGATGCAGTTATTCTCGATGGAACCTACAAAATGAAGAAAAGTGTCTACGACAATCACGGTTACTCGGGCGAACGGAGAAACCACAACGTCCGCCTTTAGAATGAATCACCATTAACGTCCTAATAAAATATGGTGATAAAGACGGAGTACTCGATGAACTGTTCACTGTATGATAGGTCACAACTACAACTAACTGCGATTCTAACGAAATCATGAAACGGTATTTGTAGATATAGGTCTTCCCTTCATTCAGCGCGATTCACCTTTCTTTTAATTTTGGAACTACTGTGGTTGAGAGTAGGTATGTTTTTATTCATTCGTCATGCAAGTACATCATTCTGCGTCTATATATAACCTCATCAAGAATCTACATAAATTTATATCTGTGCACTAGTCTTTTAAGCTTCTTCTGCGCCCAATAAGCTAATTTATTATGTATTTTACTGTCGTAATGGAGATGCAACTCAAACTCAACTGTAAATATGACTAAGTGCAATCTGCCACAAGTACCTATGTATAATTTTTCAATCAACGTTTCATGTAAATACATACTTTACCACAATATTTACAACCCCGCTTGTCAGGCTGGTGGTTTACCTTGTACCTAATGATCTATAGAAGATTTTCATCGTTACCGGAAGGCTCCTTGTAACCTAAATTACCTACCGCTTCATACATGATCATTTTTATAGATAAGTAAATCTTTGACGCAAAACAGTATTGTGCACACACATATATGAACGTACCTATACCACAACCCATGCAGGTACCCGAAGTATGTCTCATTGATGTCGAATCTCATTTTGTAAATAGCCACGATGAATACTCAGAACGAAAATTACATTTTCTGTGCGCTATTAGGACGTCTTTTTCAACGTCATTCTATTTATATAAATATTTATTTATTACCAGTTGCGAAGTGATATAGGAATACATAAAGAGTGATATATAGTGATGCACTTAGGTTAGTTAACTATGTAAAATTTTGAAAATATACTATTCTGTGATATGTTTTTACTGTTATGATTTGTCGTACCTATTTAAGTGCTCCCCAAATGAATCATGCAGGTAACATCAATTAAAATTCAACGATCATCTTAAATTACGATTCAATTATTGGATCAATCCTGCATGGCGACCAGGGTATTTTGCGAGTCGCATACTGCTGCAGCCAGCATTCAACAACGCTGCAAATCAAATTTGCACGAATTACATTCTTCCCAGCTCAACATGGGCAAACTGCTAACTACCTCCAAGTTTTGGTTTAGATTAAAAGTAATTATATATATGTTTCTCATTATAATTGACGCCAAAAACATGGGAGATCAATAATGTGAAACGCAGCAAACAGGCGAATCATAATAATATCACCAATGTTGGCGAACAAGTATATTTATTTTATAAAGGCAACAGTAATTATTTTAATGAAAATTATTTTAATAAACTGTACAAAAACTCATCGAGGTTTATCTTCACAAAATAACCATGATAATGGCAGAAATAAAAATTGTACAGGTACAGCACTCACAATAATGAGGTACATAATGTGTTGAAACCGTGTGGAAATCTGATGCTTACGAGCGGTAGAGGAGCCAGTGAACCAGTGAAAACCTCAAGAGAGTTTCACGTAGGACATTATGAGATCGTTTTTGGTTCCCAAATTTACAAAATTGAAGGTGGACCCTGGAAAATATTATGTAATTTAAATAATTATTTTACACATGTTACGACACAAGCTAGGAACACACCGCGCTACATGGTCGGCTTTTGGTTTATTATTCTGTGAATAATACACCTATGTATTCGCTCAGCAAAAATATTTTATAACACCCCATCAAAATTTTTTCTTTTACGTTCCAAGGTGAGTAGATTCAGTCCGCCCGCCATAATCATGCTTATCTACTTCATTTCCGGTCTAAAAAGTTCGTTCTTTCGCAAAAATGCTCCATTTGGGACCTAGTTGTGTCCCGAAACTTGCAGCCCCATCGGAATACGCTCAGGGGTGATAATGAGTGAAAAACGCTGCAAAGTCCTTGTCACATGGGTTTATTATTCTATTATTTTATTGGTCTACAAAAATGCTGGCTGTTTATTTATTGTTTCTTTGATGTAAAATAATTGAAATGGCTATTTCTGGTGGTTTCCACAAATTTTGGCCCCCAGAACTTGCATTAGGCACTACGCTCCTTTTTTTTCAAATTAACTTTGATCATTGGTAGTGCCATTTAATCGTCTTGATCCACGTGTTGACACTTTTTCTAGTGTTATTATACAAATTGATGGTGATTTCAGACGATTTCGCAGGTTTTTGACTCATAAAAAAATCAATTTTGGGAGCTGAACATCTGGTACAACCTCAATTTTCCACTCCTTGGTCAAAATCGACTTCATATTCGGTCTTCTCGTCCCCAAAAACAGGGAAACAATACCTCAAAAGCTCATTTTACTAACATGTTACTAAAACACAAAAAAGTACCTATTTTATACCCATTTTCACTCATAACTCCCCTGGATATATTCCGATCGGGCTGAAAAGTTTCGGGACACAACTAGGGCCCAAATGGAGCATGTGTGCGAAAGAACGATTTTTTTAGGCCGAAAATGAAGCCTGTACACGTGATACGGCGTACGGCGTATGGCGGACGGACATCGCATTTTGGTTTATTATTCTCTGAATAATACACCTATGTAATCGCTCAGCAAAAAATTTTTATAACCCCCCTCAAACTTTTTTCTTTTCCGTTTCAAGGTGCGTAGATTCAAAAAATGCAATGTCCGTCCGCCGTCCGCCGTATCACGTGTACAGGCTTCATTTTCGGTCTAAAAAAGTCGTTCTTTCGCACACATGCTCCATTTGGGCCCTAGTTGTGTCCCGAAACTTTTCAGCCCGATCGGAATATACCCAGGGGTGTTGTAAGTGAAAATGTGTGTAAAAATAGGTACTTTTTGCGTTTTAGCAACATGTTGGTAACATGAGCTTTTGAGGTATCGTTTTCCATGTTTTTGGGGACGAGAAGATCGAATATGAGGTCGATTTTGGCCAAGGAGTGGAAAATTGAGGTTGTACCAGATGTTCAGCTCCCAAAATTGATTTTGTATGAGTCAAAAACCTGTGAAATCGTCTGAAATCACCATCAGTTTGTAGAATAACACTAGAAAAAGTGTCAACACGTGGATCAAGACGATTAAATGGCACTACCAATGATCAAAGTTAATTTGAAAAAAAAAAAAAAAAAAAGATCGTACCTACCTAATTTGTGTTTTGGGGGCCAAAATTGGTGGAAACCATCAGAAATAGCTATTTCAATTATTTCACGTGAAACAAACAATAAATGTACAGCCAACATTTCTGTAGAATAATAAACCCCATGTGACAAGGACTTTGCAGCGTTTTTGGAATCTACACACCTTGAAACGGAAAAGAAAAAATTTTGAGGGGGTGTTATAAAAATTTTTTGCTGAGCGAATACATAGGTGTATTATTCACAGAATAATAAACCAAAATGGGTGTAAAAATAGGGTTTTTTGTGTTTTAGTAGCACGAGCTTTTGAGGTATCGTTTTCCATGTTTTTTAGGACGAGGAACCGAATATGAAGTCGATTTTGACCGAACAGTGGAAAATTGAGGTTCTAACAAATTTTGATCCAAAATCGTTCTTTCCCACACATTTTGGGTCCCCATTTGTCAACACATTTTGGTACTAATTGTGCTCCCCGATGCTCGGCAGCCCGATCGGAATAAACTCAGGAATGTTATGGAATCATCAAAGATAATCTGTAAAAAAAAAACCGAGCCTAATTCGTGTTTTAGGGGGCCAAAATTGATGGAAACAGACAAAAATAACTAGTTTAATTATTGCACATGAAAGAAAGAATAAATGAACAGCCAACATTTCTGTACGTACGTCCAGTAGAATAATAACCCCATGTGACAAGGGCTTTGCAGCGTTTTTCAATTTGTACCTACTACAATACTTTTTGAGTGTTGGAAAATGGTACTTTGGTAGAAATCAGTCGGTAGATAGACCCCGCGGTAAAAGTTTGCCTCTTTCTACCAGTCGTTTCTGAGGACCGTCTACTACTCCCCCTCCACATAACCAAACTAATCATTTGTCAAATGATGATCAGACCAGGGTTCCATTTTAGACTGCCCCCCCCCCCCCCCACCCCTTCTAAGTTCATTGTAGTAATTCACATCAACTTTGATAATGGCAGAACCGTTAAGGCTAGAAGAAATGGGAGGTTACAACTGTAAACTAGATGAGGGAAAAAAAAAATAATTTCCAGTAATTTTTGAAAAAAATTAGGACATTTTACTTCAACGATGTACAGAACTGAATAAATCAGGAACAAGTGCATTTTCATAATAATTATTAAATAACTAGCATTCTTGTGACGGTCTTTTTTGGCAGTTTCCCTCCATAATGACAACATTTGACGTTCAAACTGATGACAAATATTCCCGTTGAACTGTCTTCTAAGAGATTTGTTTGTCTCTTCTTAATTTTTACCTCTCTTGAAAAGATATCGGGACATGATTTCCTGACTACTACGAGTAGGTTCAATATTTCCAACGTTTTTCCATGTTTCTTTCAAGGATTCTGACGGATGCCACCTCCACCTTTTGAAGACCAAAAAGTCCTTGTCACATGGGTCTATTATTCTATTGAACATACCTAAAGAAATTCTGGAAATACATTTTATTGCTTCTTTCATGCGGAATTATTGAAATAGCAATTGTTGGTGGTTTCCACCAATTTTAGCCCCCCCCCCCCCCCCCCCCAAACATGATATATAAGGTCCTATTTTTGACAAATCATCTTTGATCATTGATAGTGTCATTTAACTGTCTTGATTCACCTGTTGAAACTACTTCCAGTGTTATAATCCAAATTTCCCAGGTTTTTGACTCATAAAAAATGAATTTTGGGAGCTGAACCTTCGTTACAACCTCAATTCTTCACTCTTTGGTCAAAACTAACTTCATATTCGGACGTCTCGCCCTAAAAAACATGAAATACGGTACCTCACAAGCTCATGTTCACTAAAACCTTTAAAAAACCTCAAAAACCCCTATTTTTACATCCATTTGTCCCCCGTAACACCTCTGGGTGTATTTTGAACGGGCTGCCGAGCTTCGGAACACAACTCGGAGCCAAATTTGTTGGCAAATGGGGACCCAAACTGTGTGCTGAAGAACGAAGATTTTAGACCTAATTTTAACATAAAGTTAAGGCTGAAAGTTCGTTAGAACCTCAATATTCCACTCTTTGGTCAAAATTGACTTCATATTCTGTCTCCTTGTCCTAAAAAAACATGCAAAACGATACCTCACAAGCTTATGTTACTAAAACACCAAAAAACCCCATTTTTAGCCCCATTTTTCTCCCATATCAACCTTGGATGTATTCCAAGTTTCGGGACATAACTAGGGCCCAAATGGAGCCTGTGTGCGAAATAACGAATTTTTTATATCTAAATTGAAGTAGATATGCATGATACGGCGGATGGCGTACGGACATTGCATTTTTGGAATCTACGCACCTTGAAACGTAAAATAAAACATTTTGAGGGGGTGCTATTCAATTTTTTGCTGAGCGAATTCATACGTGTATTATTCGCAGAATAGGTAATAAACCAAAAAACGGTACAAATTATTACACAACGGTTTATTATTTTCCTGTACAGAAACCCCTTCAGCGTAGATCACTGAATTCCTATTACGTAAGACCCTGGTTTAGTAGAGTCATTTTTTGTGGTAGGAACGAACACCCAGACACGACCAAACTCCCACCAGATTCGAAATATACCTAAGCTTTCTAAGCATTCGGCCAATACAGCTACACAGGTAAATATGCATCTCTTGCAACGCGCATTAGAGGCACCACGAACTCCCCACCCGGCCATTTATAAAATTCTGATGGTCGCTGAATCTAAGTAGGACCCTCGACATTTCCCCCAAATTTCACTTTTTTTTTTCTTCCCAAATTTTCCCCCTAATTTGGATGATTCGTTTGGCCGTGAACAACAAACTTGCACGTATCAACAAACAGGTTTTTAAAAGTGTCTATCAACAAAATCCAAAATAATCATCCTTCTTCAAATGAAATATCACGGAACAACCAACTCGATTTAATTAAGCCACGCGCGATTATAATCAGGTGTTCCTTCGCAATGACGCCGGGGCGGGATGCACATACCGTCTGATTCGCCTTCATGTTGAAAAATTATGTCCTCCACACGCATCCCCATTTCGGATCCGATTCTGCTGAAATTTTCAGGGATCATCCGCCTATTTATGAAACTGTAATTGCCTGGCTGGCTCCAGTACTCGATTTTTTTAAATGTTTATTTAATAAAAAAACAAAAAACAACAACTAGGTTTAAAATAACAACTAGTTACATCTTAATTATTATCAGGTAACTATCTAGATATTTAGTTCGCATACTATCTGCAATTTAATTATGGTGATCCATTAACAACACCTACCAAGTATTACACGTCATGATCCTAGGTTCAAGGGCTTGGTCCTATTCAGACGCAGAGTTATTTGGGAGTTGCCAAGAAGCTGAATGGCTTCTGGATTTGTATGATGTACGAGAAGCCTATGCTCACAGCTTCTAGCATATTTCTTTATGACATCTCTGACGCTCTCTACTATTAGGTCTATGTGGATAATGAGGAGTACCCATGACTTCTGTTTATAATACTTTCCCATTTTTAAATGCAAATAGGTCCCGTTGTAAGAATTTTGAGACGATCCGTACTCTCCTATGATGCTCATAGAAAAAGAACTATTCATCGTAGGGGAATGCGGACCGTCTCAAAAATCTTAGAATGGAACCTACTTTCATTAAGAAATATGAACAGAAGTCATGGGTACTCCTCATTCCAAGCGTACCACACACCATTCACTGTACCCCTAAGCACCTTGTTTTGGAACGTTTGTATCATATTCATTTTAGTTATTGATGTGCAGCCCCGTAGATGTATGCCTTATCTTTTCCAAATAGACGGTACGGTCTTGTATAACAGAATTTACTATGTAGCTGGTAGCTGAGTTGTATCGGCCCATCAGCCAATACACTCGAAGCTTTCTGCACTTGATAGACAGCTCTTTCTTTTTTCTTCACGCGCGCTTTCCACTTCAGCTTCGCATCCAGTCATTCCCAGACTGGAATTCCAAGAATTAGCTGTATTGGCATACAGGATGATCCTTGAGTCAGGATCGGTGGATCGTTCGTTATCTTTTCATGGTGAAGTTCACATGGGTGGACTTGTTCATTTGAGTCTTAGTCCATTCCTCAACTGTTTTTGGGGCTTCCTGCAGTTTTTTTCGATTCTTCAACCGAGTCTGCAACAGCCCGAATTGCTGTATCGTCCACAAACGTGGCTATGGTAGTTTCTCTCGTGTGAGGCACATCGCACTAGCACACTGCCCTGCGGCACTCCTGCTTCAGTTTAACCGAGATTTGGGCTTTCCTGGGGGAAGCACAGGGGTAGGTACTGACCACAGAAGGGGTATGTATATCTAAGGTAAATAATGACTGACCACGGTGTATTAATTTGCAGCGGTTTCGGATACTACGTAACTTAAAATGCAAACCATCAAATTTTGAGTGGGGTTAATTTTTTTTTTCACTCTTGATTCCAAAGGTTCATTACTAAAAATATCAATTTCTGAATTCTGATTCTGAATAAGACAGATACAACATTTTAATAATACAGATTTTTAAACCGTTCCTTCACTTTTGTAATTTTGGAGGCTTATCAATAAAAAAGCAAAATTTAATGAATTTTGAAGGAAGTACTCTACCTTGAGGCACAGTGAGTATGTCCCCGACAATCATATCTGTTTTTGGGTTGGCGCCTTTCATTTCAGTCTTGTTCTTCAACCGACCTTTTCCTTTGACAACTGTAAACACCTGGAATAAATACGATGTTTGTAATAACGCAACGGTTGCAACAAATACTATGGAGAAATGGCCTTAGACAGCAGGCACACACATAGCGCTTTTTGCAGGGCTTTTCATAGCGCAGCAAGAGTGTGCCGGAAATATCTCTGCTCTGCCCTGTTCATCTATCTGTGAACAGTGTGCACACAAGTGACATTTTATTTGGTGTATCAAGACTCATAGAATGAGAACTGACTGACAGGTACAGTTGCTCAAGAGATGATGAAGACAGAATAGTTACACAATAATCAATTGCTTCTGCTCTTGTCTACAGTAAGAGAAACTACATTAGGTCAGGGACACTGGTCGATTCAGTGTTAAAATCACGAAGAAAGCCACCTTATGAATTTTCTTCATAATCAAACTCAATTTTTTCCATCTAAATGTGACTCTAAAAATGAAGAAAACTGTTGGATTTGAGAGTTTAAAGCAGAATTTTGATAGGACACCACTAGTTGTGAGCTCTAGTGAACGCTGATTGTCGTAACGGTGGCTCATCCATGAAATATTCCCTGGTCTAGTTCTTCCTAGCTCTCCTACTGTCTAGTTTCTCAATCTCCTTCACTCGATGAGCCTGATTCACGCTCGTTTGGGATCACCCTGTATTGAAGTTACACATGTTTAATGTAAGTTTTAGCGAAAAGTACAAACCACATTGTTAGCACACGAATGGATGTCTAATGTCTTCTTTGCTTCCATTTTCAGAAACCCTGTGCGAGCTGGAAACGCGTCACCATCGGATCCACTTGAGAGAGGAGCGGGAGCTTTTGAGAAAAACACTCCTTGTTGATCCTTCATTTCTTTCCACAAATCAACATCTGTCATGGTGAACTTTGAGATTTCTGGAAACACCCATAATATTCAAACTGACTTGATTGAACGAGACATCAAAGCATAAAATCTAGTTTAGAATTTATCTAGAATTATTATTAAGAGAGGTTCTAGAACAGCAATACCAGCAATGAAACCTTTCAATGAAAAATTATTTGCCTGCACAGATCATCGTTTTCTGTAGTCAATACCTACCCTCGCGCTTCTCCGAGGAAAGCCATAAATCAGGTACCGGAGCCAACCGAGCAATTACAGTTACACTTCGATAATACCGAATCAAAAAGATCGATACCAATACTTCCACAAAAATAGGAATTGGCGAAAATTCTCAACTTAGAACAATTTTGATGCCTAAATTTAAAAAGGTTAAACATTCCGATTTTATAGAAACTCATACTTTTTTTAAATTTTTAAATAAAAGTTCTTGTTGCTGTTGAACTTTCATACGTGGGCGTCTGTTTGCGTGCCCATTGTATGAAGGTGGAAAGTGTTGTGAATTAGTTATGAACCGCATGTTGACTCCAAAGGTGAATGGAAAACTTAAAGGAAACCTGAGCTGTTATCTCACTCGTTTATACTGTCAACAAATTTTTTAGGGGATCGGATGTAAAGTATTGATACAAATATCGGCAGTATCGGAAGCAAAGTACGATATATACTACGATACATCGGGAGTATGGAAAAGTCCCGAGGTAGGAAGAACACAAAGGGTCTCCTGCAACCAAGCGCGGGAATTCGCTTATCTTGTATGACTAGGAAACGTTTGCAGAAACTTACAGCCGGTTTTCATGAGGACCAACCGGCATCTCCCTCGATATTTGAGCTCACTAAGACCATTTTTTTCGTGTAGTGATGTGCATTCCAAAGGAATCGCATACATAACAGCGATCTAGAGGGGTTGGTTATTTATAAATACAGAAAATGGTTAACCGCTGTGGAAGATTTTGCTACAGCTGTCAACTTGACACAGGAAATGTGCTCTCCTGTGAAGCTTTAAAAAGTGGACAAACATTCATTCAGCAGAACAAACCCTTACTTAATGATGGACTGTAAATCATATCAGAATAAGAAACACGATGTTGATAGCGAGAGGGCGGTTGGCACCCAACTGGTGATGTATGAAAATTATCCCAAGGATAAACAAACCCCCGATAAATTATGCAACGCTATAACGGTATCAATAGGCGCGTGAGGGCCGTTCAGGCAAGGATATTAATATTGTCGCCCTAGTTTACAAGGAACCAAGAAAATAAACTCTACTTCGATGCTGCTAGATCAACAAAAAACTATAAAAATACCTGGCTCAGCTTGTTGTTGACTCTCAGAGTTGAACTCATAAGTATCAAATTGCTTTGTTCTTCCCTGTAAACTAAAAGGAAAAAATCATCAACATTCAATCTAATAAATCATTCACTAAATCATTCAAACTTTTCATCTGGCTTTCCTCCGATATTAACCTTCAGTGGTGGAATAGGCAACAAAAATACTACTTAGCCCTTCTCCTGCAGCTTCTACTTATCCTGCAAGGTTTATTACAGCCAGGTCTGGTGTCTGTAGAAGGTGGTCGATACAGCCTTATGGGAGAGGTTTGTGAATCCTGCATATCAAAAACAAACAGGCAAAAGGTGTCCTATTTCATTTTCCCTTTTTCACCTGTTTAAGGGGTTGGCAAATTCTATAGCACTTCCAAGTCAAATTCAGCCTTTGCCAAACCAAATTCAAATTTTTCCATTCAAAATTCAACCTTCCCCGATGTCAGCAAAAAATATAAATTTTAATGAACTGAATTGTGAACCCCATTACTAACTTTTTGTTGCATTATTTAAGGCTTAAATTGAACAGCACTATAGTGGTTCAGTGCAGGCACTAGGTATGTTTTTTTTTCATTACAATTAAAATTTTCCTTTTGTGAACCTTCAACTGAAGCACGGAACATGACTTTTGCAAATTCTTCGTGCTGTACAAAGAAAATTACTTCTTTAGTGCCTATTTCGTTGCCCATCAAACCTGATTAATCGAACGCACCACATCTGATGTGCGAAATAGCGAGTGTAAACTCACTCGCTATTTCGTATGACATCAGATAGCGAGTGTAAGCTCACTCGAGGAAGGTTGAATCTGAAGTGGGAAAAGTGGAATTTGACTTGGAAAAAGTTGAATCTGAAATTGAAGAAGTTGAATTTGGTTTGGAAACGGTTGAATCTGACTCGGAAAAGCTATATTGGTTTATTATTCTGTGAATAATACACCTATGTAATCGCTCAGCAAAAAATTTTTATAACACTCCCTCAAACTTTTTTCTTTTACGTTTCAAGGTGCGCAGATTCCAAAAATGCAATGTCCGTCCGCCGTCCGCCGTATCACGTGTACAGGCTTCATTTTCGGTCTAAAAAATTCGTTCTTTCGCACACATGCTCCATTTGGGCCCTAGTTGTGTCCCGAAACTTTTCAGCCCGATCGGAATACACCCAGAGGTGTTATGAGTGAAAATGTGTGTAAAAATAGGTACTTTTTGCGTTTTAGCAACATATTGGTAACATGAGCTTTTGAGGTATCGGTTTCCATGTTTTTCTGGACGAGAAGACCGAATATGAAGTCGATTTTGACCAAAGAGTGGAAAATTGACGTTGTACCAGATGTTCAGCCCCCAAAATTGATTTTTTTATGAGTCAAAAACCTGCGAAATCGTCTGAAATCACCATCAATTTGTAGAATAACACTAGCAAAAGTTTCAACACGTGGATCAATACGACTAAATGGCACTACCAATGATTAACGATAATTTGAAAAAAAAAAAAAAGGAGCGTACCTACCTAATTCAAGTTTTGGGGGCCAAAATTGGTGGAAACCATCAGAAATAGCTATTTCAATTGTTGCACATGAAAGAAACAATAAATGAACAGCCAACATTTCTGTAGGTACGTCCAATAGAATAATAAACCCATGTGACAAGGACTTTGCAGCGTTTTTTTTTAAAGGTTTGTGATGTAGGTCTCCAGAAGCTGTTGGGTGACTCTTTCAAGCCAGGTCTATATTCGTAAGAACACATAGAAACATGTCAGACACGAATAGGTACAACACACGGCAGACTGGACCTCGGTTAACCCAATTATTGGTTAGCGAGCTCACTAAAATCGTTTCAAGTATCGCAGAGTAGGAATATTTAATCACACCCTAACGACAACACGACTGCTTGAATTCAAAAGTTTGAAATAAAGAAATATCTAGTTCAGCACTCACTGTACGGAGTACTTCAAGCTGAAATTCGATGCTCCTCAAAGATAAAGCCCATTATGATTGTTACGAAACCAGCAGTTGGAGAATATTGCTTTAAAGCAGCCAACTGGATGGAATGACTGTAATAGTTTCAAGCAATTTGTGATTTTGTTGTTTCATTTGTTATATCTACTTATGTACTTACTGTAATGAAGCATTCTATACCTACCACCATGTAGTGGCCGAATACAGATTCTACCCGTATGAAGAACTCGTTTCTGTTGAGCGTTAGTATGTACCTACCCATTTCATTTTGGTTTATTATTCTGTGAATAATACACCTATGTAATCGCTCAGCAAAAAATTTTTATAACACCCCCTCAAAATTTTTTCTTTTCCGTTTCAAGGTGCGTAGATTCCAAAAATGCAATGTCCGTCCGCCGTCCGCCGTATCACGTGTACAGGCTTCATTTTCGGTCTAAAAAAATCGTTCTTTCGCACACATGCTCCATTTGGGCCCTGGTTGTGTCCCGAAACTTTTCAGCCCGATCGGAATATACCCAGGGATGTTATGAGTAAAAATGTGTGTAAAAATAGGTACTTTTTGCGTTTTAGCGAAACGTTGGTAACATGAGCTTTTAAGGTATCGTTTTTCATGTTTTTGGGGACGTAAAGACCGAATATGAAGTCCATTTTGACCAAAGAATAGAAAATTGAGGTTCTACCAGATGTTCAGCTCCCGAAATTGATTTTTTATGAGTCAAAAACCTGGGAAATCGTCTGAAATCACTATCAATTTGTAGAATAACACTGGAAAAAGTGTCAACAGGTGGATCAAGACGATTAAATGGTACTATCAATGATCAGAGATGATTTATTAAAATTTAAAAAAAATAAATGAAAAAAGAAAAAAAAGGAGCGTACCTTATTTGTATTTTGGGGGCCAAAATTGGTGAAAACCACCAGAGATAGCTATTTCAATTATTTTATATGAAAGAAACAATAAATAAACAGCCAACATCTCTGTAGGTCCAATAGAATAATAAACCCATGTGACAAGCGTTTTTGACTATGCCGAGAAAAACTGTTGTAGTTTTTCATTTTATACTGTACCGCAAGAGTTGATATGTACCGATGATTGCCTGGTTGTTTTTTGATACAGGATGCTCAAAGTTCCACTCCAATAAGACTGAAGATCTGCGCCTACAGATTGACACAAGTCCTGACAGCAATAAACCTTGCAGGATAAGTAGGAGTTGCAGGAGAAGGGATAAGAGTATTTTTGTTGCCAATTCCTCCAATGCAGGGTAGCACCACAGGAAAGCCAAAAGAAAAGGATGCCTGATAAAATATACCTTCAGCACAGTAACAGGCAATGGCGGTAAGAATTATTCTGAAATAAGATTTCTGATGCACTTACCCATTAGGCGGAGCAAGAAGTATTTTATCAGACTTGACGACTGCACCTGTTGAGAAAAGACGTATTGTAAGACCAAAATGAAGCTACAAGTGTAAATAATTCAGCTACTCAAAAATAAATATCAGGGTTAGACGATAACTTACAACCACGATGAGCCACAAAATGTCTCATCACGTCATCTTGAGGTTCAGACTTAATTATGGTCGTGTACTCTCTAGTCGTGAAGTCATCGTGTGCTGCAGTGACCAAAGTACTGCCGCTACAAGAACAAATTCATTCGATTTTAAAATAAGCGCAGGTATTTTTCAAACATAAGGAAACAACGATCCTATGAGACCCCCCCCGGCGCCCCCATGATACACATACCTACCTACCTACATTCAGCGGACATTATCAACCACCAGCCTTCATAGATTACTAACAACAAAAATGTTAATATTATGACCCACTTAAAAAGAACTACTCGATGAAATAATTTAAATAAATGAATAGAACTTACGCTTTCAAGTAACCATGACACTCAGGGACGACAGGAAGAAATTTCGTGGATAATGTACCTAGTAGTGAAGTAAGAACACATAAATATACAGGTATTATATATTTTTGTAAATGCATACCACCTAATTGGTGAAGGCTATGGAGTACAGAACTGTCAGGAAAAAACCCACATACATTCAATGAGATAAAAATGGTTAGTCTTACGTTCTACCAATACCATCCATCTGGCGCACCGTTTACTACATACCTAGTTATTAAGAAAATAGGAACTAGAGCTAGATGCACATGACATTGTAATCTGGTATGGCAGTGAGTTCGCCCAGCCGATTGGGCTATGCAAACATGGAACCTGGGAATGCAATGTACGGATACTACACACAATGTCTTTCAAACAAAATGCATCTAAGGTAGGTAGGTGCATTTTAATCATTAAAGAATGAACGTGGGATAGATTTCAGCTCCTTAATTTTCTATAATGGTCAACAATTCTTAGCAAAGCAGATTGCAGTAACACATTGCAGCCTACCCACCCACGTGATCCTGGATCAGTTTTTAAATTAAAACACTCTTATTGTGGTTTGAGAAGAAACTGAGAAGTTCTGAAGTCTCTCGTTTGGAAGGGGAGGGGGACGCTGTGCCCTAAAAGTTGTGATGTCATGAACACCTTTCCTGAAAAATGGCTTGAAGGGGTTTATGAGGATGCAGAATTCAAAAGTGGAATGGATATTCCAATACACCCAAATGGGAAATTATCGTATATGAGATGCACGAAAGCAGGGTTGAATCGGAAACACTTTATTTTTTAGCGATATTTCAAAATCGGGAATTCATAAAAGATGCAGCGAAAGGGCCTTACGACGTCACGCTGGGAAGCATTGATTATTAGGCAACGCACCCAGCTCAGGCTTAGGCACATGCGGCTTAAAGACACAGCCATTTGCATTTGCCTAGTGGCAGAGGTCCAGTGATTGGAAATACCTAATTTTTCGTATTTTCTTATGTGTAGAGGATTATTAACTGAAACAGTAGTGCTTTTTATGGGTAAGAAGATGGCTGTCCAGTGTCTTCACATTGCTCTGTTGTCAATTCAGACAATCTTATGTAAATTATGTGGATACCTACTTCACACTAGTCTGTTAGAAACCAGATGGAACGCCCTGAACACCCAAAGCAACTCAGTAATATGTGGATATGATGATAACTTACTGCTGCTAATTGAAACTCGAGATCCAGTGCGAAGTCTTGATTCCGATTTGACAAAATCTTTCTTATCAGGTATCTGGTTGTCTTCAGTCAAGGCAGCTGCGACCGTCTTTCTGTTGGATTTAGCCAGTGGAGAACATTAAGTCGTGATCAGTGGAGTCGAATAGCAAGAATGGAGTCGAGCAGTGGAGTCTAATAGCTCTACAGCAGTGTGGGACTTGGCTTCCTCCACTTGAGACGTAATCATGGGAGTGATTGGCAAAACATCAAGCCACACCGTAGGTGGTACTTTGCCGACACCACAGTCCTAATGACCACAGTCATAATGACTACGTTTCACCAGCTGACAACATGTACTCAATAATAACCTTAATTACTCTTGAGACTTTTCCGTTTCAGAGGCATCCATTTCTGTTGGGAATCAAAACTAGAACCTGCCGATAGAGTGCAGCGGAGTAAGGGCATCAGCTGGGTAATGACGTCATTGCAACTTTTCACACGTAATCTTGGAAGCCGATAAATGTATGCCATTCCACCAAATTAAATCGATTTTCATCATGAACAAAATATACAAAAATCAAATTTTGAAAACAACTAAGCAATTCCAGAACCATGGACTCCCGATTTTGTTCCATTCTTGAACAAAATCGAATTATCGACTGTGACTGTACAGCAGGTACCTAACTCAGACGCTTGTGTTTAGCATTGAACTCCGGTTTGTCAACAAGAGGCTCTTTTCTAAAGACTCACCCTTAACTCTGCACTCTTCAAATCCACAGTCTGCACTTCGCGAACGAATTTCCGTCCCTAAAGAACGCTCTCGATTTGAAGAGGAAGAGTGAAATGCAAAGTGTAGAACTGCAGAGTTTTACTCTGTTTTGAACAGTCCCGTTTCTAAAGGTTATCTTTTGCAAAGTGAAAAGTGAAGAGTGTGCGTTTTGCAGAATCCCAAATGACTCTGCGGTAGAATGACATACTTTTCAAATCGGGTTTTCGGTTTTAATTCTTCGTTGAAATTCTGTGTCTGGTACTACCAATTAAAATAAGGGAATTCAATCTTTCGATTAGGTCTAAACGTGGTCCAATTAGGGTGTTAAGGGCAAGCATACATAATAGCATCAAAGGTAGCTCTACTGAGGCCATCTACATGGCCTCTACTCTACTCTACATTTGGGAGGAAGTTACGGTTAGGAAGCGACAGGTTGTGGATAAAAAGTTACAACCTACCAAATTGTTTTTAATGGAAACTTTCCGATACTTCTCATCAGAGGGTGATGATGAGGATGCTAAACGTGCTCGAACCTCCACCGGTCGCATTCATGGAGCGCGAATTAATTTCGTCGTCACCGACACGACTTTCAGGGATTCGTTTCGCCTACCAAATCCCAAGTACGTTAACTTATAGAAAGACTTTATGAAATCGGATTTGGAATAAAACGATAAAAATATCCAACAATAAACTGTAACAGTTATTACTACTGTACTACTCTTCAGAACTCTCTTCGTTTCGAGTAAAACTGCAGAGTGGGAGCACAAAGTCTTGAGGAACAGAAAGTTCTACTGTTCATAATTCGCAAAGTGAAGAGTACAAATGAAGACTTGCAAAGTGAAAAGTTAAAGAGTCTTTAGGAATGGGCCCAAGATATGTGTATGCATTATGACACGTTCCTCTAGCTTCGCACACAAGCCAAGGCGAGTCATCTTCCATATTCCACGTCACAGATTCGAAAGCTTGATGTTAAGGTGCTATGAAGCTTACACGCATGGGTCATTCGTCCAATGCAAGGGACATAACAGCTTCAACAGATGATACAGAGCGACAACCAATATTTCTAAATGCAATTAATTGCAACTGTGAAGGGAAAAAATACCTATTAATTTAATTTAGAGTACCTACTCCAAAATATATAGAGTACCTAGCATCCAACTTTTGTTGTAAACTGCTAGAACATTAGCAGAGTTCGTATTTAGGTACATAAATAAATATAGGAACATCAAACATGCATACCTCCGCAAAGCAACTGATTTTCGGGTTCTGTGTTGCACTGTGTCCTCAGGTTCTTCATCGCTTTCCGAAATCACAACTGAAACATTCAAACCATCAATTTATTCACGTTTTAAATTTGTACGATATCTATCTACCTATATAATTTTTATTACATAGGTATTTGTTTTTGTTTTTGTTTTTGCATATATTTTTGTTTTGAATAAAACGAAATTATAAACTTCTTATATTAGGCGTAACAAGTTTCTTCTTTGAAAAACACACCAAGAGAGAAAGTGGTACATTACTTAATTCTGGAAACTGAGACACGTTTTTCTTTGACGGCTGATCCAAGCCCATCAAATTAGGGTTCAAAATGTCCGATGTGCCTAAAAAGTAATAAAATACCGTTGATTTACATGCAGTAACACCCCATGATGAGTGGTTTGTGAGTATCTGTGCGTTAGGGTATACGAAGAATAGAAAAGTGATCAGAAAATAGTTCGATTTACATACCCTGAGAAACAGGACGCGGTAGGGCATGTACAGTTTTTCGTTTCCTGTTACAAAGAATAATATCAATAACGCAAAATAATTTTTCTTCGTAGGTAGCTACCCTTCAACTTGAGTAAATCCATCTTGAGTAATTGGTATGAATTAGGAGGGGAAACAAACTTACTGTTTAACGGGAATAGAAGAAGAAATAGATTGCCTTTTAATGGGTAACGCTGATGGTGGTCTGTGAACGTAGGTAAAAATGGAAGTTAGTTGAATGTGCCAAATCTTCATTCAATAACCATCATAATATATTTATGTAACAATATTATAATATTTGAAGGATATTCAGTGTTACCAAAATAACTGAGGAAAGGAATTTTCTCCGAAAATTCGCTTACAGGTTCCATGGGACAATTATTAAATTTGACAGCCACCTTACCAATACCACACAAGTGATCTCCGAGCTTATCTACACGACGCACAATACTTTCAGTATGTGAAAAAAGTCGATTATCCTATCATTTGATATTCATGAAATGAGGGCATTAACCTATCACTAAGTACCCTTGAGTACGGTTTGAAAGGTTTTCAAACTCAACATGTTGTTTTCGGAGCAAGACGAAGATCGTCTTCTTATGTCAACAACTCCTTTTACCTCCTTCGCAAATGATGAACTATCTGTGCAATTCGAGTTTAGTTGTCATCCCGGAACGTTACCCTCCATTTTTTTTTTTAGAGTAAATTTTCCACGATTCTGTAACTTAAGCACTAGAAATTCTCAAAATTCTTCATCCTTCGTCAACTTTCAGAGTGAATTTCTCAAAAGGGCCCGTAATGGTCTCTTAAGCTTCGTTCTCAGTGTGCGTTCTGCCAGTTCCGAACGGTTCTGGGCAAGCGCAGTCGAGTTTTGTCGTTCGCAGTGCCAGAACGCCCAGTTCCGGAACGCCGAGAACGCCGAGTTCTGCGTTCGCAGTGTTTTGCGAATCCAGTTCCGAACGGTTCTGACAGTCCCCGATTTTTTTCGGAACTGTCAGAACTGGAACTCAAGAACGTAGGTGACGCATGCGCATTTATTTCATGCGCGGTTATTCCACTTCCAGTTCTGAAATCGTTCGCAGTGCAGAACGCGGTTCCTCAAGTTCCGGAACGCCCCGGGATTTTCCGTCCCAGTTCTTATGAGTTCTGTCAGAACGCCCACTAAGAACGAAGCTTTAGATCATTTCAGATCTGTTTTCTGCTACTATTCCCCATCGCAATCCCACAACATTTTGCCGCATCTAGCCGCGATTTAATTTTTTATAATTTTTTGAATCTTTTCAGTCCCAAATCCAACAAACCGGACCTTGTTCGAGAAATGGAGTTCGGGAAAAGATACCGACAGCAAGGGAAAAATCCTGCATTATTTATCGGGCTAGCTAAAACTCAGCGATGAAGAAGAAGTTAAGACTAAAGATCAGATTTTTTATGCAAAAAAATGGAGTGCGGTAAAAAAACAGAACGTTTTTGAAAAACGTCACAGCAAGTGGCTCTACCTCCCCAGTGCACTCTTTGCGCCCTTATTTTCATCTGGCTCGAGGAATGAAGGTCAATTAGGTGGATGGGAAGACCAATGAAGCCGTTCGCGGTGTGTGCATTGTTGGTCAGTATTTAATGAGGGACTTACGGCAATGATGGTGATGATTTAAATGCAGTGCAACTGAGCTGTGACGGCATGAGCTTTGAGGACAGCAGCGAATCCGATTGACTTTTTATTCTTCTCAATACTTAATCAATCAGTCAATCATCATTATCAATCATCAAATCAATATACCATCATCATCTTAATCAATACATGATTGCTTTTTATTTTATCAAAAAAGTCATCCGATTGAATTGATTTCGAAGTACGAATATATTTTTATTTTTTGAACCTTCTCTATATTATATCATTTGCGTTATATATCTCAGTCCACAGTACCTATATATATGATACCTACCTTGTTATTTTGTCAGCTGTAATTTCAAACGCAAGACTTTCTGTACTTTTTACTGGAATGAAAACAATACAATTTTGTTTTCTTAATGAAAGTACGTTTTTGTCTGAAAATATACTTTTAATGTTTCTTTCACCCAAAATCGGTCAATAATTCCAAATTCGAGTCCTACGAGGAGAAAAAATTATGACAACCTTCCAATTGCACTTTTTTACATGATTCCCGTACAATCGAAGTACTGTGCGACGTAGAAAACCTGTTAAGGATGACAGAATACTTAGATAAAGTGCAATGAAGTGTGATAACTAGCACCTGTATAGTCCCCCACTACTGTCCTGTGTTTGTTTTCTTGAAACTGACAAATAAGGACATTTCTCTGATATTTCTTCGAGTCCTTGACAAAGTTGCAAATCGTTTCAAAGCCTGCGTTCGCCAATTTTGAGCTACCGACCCTACTTTATGATCACAGACAATGTACGAAATGGGTTTCCACGATTTCTTCGCGAGTGATTTAGTTCGTACAGACAATGCCATTTCTCATAGTGCTCCAAAGTTCTTTGATAAGGCTCTCTATGGTTCATAATAATGAATCAACTCTCAAAAAACTAATTCAACTCTCGCAAAAGCTCGTAACTCGCAACTCTGTAAAGATATGTCCAGCGATTCATAACATTAACACCTCTATCCTCAGTCTACATAATATTATATATTTCCCCAGATTTGCTTCTGGACTAGGTTCCTTATCAGGATCAGTACCGTCCAACGCACTGGCCCTGAACACCCGGTAGTATTCATCGTACTGTAGGCTACAGCCCCTTAAATTAAAACGTTGTTCCCACAACCGGCAATGGTTTTATGCTGTCCCCACAAACCCCTGCACTGCTTTCTACTAACACGTTCAACAATAATTTTGTTGGCCAATGCTAACTTCAGTATTCCGGCAACGCGTATGGACTATAAATCTCCAGATATTTTCTGGACTGCCGCAATCTCGTCATCAAGATGAATGTCCAAGTTTTCTACTAGGTATAAGACGAATACGCAATCCCTCAAACTTATTAATGGAGGTATCGAATATCTAATGGTCTGCAAATAACTGTATTAACTTACGGAAGGGATATTATTCCATTCAAATATGCCAAGGAATTCTTCGTTTGCGCTTCTACTGTAGACTTGCTGTGAAAATAAAATGGATGAATATCACCAGGAGCTTACATTAGGCTTTGCCAATAAAAGGTTCCGAACTACAAGTTCAATCCACAGTGTTACTGGCAGATACAATTAACTTCTATCAGAAAAGGTACAAAGAACCAGATTTTGATCTTGATGGAGCAGCGGCACTGATTTGAACATTTTTTGCACCATCGCATTTCGCTTTCCTTCGTGTTCACAAGGCTCAAGGCTACAGCAAGGAGGCACGAGGGGATCTGAATAACCCATCGATAGGTACTATCTCTAAATTTCCAATCATTTTTTGGATTGCTGCAGCTTGCCTGATCAGTTTTTATGGCTAAGTAGGTAAGTACTGCAAAACATTTTGTTTGACAGGTGCTCCGCATTTGAGAAGCTAGGCGAAGAGCGGCTATGTGTTAATTTCCGTTAGTGAACAGACGTGTTAAATATGTGTTAATTTCTGTTATTGAACTGAATTTGGCCAAAACAATGGGAAATTGCAACCCACGAAAACTGCACATTCACACGATAATTCCGTTATTACCACAAGATAATGTGCAATTTTCGTGGGTTACAAATTCCCATTTTTCGCCAAATTCTGTTCAACAACGGAAATTAACACATATATACCACATAAAGAGGTGTTTATGTCGCAAAGTGTAAGCAGAAAATAAGTGTGAAATTTGAATTTTTGAGTTCCCGCGAGAAATCAGGTAAATCGCTGAGTAGCTCAACTCTAATCCCACTTGGAGCGCTACTGCATCACTTTGAACAATGCACAGAACCGAAAATTTATAAATAAATTTGAAAAAGGTGCAAATTATTACAAAATTGTTTATTATTTACCTGTATAGATGTCCCTTCTGCTTAGATCACGGTTTTCTGTGGTCAATACCCTCGAGCTCCCCCCAGGAAAGCCCTAAATGGAGCACTGGAGCCGGCCCGGGAACTGAAGTTTCATACAAATGTGTGGGATTCACTAATTATTTGTAGTTATTCATGAAGCATAAGGTAAATAATAAACCGTTGTGTAATGTACAGATGCCCTTCTGCGTAGATAGTATAAGAAACCGTTGTGTAATATTTACCCAATAATACTTCAACGTTTTTTCAAGTTGCAAAAGTACCTTTCAACAAAATCCAAAAGATCCACCATTTTTCAAATGAAATAATATCACAGAACAACCAAATCAACTTCATACAGCCATCGTGATTATGATCAGGCGCTCCCTTGCAATGATATGCTGTGGTCCGGATTTATACTGTTTGATTCACGATCATGTTGACGAAGATTTTCGGTGCAAACAAACGGCTGGTCGTACAATACTCCGGGTGGTCTCAAAAATTCTTTAGTTCAAGATCAACTTAAAAACGTTAAAAAAACATATCCTTCTAATGAAAGTTTTTGAGCTACAGCGTTCTTAAAATTGCAACCCCTATTTTTCAAGGACCAACTGGACCCCGAACGGGACCTTTTGGGAATTTGGGGAATTTTGGTTCATGATAACTAAGAAATGTGCTAAGTACAGTTCTCAAAATCAAACCGTGGGGAGGTTCACAAAAAGTAACAGCAAAGGTTCTTGAAGGTTGTCACGAAGGTTTGCCATTTCTAATGTTGGTCTGTTGAGAACATTCTAATGCTGGTCTGCATTGAGGACATTGCCTCCTTGGCTTGGGGCCAATAGCCAGTCAGATGTAAATAACCTGATACCCCATTGCTTGCTGCATGTTTACTTTCAATCATCATCATAAAAAAAATTATCGCTTATTTTTTGAAAACGGACTTCAAACTTTCATTTTTCTGAGAGTTCTGAATATTTCTTTCCCCAAGAAAACTTTCTGATGAAAATTCCCCATTGTTTAATATACGGAAGGAAATGCAAAATGAAGATATCTGATATTGAAAAAGTGCGGGTCCTACTTCTACGTCGGCTGGACTCTGTGTGTGTGTGTGTGTGCGCGCATAAAAGCTGTGTATTGCGTGTGTGTATGGGTGCATAAAAGCTGTGTATTTTAGTATAATGAATGAATTGTTTATTCTCAGTCAAGGAGCAAATTACGTTGTTGAAAACATGTTCATAGTACAAAATAATACACAGGTTACATAGTCGAAAACATGCTTATAGCATAAGGTAAGGGAGAATCCCGCAATGGCTAGGCCAGACGGCTGGCAAAACTATTTGTATTATTGTTGGTGCATGTTGCTGTCAAAGATTAATTTATTACAAAATCAAAGTATAACAAATTATAAAAAATGGTACTTGAAATGGTGGTTGACGGTAGGTAACAGAAATTACAGGCTATCATTTACCTAACTGTTGAGTTGAAAGCAGTGAAGTTATGCTATTACCTTGGATCCAGGATCTGACAGAGCTAGTAGCGATATTTCTATATGACTTTTTTAATTGATTTGAATATGAGGGTGAAATTTAGTAAAGGAATTGTATAATTTACTGCCAATGTATGTAATTCTGTTCTGGTTAAGGCAAATCTGGTTTGACGCGGTATATCTAGATTTCCAGCTCCCCGGGTTCTGGAATAGTCCATGGTAGGAAACTTGGATTTATTTTTCATTACACATTTTAGGCAATGTTGGGCGTACAATTCTGAGCTATCGAGTAATCCACTTAGTTCGTATAGCTTATCTGTCGGGAATCTACAATTTTTATTGAAAATTATTTTTATTATCTTCTTGTGCAGTACCTACTTCTATTTTATTAATGTATGATTTGTATTTTCTTCCCCAAAATGTCGAACAATAGGTTAATATGCTTTTTGCTAAAGAATTTTAAAATATCAAAAGGTGGGCGCTGGTAAATACATGTTTTAATCTACTGGCATAAGAATCTGAGTTGTTGGGTGACCTTTTCTGTTTGATGGTCTCACTTCAGGCATTCATCCATGATTACTCCGAGATATTTTATGGAAGACACTCGCTGAATTTGGTAACAGGGGCTTGTAGAGGCTGAATAACATTAGCAGTTTGGGGAGAGTAAAAAAATATTTATGATGAGTGGTTGGATTGGGCTGAAAGGATTTTTTTGAGCTAAAGCAAATATAAGCTGTCTTTTTCAAATTTAGAAATAGGAGATTGGAACACAACCAGTTGTGGTCAATTTTCAGGCATTTTTCAGCTTCACGAAAACTGCGTTCCCACGAATCTCCACTGATAACTATTGCTGTGTCATCTGCATAAGCCGTGAGTTTTCCATTCAAATTTAATTTGTACCTATCATTAATATAAATGGTTAATTAAAGTGGGCTTGAGGAACCCCATGCTTTACGGCGAGAGGGGTACTCAGTGTTATTTATTCTAGTTTTATGGCGCCTATAGCTCAAACAGTTTTCTATTAGGGACAAAGGAATACCCTTAACGCCTAGGGATTTGAGTTTATGTATTAATTTATCATGATTTACAGTAGGTATCAAACGCCTTCTGCTAATCAAGGAAAAGAGCAATAGATTTTTTGCGATCGTTGAGACCATCATACACAGCAGATAGAAGATCATTCATAGCATCTTCGGTGTTATAATTTTTCCTAAATCCGAACTGGTTTTCAGCCATAAGTTTATTGGATTCAATATAATCAACTAATCGTTTCTTTATGCATTTTTCAAGGATTTTGGACAGGTGCGGTAATAGTGCTAATGGTCTATAATTGCAAGTTAAGGTTCTATCTCTCCTGATTTGTATATTGGAATAATTATGGCTTCTTTGAATAAATTTGGAAATATGCCATGTTTCAGACATTTGTTAAAAATGAATTCCAGTGGCTTACATTATATGATTAATTAATAGCTTGAGTACAGAGAAGCTCGAGTTATCTGTTCCATTAGATGATTTGTTGGGAAGGCTCTTAATTAAATTAGAACCTTCGCATTCTGTTATGACATCGTTATCCATTCAAGAACGCTTTGAGCAGGGTCTCCTAAATTACTGCTATAGTTCTTGTATGTTCTTCAAGGAGGTCTTCAGTTACATTAATCAAGTATCTGTTAAAAGCACAGGCAATTTGATAATTTTTACGAACCGCGGTGCCGTTCGGAAGTTATCAATGATTTGGGTATTTTTTAATCTCCTTTCGACTATTTAATTCGCAATTAGCCACAGCCTTTTGGTATTTCCAGATGCCAATTCAACTTTCGTTTGATAATACTGCGTTTTGCATTTTCGAATCAGGACTGAGAGGTAGTTTCTATAGGATGTAAATCTTGTTTTGAATATCGGGTCATCTTGAGTGCTAATCCTTTCACGATGCCTAGCATGTTTTTTCCAAGCTCTATACCTATACAGTTTGTCCCTATAATTTAATTAATTGACTAGCCCTTGAGTGATCCATGGCTTAATTTTGGCTTTTTTCCTAGAAGATATACATGGGACCTGTTTAGAACTATTATATATCAGTGTTCAACTTTTTATAAAATTTATCTAGAGCAATGTCAGGATTAGATTCAAGGTAAACATCATCCCAGGTACAAGTTTCCATTAGTTTTAATAGTTGTTCTTTATTCATTTTAGTTATTAGTGTGGGTTCGGGCAAAACTGCATTAGTGGCAGGAGTGGGGATTTTCATGCCAAATACAAATGGAAAATGGTCAGTTATACAACTTTTGAGCACGGCACTTTTATGTTGGGTTGAGGTATTATCAGTAGTTTTATAGAAAATATGGTCAATGCAGGTAGAAGAACAAGTACAATTGATATAAGAGATGAAACCATTTCCATTCATTATTTGGATAGTCTGTAGTGTCTTGATTAGTGATCCGACTGTTAGAATATCTATGTTCATGTCACACATTATTAGAAAAGAATGATCTGAATCGGGAAGTGTTACATTTTCCAGGGTATTTTGTAGCTGACATAATATGAAATGCCTCTTTGGCAGGAGGTGAGTACGGTAGAGCAGAAGGGTAGAAAAAGATCTGCCAAAATAAGTAAATTTTATCATTAAATTAGATAGGTACTGACAACGTTTGAAGACTAGTAATTGAGTTTAGTGGTAGAGTGTTTGATGTGTAAACTATAATGCCATCGTTTCTAGTATTTTTATTATTTAAATGGTGAGCTGTGTAGTTATCGATAGTAAAAGGGATAGGAACTGATAGTTGTGTCTCACGAGTGGTTTAAAAGTTAAACTGTTGAGTAGTGTTACTAGCTCGTCGAAATTTTTTTTACACTAGAATGTTAATATGAAAAAATATGAGATTATGTGTACCCGCGCTTCGCAACGGTAGAACAGACACCCCCTGTATCCCCCCCTCCACAACTGATCAGAAACCTTCCCCAATGCCAACCCTAACTGCCTTTAACCCCCCCCCCCCCGTATCCTATGAACCCTCCCTACCTGGTTAGAAACATTCCTCAATGTTCACACAACAAATTCCCAAAGTTGCACTCCAATTGGTCAAGTAGTTTTGAAATTTCTGTAGACCCCCCCTCTCCCACTAACATCCTGATTGAAGTACCACTTGAATGTACTCGTCGAGCTGAATCCAGAATCTAATTACAATCGGATTTACGTCCAACCGTTCAAAGTTATTATAAGCATATAAACGTCCTCATAGAAGTGATTATAACACGTTTTTTAGTAGTATTTCATTCATAGCGTTTCAACGGATGGACAGATTCAAATGCGGATTTTTCATAAACCTTCCCAGATAAATTCTGCGTCAAATGGTACCAGCCGCAACTTTCTACGTTCAGCCGTTCTCAATTGATGCCGAGACAAACAAACAAACAGACAAGCAAACAGACACTGTTTTATTATATTTATGTATAGATAGTCACTAAAGAAAGAGTCCAAGCACGAATTGTCATTAAAAACTTCAGTATCAACACATGAGTGAGTATAAAAAATGATCTCGGTCGTCAAGGTCTCCACTCATTCAGTCTGAGATAGTTTATCGTTCAAAACTGGTCGTTATGTTACAGGAAACTTCAGATATTATAATATTATTATTTCCATCTCTCTTTTCTTTAATTTGTCTCAGATACTCTGGGCGTTTTTGTGAACCTGAGGAGGCAATCTATGATCTTTATGTCACGCCCGCCTTTTTTCAAACTTCCAAATTCTATATGTTTTTCTGACGTTATGTTAAAAATTTCTCGACGAACATACCCCATTTTCGTTAGCCCAAGCAATATACTTGTGGAGGGGGGGATGACTGGAATACCCCATTACCGAATGTGATACAACATACAACCAATTTACAGTGAAAACCTATGATTGTTCGAGTAAAATCATGGGAAAGTATTGGCCTTGTATGTACATATTTTGCTAAAGAAAATGAATTCAGTGATCAAGTTCAAGTATTCAATTCAAGTAGACGTAGAACAATAATCTATTCCATGACGCCTCTATTCTACCTAATAACACCTGACCATTTTAACACTGAAAGCAACAGGTAGCAATTTACAAAAATTGAAACTTACAGAAGATTGCCCATATTCTGATTATCCGCAAGAGGTCGTTTTCTCAACGGGGATCCTCTATAATATAACAAGAAAGAATATGAAGGCGTCGACTGCATTAAAACTGTAAATTTCAATGAAACGCATACCGATATTTATACTGAACTACTTATTCCACATTTTACCTTAGCACTTCAAGTGTGGTGCCTTTAGGAAGTTTAGGTATGCAATTAAGTTTTGCGGTCCGCGTTCTTCGGATGGGCGAAATTCCCGGAGAACCATCACCCGCTTTCCTCTTACGGGGGTGTATTGGTGTACTGGCCGCGAGCATACTAGATTTGAAAAAAAAAATTACCGAATATAGGTACCATTTGTATATTATAGTAGAAAGCATTGTCTTTTCAAATGATAGAAATATACTAGATTCATCAAATAATAGGAAAATGTGCATATAGGCGAAAAGGGTTATAAAACATGCTTGTAAAAGTGAAATGAAATGACAATGAGCAAATGCACAACTAAGTTGAAGTAGGTATAAGTACTAAGCAGAGAAACTGTGAAATAAACTTACCTGACCTCTCTTCAGAGGGCCAAAAATTTAGTTCACCTAACACGAAGTTTAAAATTTTCTTAAATAAATACAGCACTATTTTCTTTAGTTCTATTCGCTAGGTTCGCTTTTCATAATTAGGAACTTGAAAAATTAGCCTCCAAAAACCAAAATTTTAATATCACGGTATGCTATATCGATGGGCACCAAGTTTAACACAAAGTTTCCACAAACATTTCGTTGAAAATACGAATAGAAATACGATTGGACTAGTAACAGTAAGCTAATTTTCTACTACTATCTACTATGTCTAAGTCGAATGAATCCATCGGAAGAACCAAGAACGTGGTATCAAACTGAACCTAGGAAGTAGGAAACAAACAGCACAAACAAATCAATGAACTGACAGGATGAGGTAATCCAAATTTAAAATATTTCATAAACTATAAACAAACGACCAAGGAAAAAGCCGTTACATTGGGTTACCGACGTTAGCGTTACTTATTTGATAGAACTGGAAAAGAGCGGGAAACAAATGGCCCAGTGAAATGAAACCGTTTATTCTTTACTAAAATTAATAAATAATCATGGATATACATCTTACGTACTTACTGTTTTTCAAAGAAAACGTAATAATGTAAATAAAAAAAATTATTTAAAAAAATTACCTACGCCAGAAACAAGCGACGCTACTGCCCATCACTTGGTGAGAATCTCAAACGACAACAACAACAACAACAACAACCGAAAACGAAACTTCGAAATTATAATCAAACATAACATATAGCATCACAAACTACAATAAATGTGTACCTGTGACGGGTTCAAAAACAGTTATCCACTTATACTTATGGCTTAAGTAGGTAAATAGTCCATCCTACTTAGTACAATGGACTTTATCGGTAGGACGTATCAATCTGGAATTACCAGTATCAACCTCTACCAGTAACTCACTCCAGTGTCTAGTACGTAGGTACCCATGGAACGGAAGGGTAGGTTCGTTCGCGGTGGCCATTGTCTTCAAACCGTCAGATCCATCATTTGGCGTTCGCGGTGGTCTTGCGGACTCGTCTCGGACTGTATAGCATCCATAGGATGCTGTTCGCGGTGTTTTTCTGGCGGTTCGAAGACAGTTCCAAGACCGTCAGTCCGCGGATTTTCCGATGTACCTACTCCTTTCTGACTGCTCGCCCCCCACTACCGCTCGCCCGTTTAAGCCAATCAAATCATTTCTCATCGCACCGTCGTTCGTCGTTATTCGTTCTGTGTGTTCATTCTAATAACCCTACCTACCCACTTCTCAGCATTCTACGTAGTATAATGAGCTTCGTTCTTAGTGGGCGTTCTGACAGTTCTCGAACTCATAAGAACTGGGACGGAAAATCCCGGGGCGTTCCGGAACTTGAGGAACCGCGTTCTGCACTGCGAACGATTTCAGAACTGGAAGTGGAACGCATGCGTCACCTACGTTCTTGAGTTCCAGTTCTGACAGTTCCGAAAAAAATCGGGGACTGTCAGAACCGTTCGGAACTGGATTCGCAAAACACTGCGAACGCAGAACTCGGCGTTCCGGAACTGGGCGTTCTGGCACTCCGAACGACAAAACTCGACTGCGCTTGCCCAGAACCGTTCGGAACTGGCAGAACGCACACTGAGAACGAAGCTGTAGAGTTTTCTGTGCACTTCTCTCACTTGCGTTTTGGTACTTCTCGCGATGAGTTCATCCAGTGATGAGGGGTCGATCACTCCTATCGAGGTGTCATCCGAAGATGATTTGGACTTACTCCATCCAGTGAAAAAAAATGAAAACTATCTGGAAGAAGTTTTTCCTGTATTCGACGAGGAAACTTTTTTTGTTCATTCTCATCCAGAAGACGTCACTGGCCGTTCTGTTAGGGACAGATTGGCATCTCTACTAGCGTCTTGAATTCATTTATTATAGTATTGTTTACATAACTACCCAAGCTTTTGTATTTCAATCACCATATCCTTTAAGGACTGATCTTATAGTGAGCACTTGTAGGTAAGTATGTCCCTGAATCAAGTTTCCTACCATAACGATAAACGCCGCAAATTCTACTGGCACAAATAACTAGAGGGGTTAACAAAAAAATTGTAATGGACATACAAAATTGCTGCCTATAGATTTATTTCGTGCGTCGGTGGTCGGTTGAATATCCCAATTGAAAAACTTAGTGCCACTTACCTACCTAATTTTACGATTACGGTGGGTGTTCCAAGAACTGGCCTAGCAATTTATTGTTGGTTTTTGCCAATTTTGGCCCACTCGAAGACTCCTAATTTTGAAAAATTATCTTCGATTGTTGAAATTGTATTTTTCTGGCTGAATTCACAGTTTATGCTACCTTTTTTTTGTAGACGTTTCCGGTGATTTCAGCCGTTTTACCAGATTTTTGACCCTTGAGGACGCCGAATGCATAGCTATATTAACAAAAAATGAGCAAATGAAGAATGTGTAGTCAGTTATCAGCAAAATTAGTTAGGTACCTACCTAACAACGAACTTCAAACTTTCGATTAGGTATTTCTTCAGTCACCAATTATTCCACAGAAGCACACTGGTATTTGATAAACATCCCATTAGGTCATTAGTTAGGAAGAAAACTACAGATTTCGATTTATTTTTATTAAAAGTACTTCGACTAAGTACAAGTTGAGATAAAGGAATGCATAACATTGGTAAGAGATGAATACTCGAAGCAAAACATGGAACTATATTACAACTAGGAACATATAGAAGATAGTCTACCCATTCATCAGAAGCATAGGAATAATCGTAATATAAGACTTGAGTAAGTAGAAGAATGAAAAAAGTAATAAATTAGCCGAAATCAACGATGACCTATAGGACGAACGTTAGTATTATTGTTATAAAAAGAAGAAATAAATTAGCAGAGATCAATGATAACATATGAACTTCTCACACATGCACGAGTCACAGCCCTTCAATAAACCTAAATAGGTATGATTTGTATAACAAATTAACAAACGTCAGAAAGGAGAAAAAAATCAAGATCGACGACGACACCACACAATCAGGAAGGTTAGACATTTGCAGGTTGCACAGCGGTTGCAGTCAGATTTCCTTCCCAAGCGTTCGCGGTGTACCCGGTCCGGTATTGGTGGCGCATGCGTGTTGGCACGATCAGAAAAGTGGCTTCAGACGGTTCCCTGACCGTCAGAAAAACACACCGCGAACGAAGCTATAATATAAAATAATATATAAAATAATTATCTTGAGATTTTGATATAGTATCCATGTGTTGGGTTACCCTAATCCATCCCACGTTGGCATTGCAGAACGATTTTCCAAACCTGATTGCTCCTTGTGAATCTATAAAATATATATGTAGCTGAAAAACATGGAAGTGTCAGACTACCAGTACCCGAGTGTCCTTCTACTGGCATAACTGAAGTACCTACTTGGAATTTTGAACATCCATACGAGTTCTAATGACACAAATCTTGTCATCGGAAGTAGGTACCTTTGGTAGTTAGGAAGCTTAACCAACCAATTATTGTTCCTATGAAAAATTTGAATTTTCATGTTATCCCACCAGAGAAGCTTACATTTTCTGACCTTTGAAGTTTGAAACCTCGAAACGTTGATTTGAGTGCTCCACTATCCACACAGCTGATTTGAGAGGTTAACTTGAGAGCCGGACGACTAGTTCCAAAAGCCCCCACCACGTGGCAGCACCAAAATGAGCTAAATTAATATTCGCACTCCTTCCGTTATAATTGAAGGATTTTCAATCTGTAAATTGCGTTGGATTCAAAATCAGCATAGAATTTCCGGAAATTGGTTCTGGTGTTCGAAATTTCAAAATTTGTACATCTGGGTCACTGGCGGTCGAATTTGGCTAATTTTTTCGGAAATCCCAATTACCCAAATTCTAGAGGGCTGTGTGCATTGCCGTAGTATCAGTATTCTATGGCCGGAACCTTTACCTGATCACTATGATCGATAAGTAACTATATTAAATCAATCGTTGATCGACAGGCACAGGACACAATCAGGAAGGTTAGACCTTTGCAGGTTGCACAGCGGTTGCAGTGATTTCCTTCCCAAGCGTTCCATATTCCATTTCGTTCCAAGCGTTCGTTTCGTGTACCCGGTCCATGTCAATAATTCTAAATCCAGAAAAAGGGAGATGGGTTGGGGTTTTACCGTTGTTTGAATAACAGCTTTCAAGAAAAGAACTGACTTTAATTTGAACAACACTATTGAAAAGAACAGGTCAACACTGCTAGATACTACTGATTCAAAGGACAATAGGATTTAAAACGACTAAATCCTTACTAGTTTTTAAAGCGAAAAGAAAACTGACTCAGGGCCACTTTCACCAAACTGCCTCTAATGTCTGATTAACCTAACGAAATCGTAACGGGAACATGCAGGTTAACCGGGGCGTCAGAGATTTACATTTCACCACACTAAGGGCCACTTTCACCAAACTGCCTCTAATGTCTGATTAACCTAACGAAATCGTAACGGGAACATGCAGGTTAACCGGGGCGTCAGAGATTTACATTTCACCACACTAAGGGCCACTTTCACCAAACTGCCTCTAATGTCTGATTAACCTAACGAAATCGTAACGGGAAGATGCAGGTTAACCGGGGCGTCAGAGATTTACATTTCACCACACGAATCAGGGCATCAGTTTGATGTCGGCGTCAATTTGATGGCGGCGTTAAGGATTCGTCAAGTTAACGATGCAGTGTTGCCCGCCAACGGTTTTTGTGTCCGTTTTCGACGAAACGATGCCTCATCGGGACAGTAAACGGGTGAAACAACATCAAAATCGAAACACTTTGTAGGTACTCTTGAACGACTTCCGACTATGACATACGAATGCCGTCGCCTTTCAACTCAAACTCAAAATAGGACTTCACGGCACAAAACGTAAGTGAAATTTCAGAGGTTTCTTTTCAATATCCTACCAAGCACTGCTGGCAATGCGTTCATGTATGCTTACATGTAGTATCTAAGTACTAAGTACGTGAATTATCTGGAGGATCTGACAAGAATCAAAACGCAAAATAACATGTAATATCCTTTATAGTACAGTACCACCACAATTATACACAATTTTAGGGAAATATAACTTGATATTAACCTTAACGTGACCACTTTGCCAGCGCACCCCAAAATTTGTCAGCTTCTGCTGTTTTATGCCGTTTTTGAAAATAATATGAAACAATACAATCTCAATTTTCAGTTGGTATTTTATATCCAAGGTATCTATTTCTGAAGTGGTCTTGGTTGTTCCAGGAATGGAAAAAATATGCTCCTAGAAAACCGTGGGCCCCCAGTTCTGCGAACAGGAAAAACTTATTCGTTACGATGTTTTGATGTTGATGTATCGGTTGTGAGGTTATTTTGGTTGCTGTACTTCCTTTTTTGAAATACAATACATTTTGTTCTGTTAATAAATAAGCATTATTATCTACGACAGAGGTGCTCCTTGTTAAGTATAACTTCCTCTCCTTTTGATTTATTATTCTGTGAACAATACACCTTTGTATTCGCTCAGCAAAAACATTTTTATAACACCCCCTCAAAAGTTTTTCGTTTATTCAAAATTTGTGGAAACCTTAAAAAATGCTATTTTACTTTTATTGCACATGAAATAAACAATAAATGAACAGCCAACATTTCCGTAGGTCCAATAAAATAAATAAACACGTTCATTTGACCTCATATAGGGAAGGTATGTTGGAATGTAATAACTACTCACTAGGTAGTAGATACATTATTTAAAAAAATTTATTGTACATCTACTCAAAGCATAATATATACATAGAAAGAACTATAATATGTATATAATATACATTATATACATGCTGCTAATCGTCCGTTAACCTCTTAATTGGTGGAGGGTCCACCAATTAACTTTAACGAAATCTTTAACGGGCACGTTATCCCTTCTCCTTAAAGTTTTGGTTATCTTGGGGGTGGTGAAAGGAAAATCGCTCTGATGTCCGATTAACCGAGGCCGTTAAAGTTAATCAGGTCGTTAAATAGCTGGTGAAAGAGGCCCTAAGGGCCACTTTCACCAAACTGCCTCTAATGTCTGATTAACCTAACGTAATCGTAACGGGAACATGCAGGTTAACCGGGGCGTCAGAGATTTACATTTCACCACACTAATCAGGGCATCAGTTTGATGTCGGCGTCAATTTGATGGCGGCGTTAAGGATTCGTTAAGTTAACGATGCAGTGTTGCCCGCCAACGGTTTTTGTGTCAGTTTTCGACGAAACGATGCCTCATCGGGACAGTAAACGGGTGAAACGACATCAAAATCAAAACACTTTGTAGGTACTCGCGAACGACTTCCGACTATGACATACGAATGCCGTCGCCTTTCAACTCAAACTCAAAATAGGACTTCACGGCTCAAAACGTAAGTGAAATTTCAGAGGTTTCTTTTCAATATCCTACCAAGCACTGCTGGCAATGCGTTCATGTATGCTTACATGTAGTATCTAAGTACTAAGTACGTGTATTATCTGGAGGATCTGACAAGAATCAGAACGCAAACTAACATGTAATATCCTTTATAGTACATGTACCACCACAATTATACACAATTTTAGGGAAATATAACTTGATATTAACCTTAACGTGACCACTTTGCCAGCGCACCCCAAAATTGGTCAGCTTCTGCTGTGTAACTCTTATGCCGTTTTTGAAAATAATATGAAACAATACAATCTCAATTTTCAGTTCGTGTTTTATATCCAAGGTATCTATTTCTGAAGTGGTCTTGGTTGTTCCAGGAATGGAAAAAATATGCTCCTAGAAAACCGTGGGCCCCCAGTTCTGTGAACAGAAAAAACTTTTTGATGTATCGGTTGTGAGGTTATTTTGGTTGCTGTACTTCCTTTTTTGAAATACAATACATTTTGTTCTGTTAATAAATAAGCATTATTATCTACGACAGAGGTGCTCCTTGTTAAGTATAACTTCCTCTCCTTTTGATTTATTATTCTGTGAACAATACACCCTTGTATTCGCTCAGCAAAAACATTTTTATAACACCCCCTCAAAAGTTTTTCGTTTATTCAAAATTTGTGGAAACCTTAAAAAATGCTATTTTAATTATTGCACATGAAATAAACAATAAATGAACAGCCAACATTTCTGTAGGTCCAATAAAATAAATAAACACGTTCATTTGACCTCATATAGGGAAGGTATATTGGAATGTAATAACTACTCACTAGGTAGTAGATACATTATTTAAAAAAATTTATTGTACATCTACTCAAAGCATAATATATACATAGAAAGAACTATAATATGTATATAATATACATGCTGCTAATCGTCCGTTAACCTCTTAATTGGTGGAGGGTCCACCAATTAACTTTAACGAAATCTTTAACGGGCACGTTATCCCTTCTCCTTAAAGTTTTGGTTATCTTGGGGGTGGTGAAAGGAAAATCGCTCTGATGTCCGATTAACCGAGGCCGTTAACGTTAATCAGGTCGTTAAATAGCTGGTGAAAGAGGCCCTAATCAGGGCATCAGTTTGATGTCGGCGTCAATTTGATGGCGGCGTTAAGGATTCGTCAAGTTAACGATGCAGTGTTGCCCGCCAACGGTTTTTGTGTCCGTTTTCGACGAAACGATGCCTCATCGGGACAGTAAACGGGTGAAACGACATCAAAATCAAAACACTTTGTAGGTACTCGCGAACGACTTCCGACTATGACATACGAATGCCGTCGCCTTTCAACTCAAACTCAAAATAGGACTTCACGGCACAAAACGTAAGTGAAATTTCAGAGGTTTCTTTTCAATATCCTACCAAGCACTGCTGGCAATGCGTTCATGTATGCTTACATGTAGTATCTAAGTACTAAGTACGTGTATTATCTGGAGGATCTGACAAGAATCAGAACGCAAACTAACATGTAATATCCTTTATAGTACATGTACCACCACAATTATACACAATTTTAGGGAAATATAACTTGATATTAACCTTAACGTGACCACTTTGCCAGCGCACCCCAAAATTGGTCAGCTTCTGCTGTGTAACTCTTATGCCGTTTTTGAAAATAATATGAAACAATACAATCTCAATTTTCAGTTGGTATTTTATATCCAAGGTATCTATTTCTGAAGTGGTCTTGGTTGTTCCAGGAATGGAAAAAATATGCTCCTAGAAAACCGTGGGCCCCCACTTCTGCGAACAGAAAAAACTTATTCGTTACGATGTTTTGATGTATCGGTTGTGAGGTTATTTTGGTTGCTGTACTTCCTTTTTTGAAATACAATAAATTTTGTTCTGTTAATAAATAAGCATTATTATCTACGACAGAGGTGCTCCTTGTTAAGTATAACTTCCTCCCCTTTTGATTTATTATTCTGTGAACAATACACCTTTGTATTCGCTCAGCAAAAACATTTTTATAACACACCCTCAAAAGTTTTTCGTTTATTCAAAATTTGTGGAAACCTTAAAAAATGCTATTTTAATTATTGCACATGAAATAAACAATAAATGAACAGCCAACATTTCTGTAGGTCCAATAAAATAAATAAACACGTTCATTTGACCTCATATAGGGAAGGTATGTTGGAATGTAATAACTACTCACTAGGTAGTAGATACATTATTTAAAAAAATTTATTGTACATCTACTCAAAGCATAATATATACATAGAAAGAACTATAATATGTATATAATATACATTATATACATGCTGCTAATCGTCCGTTAACCTCTTAATTGGTGGAGGGTCCACCAATTAACTTTAACGAAATCTTTAACGGGCACGTTATCCCTTCTCCTTAAAGTTTTGGTTATCTTGGGGGTGGTGAAAGGAAAATCGCTCTGATGTCCGATTAACCGAGGCCGTTAAAGTTAATCAGGTCGTTAAATAGCTGGTGAAAGAGGCCCTGACACAAAGAACTCTTTTTGAATAAAGTTCCAATCGAGGGATATAAAAAAAAGCGGTGGAAGATCAGTGTGGCCAACACAACAATACTGTTATATTTATCACAATTATTCCTGACAGTCCATTGTGAGTTTGAAAGTTGGTAGTGGTGGCGCATGCGTGTTGGCACGATCACAAAAGTGGCTTCAGACGGTTCGCTGACCGTCAGAAAAATACACCGCTATTGTTCGTGGCGGCCTATCTGACTGTTCAAACCGTCAGATCACTTGGCGTTCGCGGTGATCTTGCGGACTGGTTTCGGACTCTATAGCATCCATAGGATTCTGTTCGTGGTGTTTCTCTGAGGCCGCGTATCCACTATGTTCGCGAACCAACGGCACTCCAAGCGTGTAACAAGTGGATACGTCTCAGCGCTCCCAGGTGTAGCAGTTCGAGAACCTTCTAGAGCGCTCCGATGGTTGTCGGTTTTTGGGCGAACTCAAAGGGGTGCGCAGTATGCACAGTGCGCTAGGGGCAGGACAGCGCTAGAAGCTCCTAGGCGTATCTGTTACTTAATACTCTTTTTTCCGAGGGAGAGCTGGTACAACCCCCCCCCCCTCAATTTCATGGTTTACGTTTCAAGGGACGCAGAATACGAACAACGAATAAAAATATTCCCGTCCGTCTGCCGTACGCGGCTTTTTCCTTAGTTCCCATGAACCAAAATTCACGAAATTTGGTTTGGGCTCTAGTTGGTCCTCGAAGCTCAGTGTTCTGTCACTCAACCCAGGAGTGTAAAGTAGGGGATGAAATATATCCCTATCTCGGAAAAATCCGTTACTAAAAATATCCCGAGTAATCCCTATCTCGGAAAATTTTATTTCATTTTGAGGTGTGGGGTTTTCGCATTTTTAAATAGTTTGATTTTTGTTGCATTTTTGAAACCATCTGGAGCATTCTACGATGTTGCCATAAAATTTGCTGTAAACAGCAGGGTGTATGCAGGCATCAAGCTGAGTTGAGAGCGCAGATCACTGGTCTCTCGGTCAGATTGGCACTATACTATAGCGCAGTGGTATAGGTTACGGACTGTAACACCAAAGTTCCCGAGATCGAAGTTACGGACTGTAACACCAAAGTTCCCGAGATCGAAACCCTAGCGGGACTGAATATTTGTTTAATCCACATCAACAATTTCCCTTCAGAACTTCATTTTGTTTCTTTTAGCCATTTTAGCTAGTTTGTCATTGACAGAATTACTTTAGCAACATTTAACACGTGATTTAGGTGGGTACCTAGTAACGAGTACGGTGTTAGGTACGGAGGGTCTGTGATCTATATAGGGTTATCTATAAAGAGAGCTGTGATCTGTAACAGAAGGGTGTTCTATACAGAGAAGTGTGATCTGCAACAGAAGGGTGTTCTACACAGAATAATTAACCGTTAGAAGGGATTTGCAGCGTTTTAAATTTTTGAACCTACCGTAAGCCGGGGTGAACATTTCAATTCAATAACATATTTAGTACCTACATAATGAAAAATGTTAGTATATAAACATGAGAAAAACCATGTTCATGAATGGGCCCCTAAGCTCCTGAAGATCCGTACAGGGGCTGGTTGTCACTGAACTAGCTTTATTAACTGGATTGAGCACTTTCGAGGAGCTGGAAACAATAGAGAAAATATTTGAGTGGAAAAAAAATATGTGTATAGGCACAGTATGCCATTCATATTCCAAGATAGTAATTACCTAACTACTATAAGGAAGTCAAATTTACAGACCGGAACTATTCAAGAAGTCAATGTGCAGGTCAGATTTGTGCATTTGCAGCAGGTATGCCCCCATTATTTTTTTGAATGATACAGTTCTTGAGGTTTTTCAAAATGGCTGATCAGGATCCATATATCAACGGATTTTCTAGGGTAGCAACTATTTTTGTAGATTCAGGAATATTGGATTAGGTAGGTCTGCAGTTGAAGTTGTACCAGTCTCACCCCATGCTTACACAAACTTTGTTGACCTCAAAATACCTACCTACTTGGACTGAGTTTTGGCCTTTGTTACCCATCGTAATCCACGCAAGTACTTTTTAAAGGTGTTCACAAAAAACAAGAATTTATGAAGTTTTTTGTTGTTGTCAAAAAATGAAAAACGGAACGTTAACGAAATTTTCCATCTCTGAACTTTTGAACATTTTAAAGGATCCTTCTGCAGTAAGATCTTTTAAACCTACTCAAGTGATTTCGTTCTCGATTTACTACTGGACAAGTATTTTTTACAAAAAAAAAAAAACTGTGTTACTGAACTGATGTGATTTAAAAAAAAACCAAAGAAAGATCTAAAAAAAAACTGTTTTAGGTACAGAGTCAAACGCATGTCTAATTCGTGATTCTTAAAAGAATAGATTCTTTGAAAACCTGGCTACTCAAATAATATACGTACCAGTTTCGTTTTTAGGCTTTGCTCAATTAAAAAAAAAAAAACCGAAACCGTCCGTCTACTGATTTCCACATGTCCTGACTTAGCTGTATGGGTTCTTTCTTTAATCACAAAAATAAACATCTGATACCATTACTGACTGCATTCATTAATCCTGCCTCAAGGTAATGAAGCAGAAATGTCATATTTTCGTAGAAAATTCAATTTTTGATGGGCTGCCAAAGTGCACTGATGCAGTTTAAGTGTCCGACTATTGGTACAACTACCCCTTTACCTCAGTAAAGGTCTGGGTAATAAACAAGAAACAAACCTTAGTCTGAATTCAAAACGAAGTTCCCATTATTGTTAGCTATGTATTGAATGAATATTTTTTGGGACGCTACATTAGTACCACGTAAGCTATTGATTTACTCTATTTACTCGCTCCTTATGACGTAGATAGCTGAAACAAAACAAAGACCAATCCAACAACGTCCACATGGTACAGCTCATTGATGCAATTCACAGATGAATAGAAAGCATTGCTCGAATAGGGATGAACACTGAACGAAGGTTTCAATTACCAAGCTACGCACTCCCTTAAATACTGATATGGAATTAACAAGCACCCAACTATTTACGAGTCTTTAGAGCATACGAAGTTCGCTGCATTCCTGAATTAATACTAAATAATAATTCCGTACCGCCACGCAAATTAAACAAGAAGATTCGACAAAACACGTTCTCATAAAGAGTTTGAAAAGATTATAATTGAATGTATCTGAATGAGCAGATTTTCATGCGTTATTTGAAAGAGGCAACTTCCGAATGGAAGTAATAAATATAAAAACAACAGGCATTGGGGATAAAATAATATCATTTATTGAATTAATACACTTTGCATATTTAGTAGGTAAATTACGTGTTCAACTGATTACTACTAGCTGGTTTTATCGAATAACTTGTTAAGGTAAATAAGTTTGTTCGAAAAAACAAAAATTAAATAAAAATGTTTCTTCAACAGATTGGGAGAAAAAAAATCAAGTCAACAATGTTGCGGACTGACAAGGGCTTGTGATAATGACGCCTACCTACCAGAAAGCCTTGGCTTAAATTCTTAGGTAGCACGCAACGAATTCCATCGTGCCGAAAAATCAAGCTTGCGATCAAGTTGAACAGAAACACTAAAAATGAATTAACTGATTGCATAGACCACAATATCAAGCATACAAAGAATATAATTGGAACGAAATTATAGTAAATATGAACAACATACATAACATGGATTGTACATAGTAAAGGGTGAAAAAGGCTCGGAATAATATTCAGAGAGAACACGCAAAATAAAAGGTTGAATCGCTAACAATATTCGCTAAGGTTGAAATCGAACGATAACATTTTGATCAACCAAGGAGTAACGTCACGTAACAGCCGAAGTTGAGCTGTGATCAACTCACAAGCAAGGGCGGAAACAATTTTATTTGGTGAACCTATACCATAACACGGGTATGTTTTTGCCGACTAAGCCAAAGTTAAATCAACTAGGTATATAACTATGAAAATGCTAATAATAAACCAGAACAAATGGAAGATGTAAGTATGTACAGGTTTCATATTGATAGGTTTGATTAGGTTTCACAACTAATTTTTTTCTTGAAAGGGCGTAGTTTTAAAATTGAATAATTTTTCCTTTGCTTGAGAACATTTATTTTTTATTTATTTTTTTACAACCATGCTCTGCTGTTTATACGGTCTACAGAAATTGGGAATCTTCTATTACAACTCGTAAACCACTAAAAAAGCGAAATGGGAAAAAGTCATCGGCTCCCGACGATTCACGCATCACATTAAAAATTATCAATTTTAACGCTTAAATATGGCATAGTAAATAAAGTTTTACAATCACGTGTTTATGTTGTTTTACGGTCTAATAAAGCGGTAGTAAAAGTAAATGTTTGTAACGGTTCGCGAAAACAAAAACCAAAATTCATCGAGCTGTTCCTAACATCAAAAAGTGGGAAGCTGGAAAAAATGCCGAGGCCGCCGCTTTGCTATTTGAGGATGTAATTTGTAGGGTGCGGTGGGTGAGAAGTTAGTACTTTTTACCTGAAACCATAAACCCTGCCGTTTGATATGCGCCATCTACACCATCCCAGCATCCAACCAACCGTGACACACATAATTTTCCTCAAGTAGGTACTTTACTTCTCAGTGCATGTGTAGAGTTCCATATAGAGTCGTACCATTGATCTATAACTGTGCAGACTCGCTCAGTCTCTTCGACTTCTCAATTTCACGAAAGAAGATTCAGATGCAATAATTAACAGTCAAATGTACCTTCATTATATACCATTTTAATTAATAACAAAACAACATTTCGTCTATCAAATCCGCAAGTAGGTACGTACCAACGTCTATTTGTCAACGCAGAGAGAGAGAGTGAAAGAGAGAGAGAGAGAGGAAAAAACCAATATAATTTTCAAAATGAATGTTTCCCACAATGTATTCAAGACATTTAGGGAAAAGTATTTTAAGAATTGTGGACTTGAAAAAAAATAAACACTGGTGAGTCATGAAAAATTGTCGAATATTTACCAAAAAGGTGGACAGGTTAAGCAGACATTCATAGCCTAAAGTCCCTCCCCATACAAATGGTGCGGAAGAACGCAAAGGCAAAAGTACAGTCAACTGTGACGTACACAAAATGAATCGTCTAGGGTTTCATTGGGTAGTAAAGTGTATTGTTTGTTATAACTATTAGAGACAACACTTGCGTGGGGGCTTCATACAAATTTATAGGCACAAAATTGTTTTCCGTTATAAATTAACTAATTTAAAAAAATCCACAACAGCGTTTTCAAAAGTAGCAAAGAAACATATCAGCAAGCACACTAGAATATGTACAACCCTAAAAACTAACTTCAAAAGGAATTCAGAATTCTCCACACAACTTCACATTCAATTCTAATGCTTTATTGACAATTTTATTTTTTTTCTTTGTTTTTTAGTTAACCATGAAGATTGCAAACATTGCGGAATTAAATATGGGAGCGATTTCATTACTACTGTCAGAACATTGAGAAGAGATAAACCTGTTATGCTCTACCAAACAACGAGATTAGGCCAATGATGAGTTCCTGGCTATGAATTTCTGCTGAAAATAGTTCACGGGAAAAATGTCTCAGTAGTTAGAACGAACATCCTCCAGCATTCCTCGCCAACACACGTATTTTTGTCTTCCTATTTATATATATATAAATATGTATAATTTTTTCATCATTTTTTTTCTTCATTTGAAAAAGCGCAGTCTAGGCGCCCGCCTGCCGATTGCTGCCAGCCTGAAACCTGAACAGTTTAATGATGAAAATAGAATGTACTACTACATACACCCATGGATTATGGAATCCATATGAAAGCAGTGCTGGCATAACAGGCTTTTATACCGTTTTGCTCATAATCATATCTATCCTCTTTGCACGTATTCCATTAACATTAGACATCATAAATAAACATAATTACTTGCATGAAATAGCTTATCCTACAATCAATAAGATGTTCCTAATTTACCTTCACTGGCAGCACTGCTTTCTGACGCTTTCCGTGTTAACAGTCGGTTTGACATCGATAGCTTCAACGTTTTGTGGCCGGATGGTGTCACCTTCAGGAGGGTCTCTGATCTGCTTCTGGGAGACGATTCTGTAGATTTCTAGAAATCGGGAAAATTAATATTATTAAAATAAGGACAATGGTCTTCCAAAGCAGACAGGACCACCACAGGATCTGTGACCTCTGTAACTTAGGGCTACTGGAGGACACACACAAGCTGCGACAGCCATTTCCATACAATTTCCTGTGCATAAGTTCTATCTTGAGGGAGATAGGTAAGGCTGAAGTGGTTGGGAAAATGGAAAATGTTGGACAATAGGGGAGGAGCAGTACATCGACATGCTCAGGACGCCCAACAGGGAATGGCTGACTATGTACTGTAGGGAGGCCTGGAAGTACCATTATACTCTAATGGAACTGGTGGATTTCCAACCTACATCACAGTACAGTACCCAGCTAACGAAGTTCAACCAGTGTAGCGCAGTTCAATTTAGTGATGCGTAAGAGTAGTTCAGTAGTTCATTCCAGTTCCTTTTCGTTTCCAATCACACGAAACAAACATTGAACTAGAGAACTAACTAACCTCTGCCGCTATCCCACTATTCCACCATTTGATGGAGCCCTAACTCTCACGGACCTAACTGCATACCTTGTCATAAGGGACCTCTGGCTAAAGACATATCGACAACATACCTGTGAGGATATTCTGGAAAGCCGTTTCTACATTAGTCGAGTCCAAGGCAGAAGTTTCAATGAAGGAGAGGCAGTTCTTCTCGGCAAAACTTTTGGCTTCTTCCGTCGGAACTGCCCGGAGGTGCCTTAGGTCAGACTTGTTGCCAACGAGCATGATGACTATGTTCTGATCCGCGTGGTCCCTCAGTTCCCGGAGCCATCTCTCGACGTTTTCGTACGTCAAGTGCTTGGCGATGTCGTACACCAGTAGAGCTCCAACAGCCCCTCGGTAGTAACTGTGAACAAAAGGTAAATTAAATAATGACCTAACTAACGTAAAATTAAAGAATAAGGCGAATAACGCTATCAATCAACTGGGTGGCCCTAAAAGTACAAACATCGAGACTCAAATACAAAATTTCAAACAATGAAACCTGAAATGGTGGGGGTTTCATTGATTGGCCTCAACTGAAGCAACAATAAGACATCCAAGGTCACTCAATAAATAACAAATGAACAAAACAACTATCCTGTGCAATCACTGCAATGGGCATCTAAAACGATGGAAAATAAACTCACGCTGAAGTGATGGCTCTGTATCTCTCTTGTCCAGCGGTGTCCCAGATCTGAGCTTTGATTGTTTTGCCGTCCACCTGTGGGACAGCAAGTAGTCACGGAAAATGCGATAATCCAGAGAAGGATCCTCAGGCTATATATAGAAACTCCAGTTGTTACTAAGCTTCATGTACTTACGACGATGCTTCTTGTAGCAAATTCCACGCCGATGGTGGACTTGGACTCGAGATTGAACTCGTTCCTAGTGAATCTGGAGAGGAGATTACTTTTCCCGACACCCGAGTCGCCAATCAGCACCACTGTAAATAAAATATTGCCAAGTTTTTAAAATATATAGGTACAAGTAAAAAATTTAAATTTTTTTTTTTGAGAAGGCTCAAAAGTATATTTGCTAAAATAACACCTGGGAGGACTAAAATAACTCTTGAAATTTCCTGGACGTTGTCATCCATGAAAAATCTTGCCGATCTAATCCAATTTTGCTTTAGTTTTCATATTCTTCAAATTAGGGTTTACAGTGGATGAATATTTTCATGTATCTGACTGTTATTGAGATTTATAAATAATACATAACTCATTTCGCAATCAAAACTTTTCATAGTAAATGTGGGGGGGGGGGGGGGGGGGGAGGCTAAAAGTGCTAGTCGTGTGTCTTCAAATAATTCAGAAACATCAACGCAGACGTGAAAGAACACCTATATTTACAGCAGTTACTAGTTATAGTACCCATATTTATAATAGTATATATTTGCTAATACTGCTGCTGTAATAATGTTAAGGACGCAATACATACTGAACCTGGGTCAGGAGGAATTTTGCATTTATTGGTCTCAAAATCGGATTCTGCTTAGTTGATAATTCCACACAGTACGCTTGGATGAAAAGAAAGTTACAACCCCCAAATGTCAACAATTGTTAACAATACAGTTACGCTTGGGTGAAAAGAAAGTTACAACCCCCAAATGTCAACAACTGTTAACAATAATCAGAGATAAGGCTGTAAGTAATATAGTTCCCACTGAATTCTATCATATACGTCCTCAATCATTGCGGTCAAGCCCAAAAAGTCTAAATGGGTGATTTCGTTCTATTGGTTCAATATTTTCGATAATGCACCTTTGGAATCGAGCATGCAATTTTTTACCCCCCCCCCCCCCCAAACTGACGGTTTACGTTTCAAGGTATGTAGATTCCGAAGCTCGGCGTTACTGACAATCATCCCCAAGGGGTGAAAAATAGGGGTTGAAATTTTCAGGAGGCCTATACCTTTTTTTTAAGTGAATCTTTTTACGGTTTTAAATAGTTCTTGAACTTACGAGTTTTTTTCCTGTGGATTGTAGACAGTATTAATATTTTTCCTGTGAAGATATATGTGTTCGAGATAACACACATCAACCTTCACAATTTCAATAGGTAGGAACAGTAGCTCACAATGATAGTGATTCATGTTATTTTTGGACAGGTACGTAAAGCAGGGTGGATGACATGACGGGTCCCCACATCAGAAACGTCACTCATCGTAAATTTCGTGGTTGACTGCGCCAGGGGGCTTAATTAACGCCAATAACAGGCCCGTCACAGTCGTTTGAACGTGAATCAGATAGAAGAGAATCAATTGACCAGGTCGAGAGGAAAAAGCCATCCCGAATCGAACCACCTCCAATATATGACGAGAAACGGCAGTACAAATGTACTTTTCACACATGAATTGGCACGCACTAAAAAATTATAACTTGAGACATGCGGGCTGTCACGAAAACGAATCAACAAACCTTTGGTGGTCTGATAATACTAAATAACCCAAGCAATTCTCCTTACTGAGCTCAGCATTTTGTCCAATTCTACCACAACTGTCTACTATTTTCTGCGATCATTCTGTGTAATTACTGGTCTCCTTTCTACACCTGATATTATGCCCACCACTACATAAAATAGCATGGGGGGAAAGGGGCGGTTTCATGACCTGAAATACTGAAAAGCGCGGGTTGGTCCAAAGCAAATCCTCCATGAAATTCATTGATCAAATCGAATGAAAGGTTTGTCTGCAAAACGCACAAGTTTCCTAGAAAAACAAACTAGTCAATGTTTGGGAACTGGCTCACTGGAAATTGTCCATCAAGTTAGGAACAGCAGTGGACTCCAAACAATAAGTTAGTTCTTGCTGACTACCGAATAAGTTCAGAGCATAGGGAGAACAATGTTTTTCTAAAAGGTTTGATTGGGTCTTTCTACATTTATGAGCAAAAGGCCACCGCCATTCACTAATGTTCACCTATTCGTAAAATAATAATATGAATCGGCGAGAAATTGGAAGGTTGCGTTATGGGGGGGGGGGGGGGGGGGGTTATTGCAGTCTGAATCTATTGCTTTACAATAAATGCTACACAGGTACGTTCATAATTTTGTTTCATTTCATTTTTTCCTAATAATAAAAATATTAATATATTATTATTATATTATATTATTATTATTATATTATTATTATTATATTATATTATTATTATTATATTATATTATTATAATATTATATTATTATTATATTATATTATTATTATATATAAAATTATTCGGACATTTCATCAATAACTGTTCATGAATGGGAACATTCCAGGCGAATTTGGTATTACGCCGGAGCTGGTTTGTTAATTTCACTAGTTTGATTTCAACTGACTAACTCCGCCACCCCCTACCAGAACCATAATTATTATAAGCATCACTGTGTATAAAAACCTCACACTACTCTATGATGCACTTCATGGACCATATTTTACTACTACATACTTGGAATCTAAGCTGACGCGGCCTCCAAGAGAGAGGCTTTGTCAAGAGACAAAAAACGCTGCAAATCCCTGCACAACGGTTTATTATTCTGTACAGAATACCCTGCTGTTACAGATCACAGCTCTCTGTATAGATAACCCGTCTATATAATATAATATGTACTATTCTATACATAATATTATGTGAATCGCAGACCCTCCGTAGGTTAGTACCTAACCCCGTACTCGTTACTAGGTACCTACCTAAATCACGAGTTAAATGTTACTAAAGTAATTCTGTCGATGACAAACAGTAGGTAACTAAAATGGCAAAAAGAAACGCAAATAGGTAATGAAGTTCTGAAGGGAAATTGTTGATGTGGAGTGAAAAAAGTTGCAAACGTACCTACCAACAAACTCCAGCCCCTTCTACGTACGAGTAGATGGTATAATGAAACGTTGTGCAATAATTTACCGTTGTGTAATAATTTGCCCATCAATAATACTTCAACGGTTGTTCAAGTTGCGAAAGTACCTTTAAAAAAAAAACAGCCCCTTCTACGTAGATGGTATGCTACGAGCCAGCTCGACGGAACTGCTTTGGTCAGCTCGACCCAGTTTTCCCGAATTCCCCTCAGGACATCGCCCTCCGGTTCAGTCTGCCGTAGCACCTTGTACGCGACTCACATTCCAACTATACATTGTGTTATTCATCCAGTAACCCAATAAAATTAATACCTATATGTAACGTTCTATGTCCGGGATTTATGACTTCTCAACCTGTACCTTAAATCAACGCGAGGAACATTATAGGTATAATGAACCGTTGTGTAATAATTTGCCGTTGTGTAATAATTTACCATTGTGTAACAATTTACCCATCAATAATACTTCAACGTTTGTTCATGTTTCAGAAGTACCTACCAAAAAATCCAATAGATCCATCATTTTTCAAATGAAATAATATCGCAGAACAACCAACTCGACTTCATACAGCCATCCTTGATTATAATCAGGTGCTCCCTAGTGATGATATCTGGGCCGGATTTATACCGTGATTCACGATCATGTTGATGAAGCTTTTTGGTGCAAACGAACGGCTGGTCGTAAAACGCTCCGGATGGTCTCAAAAAATTCTTTAGTTCAAGATCAACTTAAAAAGTTAAAAAAACCATACCCTTCTATCGAAAGTTTTCGAGCTACGGCGTTCTGAAAATGTCACCCCCTATTTTTCACCCCTTAGAGATGACTGACGGTAACGCCGAGCTTCGAGGACCAACTAGATCCCGAACGGAACATATAACCCGAATTTCATCAATTTTTTTTCATGGTAACTAAGAAAAGTGCTAAGTACGGCGTATGGCGGACAGACAAAAAATGTTTATTGCCCTTTCGGAATCTACATACCTTGAAACGTAAACCATCAAATTTTGAGGGGGGGGGGGGGGGGTAAACTTTTTTTTTTTCATGCTCGATTCCAAAGGTTCATTATTGAAAATAATAAACCAAAAAAGAAGAAAATCGCTTCAGGACGGGAATAATGACAGAAGAAGACCAAGTGAGATCACTGAGAAACAAATGAGTCATCGCCAAGCGAATGGTTCGTCAGAGCACTGATTTGCTGTAGGTCGTATCGACATGACGTCATTACCAGCCAGCAAGAGGTCAGCAACAGCTGAAACTGGGACATCCACAATCAAGTTACCACGTCAGCTCTGTTTTCAGCCTTAGATGAATGAGTTTCTACTAGGAAACGAACGAATTTTCTCAAATCTTTCTGTTTTGTTAACTGCAAAACACGATGCTCATAATGCGCAATGTACAATTATTCGAGTGAATGGCAACAATAAGGGAGTTGTTGGGCCTGCCGTCGATTGTCAATCATCTGAGTGATAACACGACCTTCAGAAAAAAATCCAGCAAATCAGAGGACTCTCATCCCCTTACAACCCCCCCAACCTTGAAAACTATAAACAAGTGGGCAGATACCCACAGTCAAAAAATAAATACATACAGGAAAAGAGGAAGTGGGCTGATTGATGAGAGACCGGTTAGCAGAGATTCCTCCCACTGCAGATTATTTTCAACTGAGGATTCTGTAGATAATAATGTAGATTCAGTAATTTCCTAGGCATTATTACTAGATTCTACTATTTGCCTAGGAGTTCTAAATGAAAACAACAAATGCCATATATAAGGATTTCTCCGATCTTACTAGTAGGCATTCGAATTTCTACTAAACTTTCCAGAGGTCAAAATCTGATGTGACGATCTTCGTGGTGACCTTCTTTACATGCCTTGATGGAAAAAAAAAAAAAAAAATCAAGCGCTTCAAGGGTTTTTTAGTTGCTTCAGTGTGAAGAAATCGTACCCGAGCACAAGATAATTCATTGCAAAAATCTTCTCTAGACACATTTGAGATGTTCATTACACTGGTCCTAGGCTTGAGTACATAAGGGTGGACCCCTTCACAAATACGAATTTTCGCTTCGTAGCGCAGCAGGTTGGTATCCGATAGCATTTCAATATAATTAGGAAACTGTTTTATCCTGTGTTCACGATAAATAAAGCGACTACTGCAATATAATTTCAATCCAAAGAAAAGAACGAAAAAGTTGTACAGCTCCCACAAATGCACAACACGACTTGGGCCTTGGTCAAAACACACCTTCACAGTCATCAGTGCTACCAGGATCACGAGCTGAACAAAGCTATTAGTTCTGGTTTAATTCACCTGATGCGCCCTGAACAGAAACGTTATACTCTACGACTAGGTAGATGAAATTCCTACATAATGTTGATTTCACAGTGATTGTAGGCTATAATACTGTCAGGCACCTGGAACAGCATGGGTGACTCTCTTTACAGATGACATGTATGGAATTGTGGATGCTATACTTAGTTACTCGACCTTAGTGACAGAAACCGGGCCGGGTTGGTCAGAGCTCCCCTAGGGGCAAAACAGCGCTAAGACTTCTCCTCGGCTTAGCTTATCTGTTATCTCTCCAACCAGTTGCGAACAGTTTCTGAGCGATAAAAACAAACGAAGTTGTAGATACATACAAAAAAACATAGCTATAGCTACTAATGGTTGTATCTAAGTGAAACAACTACATAGAAAACTGTTGGCAAAAAATTGATTACGCAAACAAAATTCGAGTATTTGTCCGCCAGATTATAGGTAGGTCTAGACGGGATGCATTTGAGAGATATTTTCGAGAGGTCAAATTAATATTGAGTGTATGTACCAACGAAGTTGTACATACCTAGAATATAGCAACTAATAGTTGTACCTGAGTGAAAACCATTAGAAAACTGTTGCCGCAAAATTGATAACCCAAACAAAATTAGAGTGTTACATACGTAACTAATGCAAACTGCAATAACAGGTAAGTAGCAAACCGGCACATGGTTTGAGTTAAATAGAGCGGGCTTGGCCCAGTGAACAGCGCTGTTTACCCCTAGTGGAGGTCTGGAGAGCCTGGCCCGGTTTCTGTCACTATGGTCGGGTTACTTAGGTACCCTGACAAATTGTTAGGCCGCCCTAGCGTCACACACCTGAGTCGATATGACCTATACGAGGGCTGTGGTATAACAGGACCTGAAGGGTAACAGTAAGGGGAACTGTATACCAACACAAGGGAGTAATAGTGCAGATTTTGTTATACCCCAAATTCCGAACGATCTTCAAAATAAATTTCATCCACAGAAGTAGGTCTCCTATTAGTGTAGGTCAGAAACCATTTGGCTGAAGAGCGATATAATTATGCGTCATAAACTAGCATAAAATAACCCAAATGTCCGGGAATATTGTTTCAAGGCCCAGTCCCACTCCTAAAACAAGGTCAGGTTATGGGCCCAGGCGTGTACACCTCATTTGACTAGCAGTGACGTTCCTTGTCACTAATGACGTACCTACGTGTGTGTTTCAACAACTTGAATGATTTCACGTTGATTACTCATGACGGGGTCCAAAAAATGACGTATTCGATTTTTCCACTCGTGATGGTGATGATGGTTTCCTACTCAAAAGCGGATTCGCAAGGACGGTTAAAACAATTTCGGTGAAGTCTCAGGATACGATAACTTACCTATTGAGATAATCCTGGGGTAGGGGACAGACTGCTTTTATGACGGAGCTCCTGAAGATAGTGATGATCTGTGTTGACACTATGGGTTTGCCCAATTTTACTGGCAATAAGTGCAAGTTGCCAAATCATCAACAAAGGACGGCAACCTAGCCGACGTCATTAATTATTGAGGCAAGACAACTAATTCTGATGTTTGAATCAATACAAACCGGAACCTTCAGTGACTGATGAGAAAAACAGGTCCCTTGTAATGAGATCGTCGGAAGACCGACAATGCAAGAATAACATTACACGTCCTAGATAAATGTAGGGTAAGTAGGAACGTCTTAGATGATTATACTGAGGTGCACAGAAATGTAATGATCATCTCAGGACTCAGTCGAGGCATGGAGAAATAGAAAAGGACAATTTAGTACAATGACGAAGTGCATTTCGAGGGAGGGGTGCTTAGCGGAGTACCACCAATTTCGTTCTAAACGCTATCGTTCATCTTTTTTTTGTCGTCCCCAAAACGAGCGATAACATTGAAACATTAATATTTTATTGTTATCAAACTTCAGTGCTACGGAGCATAGATAACTGAAATTCCGCGAAAGATGAAAGCAAATCATGAAATTAATGCAATGTGTAATGTAATTAGTAAAAGAAAATTGTCTTTACCTTTGAACAAGTAATCGTATTCGTCATCGCGAGTGCCCATCGTTGAGTTGGTATTGACGTTGAAATTGTCTGGTGGGACGAGAAAGTAAATAGATAGGGGTATTGATACAAAAAGGTCGAGATACTTCTGATAGATAGATATCCAAGAAAATCGGATTGATTGAACTGAGGGAAAGCGGATTGGAAAAACTTTTTACAATAAAATATCACACAACCCCAGAAAGATGGCTGACATGTCTAAACGCCCATTGCTGACTTGCTGTGATACGGCAGCTGCGCAGTTTAGCTTACGACTTTGTTTTATTTTCATTGGCTCTAATTTTACGAATTATTCATTTCGTATAACTGAGTGAATCAAATTTTTAAATATAGGTACGTAACGTAGTAACAAAATTGATGTTTTTGTGGTTCACTAAAATGTTGTGGCTGAGGGAGCCAGTTGGTTCACAGGATCAACTATTTGAAAAAGTCATATCCTAGAATTCACTACGTCTTTCTTAAGAAGAAGGTTGTAAAAGCCTCAATAATTCGTTAGGATAATAAACTTGAAGCTCAAAAGTGATCAAAAATATCAAATTGAGCCTTTAGTAATATAATTTAACAGCGAGAATTTCCCTTCTTCCATGTTTATCTGCTTTCTAACGCAAGGCGGATTGCCGCTGTAAGTCTCCTTTATGTATCAACCTCCCATACTGTTATGTGCCCATAACCTGTTTAATCAATGTGACCAATATTACTGAATTTACGGTAGGTCGGTAGATTAGATTTGACAATTTTTTATTTTAAATTTATAAATTTGATTTTCATTATTACTGTAGTGAATCGGCACAGTATTGGTGAATTTCGCTCCTTAGTATTGTTCCCTATACATCCAAAAGGTACAAGAGTGTTTTAGGAACGTTTCTTCCTGCACTTTTACGTCTAGCCTCAAGTTTTAGTCATCTTTAATTTGGCAGCTTTGTCCTCTATCTGTTCTGGCGGTTCTCCGCATTTTGGTATGGGATATCGAAGGCATAATAATATCGATATTGATATCGAGCACTTCGTACAGATATCAAAAAAATTTCGGACCATCATTATCGATATCGAAAGGAAATTTTCAATCAACTCAATTATATTTATATACTAATTATATTTTATATTTTTTACATGGCTTTACATTGTGTTTTCACATGATTTAAAATGAAATAACGCCATTGAAATTATTACACTATCTTACAACATTTCACTGCAAAGATAAACTTTTCGTCATTTTGGCTTTTCTGCCATTTTTATTTTCTAATATTTGTCTTCTATAAAATTCCACATATCAATTTCGTTTAATAATACCTATTAGTCAAAGTAACAGGTTTTTCCAAACTACCTACTTTTCGTATGTTATCGTTGAGGACCTTGTAGTTTAGGTAGGACAACATACGCCCAACATACATGGGTACAACAATATTAATATAGTCTCCTGTTCTGTGATTTATAGGTAGGAACTTTAGTTTTTCGTTTCGTTTTGGCTGTATACCTAAACTTTGTCTTCGGCTTAATTAAGATAAGAGATGCATAACTTCGCAAGAACATTATACACTTGCAGCATTGTACACTTGCATGCAAAAGCATGACCGATGCAGGCTTCAGTTTCTCCTGAGATTCTCGCCGGAATCAACATGAAATTAATCCTTTTGATAGACATTAGACTTAGACTAACATAATATTCATTATTTTATGTTCATGAAATCTATAAACCATAATATTCAATTCAAATAATATTTATATTCTTTTTTTGTACACGGTGTTACAAGGTTTTTACATGGTACAGTTTCACTGTGTGAAAGCAGAGAAGTCAACCCTATTTGTCATAACTGGTGGCCTACAAACCGTATGTACCTACTTCATTTATTTTGGTTCATCTAAGGAAATTGCGAAGTACAGTGGACGGACCGAAATTTTTTTATTCCATTTTCGGATTCCACGACCTTGAAACGGAAACCATCAAATTTTGAGAGGGGGGTTAAAATTTTGTTTTTAATGCTCGATTCCATTCCGTTCATTACTGAAATATAAACCAAAATGAGTGTGTTTGTTTTCGTCGTCTAGGCGAGGAGGAAACCAGTAAAGAGGAGTGGTTATGGATTTCGATGTCAGATAGCCCCCGTGAATGATATCGATAGCAGTGGAATGGATATCGATAGTACCGACCACAACTGTATCGATACACATACTTTGGCTATCGACCACGACTACCGGATATCGATATTTCGATCTGGTCTCCGCATCGCATCCGCAAAGCGCAAACCGCAATCCGTGTCCGTGTTGCTGTCGCGTGTGCTGAACGTAGTCTCTCGGTGTCTCGGAAACGTAGTATAGTAGGGTTTTCTGTGCGTTGGTTTCCGATTTTTGCCTTTCAGTTCATCTTGCCGGGTCTTCTTCCTGCGAAATGAAGTATATATTGGTGACGGGTGGTGTCATAAGTGGTGTCGGCAAAGGTGTCATAGCCAGCTCATTCGGAACCATTCTCAAATCAATTGGCATTCACGTCACCTCCATCAAGATAGATCCCTACATCAATATCGACGCCGGGACGTTCTCGCCTTACGAGCACGGTATGTATCAATCCATTGTGGAAAGATATGAGCTTTGCTTTGAATAGATCCTCTAAACGATTTATTTTTACTGTCTAGCTGTAAATTTAGAGGTTGGATGACCTCGACTTCGGTAGGCAATCCATAGTAGGACCACAACTCTCCTGTAATACTATTCTGCTATTATTGTTGGGTGTAGTGCTTATATCCGTCAGCTTCAGGTTGATTCCATTTATATCTGTTCTAAAGATAATTCGCATAAAGAGGAAGATTAGAAAAAAACCAGGCAATTAAGCCAGTCTTCCCTTATAATCGAGAGGTAAGTAGGTAAACAAAGTAAAACCGATAAACTAAATAATTCCAAATCATAGCGTACCTACTTATTTTCTGCAAAATTTCTCTGACAGTTGAAAAGAAGATCAACCGGAAGTTGTTGGGCTGATGTTCAGGTAACGTAAGACTTCCTACAATATTCTCCTTCCCTATTTAATAATTAGTATTCTTCTTTTCCTTTTTTTTCATATACTTAGTTGGTATTAATTTAGTTTATGTTTGTTCCTATCAGATAGGGGTTGGTCTAGTTTGATCCAGCAGGAAAAAATAAGCTGCTCGACTTGAAGTGAGCTATAATTCAGAATTTTTATAACGTGTTTTCTACGATACCTCGATAGTTATCATTGTTATCAAATTAGTACCTATTAGGAATCAGGATTAGTTTGATTGAACGTAAAAAAAAGCTGCAACGCAGCGGTTTACTATTTTGTAGGTATAGAGCACCCTTCTGTTACAGATCACAGCTCTATAATAATTATAGAACACCAGATCGCAGCTCTCTGTTTAGATAACCCTTCTGTATTGATCCCAGCCCCTCCGTAGTTTAGTATCTGTTCGCCACTACAAATTGATATCATTTGTTGAATGTTCAAACAGTAGGTAAAATGGCAGAGAAACACAAATGTAGTTCTGAAGGGAAATTGTTGATGTGAAGTGAAAAATATTTCCTCGGATTTTAAGTGTAAGAGCCCGACGCCTAGACCACTCCGCTACGGCCGCTTCCACCTTGATGCCTGCATACACGCTGCTCTTTAGGGCAAATTTTTTAGCAAATTTTATGTCGACATCGTAGATGCTCCAGATGGTCTAAAAAATTTATAAAAACATCAACTATTTACAAATGCGAGAAAACCCACACCTCAAAATAAAATTTTCCGAGATACGGATACTCCGGATATTTTTAGTAACGGATTTTTCCGAGATAGGCATACTCTGGATACTTCAAATAACTTTTCCGAGATGGAGATACTCTGGAGTTTTCAAATAAATGTTGCGAGATGGGGTTACTCTGGTTATTTCAAGTTAACGGATTTTTCGGAGATAGGGATACTCTGGATATTTCAAATAAATTTTCCGAGATAGGGATACTCTGGATATTTAAAATAAATTTCAAGTAACACAGATCTTCGAGGACCAACTACAGCTCAAACGAGACCTATGTACCAAATTTCGTGAATTTTGGTTCACGGGAACTAAGGAAAAGCTGCTTACGGCGGACGGACGGAAATATTTTTATTCATATTCTACGTCCATATTCATATTCTACGTCCCTTGAATCGTAAAACATGTCGGTGCAACACCAGTTTGTCGGTTTCGGTAGTTTTTCACCGTGAGATCGTTCACGGCGTGTCTCGAATTGTCATACCTAGCAAAACCCTGGTTGAAGCATATGGGTGCTTACTAGTTAGTATGTTTATTCTACCATGCACCTGTAGTAGAAGGAGAATCCAACCCCTGAGTTGCTTGGCGGAAAAAAGTGCCTGGTTCGGTTCACTGTTTTTATTTAAAGGAGAGCTGGCGAACGTGCACTCCGTCTCGACTCTATATTATATAAAATCTGAACCAAACCAGGCGCATTTTTCCACCGCAACTTGACGCCTTTCGCCAATGCAGTATTGTGCGCCCTTTGCGTTGCACCTTTACATAGCTAAAATCCTCCTTGGATCGCTGGTGCTGACACTTCTTTATTGTCCAGCTCATGTCTCCCTTGATGCTATGAGTGAATTTGGATTGTTCAGGTGAGACCTACGTCCTTGACGATGGCGGCGAAGTGGATTTGGATTTAGGGAACTACGAGAGATTCCTCGATGTCACTCTCCATCGGGATAACAACATTACTACAGGGAAAATCTACCAGCATGTCATTTCCAACGAGAGGAAGGGCAACTACTTAGGAAAAACTGTTCAAGGCATGTATATCGTTATATCCTCTAAATACATTCATCCTCTAAATATTTTGAGATTATTCATTTCAAATGTAATTTGATTGAATAGGTATATTATTTTTTTAACCTCTATATGTACCAATATACACATATATGTATATATTTTTAAACTAATTAATTAATTAATTTTTTCTCAAGTTATTTCGCAATATGGGAATAGATGGTTAGCGTTGTTTTGATTTTCAAAAGTTTGCCCCACTGTAGTGATCTTTGTAAGTATAAAAACGCTTTGTTAATTTCTAGTCGTTCCACACATAACTGACACAATTCAAGAGTGGGTGGAAAGAGTGGCTCGCCAACCTGTTACCGACGATGGAGCCCAGCCCGAAGTGAGTGACATTTCTGTGTTGAGGACGAGAAAACTAGTTAAGATCGTTATACCAGATGAAACCCCATTTACTGTTTCAGGGCACAATGGTCTTCAAAAGGCTATATTCACTGAGTGAATCCATGATGTTGGTTCATATTTGGTATCGAAGATAATAACTGTCAGAGCGATGTAACAATGTGGATGGATATCAGTTGAAACTAGTTTTAAGGAAGTTAAAACCAGCTGATAATCTTCGTTTTGTCAGTGTTCAAACTGCTGCTTGGATGAAGAACTTCACAATGTGAGGTCTCTGGGTCACTGGATGCCAGTTGGTAATTTTGGCAGCCAACTAAATAATCGCAATTTCTGTATAGCAAAAAACTACAGGATAAAAATAGAAATAGTCTATTTCCACGTAAACTAACAAACTGTAGGCCGGTTTCGGTTGTTACATCATCATCAGTACACGATAGAATGAAACTACTGGAACTTGAGCTCCTATTTATACAACTCGAGTGAATGGTAGTGCAATCTCACCGGCTGGTGAGGCCAAGGAAGTGAAAGGGAGGTGGAGCCTGATTGGCTGGAATACAACACTAGTGAAGTGTGGTACATTCTGATTGGAAAGGAGGTAGGACAAAAGGAAACAAACGCCATGAGGTGGTACTAACCAAGCTTACAGAAATAAATCGATCAAAGGTGAATGATTTTGGAAATTTATTTCATTTACAGAAGAGCCTAACTTATGAATTTTCAGTATTTCCAATTGTTCCAATGCATCCAATTTCAAACCTTTATTACAAAGATGAACTATCTCAACTGATGAATTGTTCCTATCAATACTAAAGTTAAATCCATGACTCTCCTCCCTTAAATGATTAGCAAAAGCCGAATTACCAGAACCATCCGTAAAACATCGTTGGTGTTCCCTTAATCTTTCCCTGAATTTACGTCCCGTTTTACCACAACATTTAACTCCACAATCACATCTCAAATGATAAACCCCACTCATATCCTCTAACGGAATTTTATCTTTTGCATTACCCAGAATTTTCTTCAGAGAATTTTGAGAATAAAACCCCCCTTTTCAATTATATTTCCTAGTTTCTGTGATATCCCTCCATAATATAGCAAACTAACCCATTTTTTATTGATTTCCTCATTACCTCCTACTAAATTTGAAACAGCCCCTTGAAATTTCCTATTGCTAACTTTGTGCCATATTCTGTCAATTGACTGTTTTTTTATAACTATTAGACTCCGCTATTGCATATAATACTATCTTTCTCTTTTTGAAAGTCACCTCATAGGGATATGAATCATACTATAAAAAGAAGCAAATTTGTGAGATGGCGGATGATTTGAACTATTATGAATAACAACATCAGTGTATGTGGGTTTTCTGAATACAGAGAATTTATCATGTAGTTTTTTGCTATGGATTTCCACTACTCCGTCGCAAGTGGTTTAAGTTATATTCTGTATATCAATTGAAATTTCATCATCAGTTAACAGTGTAAAAAAAAAACTTTTTGAGGAAAAAAATTTATTAACTTCAGACCCGTGGGTACACCTCATGTATGTTCGTCGCAATAATATTGAGATGTCACCCTTTATTACTCAGTGGAATCTTATTTTCCTCTATGTTTCTTATTATTAATTTTGTTTTTCTTCAACTTTTGGCTCAGTGTTACCACTTGTCGGTTTTAAGGTGTGTATCGTCGAGCTGGGTGGAACTATCGGCGATATTGAAGGAATGCCTTTCGTCGAAGCCTTCAGACAGTTCCAATTCCGAGTCAAAAAGGAGAACTTCTGTGTAGCCCACGTATCACTCGTTCCCAGAGTAAGTTAATATCAAGCTAGTTACGCCCGTCAAACTCATCAATTTGCCTTTAGCCATCTTATTCAACTGATTTATCGTCTGATATCAGCTGGTTTATACTCTACATTTCAGTTTGTTCTCTCAAGGGAGCTGTTCCAGCCATTCGGAAGTTATTAGCGGCACAACATTCCTTTTTCCTGACTTGAAATGTTCAGTAAAACAACGTTGTTTTGTTTACGAATACGCACCTCCGATAGTGTTGATGCCTCACTAAACAGATCGGAAAAATGTATTCAAGATGGAATACTGGTCCCTGGAAATAATTATCAGCATTCCACATGGGTGTTGCAGTGGAAAATTTGCTTGATAACACCTTTTTTAACAATCCGTTAGATATATTTTCAAAGCTAATGTATATCGTTAAACCATTCGTTCGCAAATACATACAAAAATTTTCTGTTCTTATGAATTCAACATCCTCTAAAAGTGATAAGAGAAACAAGTTTTAATTATTCTGAAACACGTAGCTTCACTCCGCTGACATTTTCATTTTCAGGCCGAAAGTTGAAAACATGGATTATGTTCATACGAAATTATTAAAAATTATTATCAAAATACCTATCTGCTCACCCTGTATTTTTCATCAACTGGACATAGGAAGGCACTGCGTACTGAACATCATGTTGGCTTTTAATTATTACTTTCTTTATTTACCTAGTAGGTAAGAAATAATTGTACAATCAACTTACCTTCTGGGAAAGTCGATTGAAATTATATATAGGTAATTGGAGGAAGAGATTGTTTACTGGCAGCAGCGCTCCTAGTGCGGAAGTTCGGAATTTTTTCAAAGAAAAACTGAAAACTAAAGTTTTTCGCGTGGTTATGTTGGTTCTTCTGTGGCCCCCCGGTCCTCCACTCCCACTCTCCTTCATGACGCCATTGAAGTTCGAAGACATGCTGGTGGAGGCATGGGTAGGGTGGTGAAGTCCCCCAACCAGACTTCACGGGTGGGAGTGTAACAATCTCTTCCTCCAATTACCTATATATAATTTCAATCGACTTTCCCAGAAGGTAAGTTGATTGTACAATTATATGGCGGTAATTTTCGGAAGAGATTGTTTACTGGCAGCTGTTCAAAGATTCCTCCACCAGCTCCCCAGGGCACTGAGAAAAGAAAAAAGGCACCCATTTAGACATGAGGAATGGTAGGCAGTTGCATCATTCATGGCCACGTCCTAGGCGTCGGACTCATGTCGAGCACGCCCCCTCCCCTTTTCCATGAACGAAAAGATTAAACAAACGCCAGTAACGGAGAACACATAGGAAGACAGCTAGGAAACCATGGACCGAGAACAGACAGGAGACATCTTGTAGCATTTTATGCAGGAACGAAAACAGCAGTTCAGTTGAACGGACAGCCGCGAAAGAGCAATTAATGGTATGAAAGTAACCAATGTTAGATAACAACTATCAACTATTAAGAAACATATATTAATGTCAGAGAGAAATGGTATAAGATTGCCAATAGGCGAACATATCTAAATTATGACAACGTGTCAAGGTTAGAGCGCCGAGTGAACACATGATCCCTATAAGAAGATGTCAATAGAAACGTCAATATAAAAGGCAATATAAATGGTAATTCGGCCATCAGTTAGGCATCAAAAACAAAATAGGCATCAAGATAGGCATGAAAACAAAAATAAATGGTAAGTCGGCCATCCAATGGGCATCCAATTTGTCACCAAAGGGCTGCAGCTCTGAATTAAACGGAGGACAACACCGCCGTCGCTAAGTCCGCCTGTGAACACAATGGGCGATTGTAAACTGCGTGAAACATATTAGAGTTTGCGATCATCCTGCCGCTCGAAAAATCGCATTGATGGACACTCCATGGCGAGCCGCCGATGAAACAGCAGCGTGCCGCGTAGAGTGTGCCGAAAAAATACTTAAATCTATACCCGCAGCCCCAATAATATTTCTTACCCACCGACTTAGTGTAGGTACTGTCACAGGCCGAAAGGGCTGCCGAAGAGCAACAAACAATGCCGACCCCTGCACATCAACCGTGTCCGCCAGATATCGTTTTAAATTGGAGGCTACGCAAATGGCCGGACGAGAGGGTAAAAAGGGGATGGTTATGGAAGGGCCTAGACGTTTTTAGCAACCTCGGTATATAAATCCGAACGTCAGAATCCGAGAACACGATATGCGACCGTTCAATTGACCAAATCATTTGCATCCGTTGACCAGACGCCAGTAACAAAAATACCACCAATTTTTTAGCTCTAAAGGACAAGGAGTCATCCGAAGCCGACATAAAATACTGTAATACTAGTTACTGTAATACTGTAAGTACTGTAATACTAGTTGGGGGTCCCAAGTGGAAGTGTACTTAAGAAATCTCTTCACTAAGTAATCTTGTGATAAGTCAAAATCGGCTACCAGCGCAAGGGCAGACCGATGCGTATTGAAAGCATTATATGACTGAGGTGTCTCGTCCAACAGGTGTTGGAAGACGCGTAAAACGTCAGCGGTCGTAAAGGTAAGTGGGTCTGTATGCTTCCTATTACAGAGGTTGATCCACAAATTGTAGGAAGACGCGTATTGCTTAAGCGTGGTCTGAGCAAAAGAACTATGAAGAGTCCCAATAACATCAAGTGGGTTACCTTTTTTCATGAAACTTCTCCGGATAAGATTGCCACCATCAATAAGGTTTCATTAGGGCCAAGGCATAATATTTGTGAACTAGCCAACTTCATGAAACCCGAAAACCATGGTTGTGTAGGCCACAATGGGGCCACCACGATTCCCGTAGCTTGGTCCTCCCTGACTTTTTGTAGTACACGGGAGAGTAGCGAAAAGGGGGAAAAGCGTAGAAGAAATATTTCTTCCAGCAAAAGGTAAATGCATCCACCCCTGCAGCTCCCGCCTGAGGCCGCCAAGAGAAAAATTGGGGACACTGATGTAGGTCATCCGATAAAACAAGTCGACTTCAGCTATTCCAAACGTCCGTACAATCGTTTGAAATTATTGAGGTGACAATCCCCACTCCCCACTTGAAAGTTTACGGCGTGACTCAGCGTCCGCCTCCACATTATCTTTTGTGTTAATATAAGAGGCTTTTATCCACAACCCCCTAGATTCACAACAAAGCCATATGGCTCGAGCCGCGGTATAAAGGTGAGGAAATCGGACACTGCCAAATTTATTTAACACCGCTACCGCCGTCCCATTGTCAACCCTAAGGAGAATGGACCGTCCCCGCCAGTTCCTGGCAAACACCTCCAGAGCATGTTTCACCGCTAGTAATTCTTTTTCATCAATGTGGAGACCTTTTTCGCGTTCCTTCCACCATCCACAGGAACGTTCTGACTCCCATGCCGCCCCCCATCCTGTATCAGACGCATCCGAAAACATTACATAATCATAAGTATCCGATCGAATTTTAGATGGAGGCTTTTCAAAGGCAACGGTCCACCAGATTAAATCGTCGCGCGATTGATTGGATATAGAACAAGGCCCGTTATAATTATCGTTCTGATTCAATAATGCGAGATACCTATCCCTTTCGAACGACCTAATATACAACTGACTATAGGGGATGGCGGGCATACAAGCTATCAACGTCCCTATCAACGATGCTAAATTTCGAATAGTCCCCTCAGGTTCCTGTCGACGGGAAGGCCTATAGTCATGTTTACTGAATCAAAGAGAAAACCAAGGAAACAAAATTGCGGGACGGTTCAAAGACACTTTTTTCATCATTAATAACAAAACCTAGGCTTGTCAACAGACTGGCAGTTGAAGCTAGAGCGCGCACACATTCGTCATGGGTGGGCGCGAGCAGGAGACAATCGTCGAGGTAGTTAACAATTGGTATATTACGCTCTCTCAACATAGCCATGACAGGACGTAAAACTTTAAGAAAGCAAAATGGAGCAGACGCAAGCCCCATAGGTAGAGCGTTCATGCCATAAAACGTATCTTGAAATCTAAACGCTAGGAATTTTCTATCCTCTGGCACGATTGGGATTAAATAATAAGCATCCTTAAGATCCACCGAAGCCCCATACATATTGGGTTCCAACAGATGTAACACCGACCTGTAGTCTTCAAGCTTAAAATGGTTAACAACCACATATTGATTTAATTTTTTTTTTTTTTTTTTTTTTTTTTTTTACATTTAAAATTAAACGTGATGACCCATTAGGTTTGGGAACCAGAAAAATCGGCGAGAGAAAAACGTTATCACGCCCAGAGATTTCTGAAATTGCCCCCAACAGCTCCTGAATTTTTTTATGCATGGCGTCCATGTCATACATCGGACTGGCAAGCCGAACAGCAATGCCCTCACAAAGTGGCGGGATGACTGAAAAGGGAATTCTATACCCTTTAACCCAGTCCAAAACTGGCTGTGAAGCTGGGGTTGACAACCACCTATCTGCAAAAAGAGCCAAACGGCCCGCATGTCTTACCTGGGTTATGTGGGTTCAAAACGTCCAGTGGACGTGTTTTGACGCGGTCTGTAAACCATTTGGGCCGCTTTTGACGCATCCTGGGCCCGACGGATCCACCCCTCCGCCTTTTCATCAAATAAATATAGCGGGCCCACTTTAGAGCGAGAAGCCAACTGTTTGTATTTACCTTTGAAACAGGTCGTGACTCTCGACCTCCTGGTCATCGAGGTTCTGAAAAAACCTGCACACAAAAGGGAGGACGTATCCCAGAGAACATCAAATATTTTGTCTCGTAAATTCGGGCGATCCACATTTTGATTTTCAAAGAGTAACGTCATGGCCTCGCCCATGCCAACTAAGGCCTTCGAGACAAAACTATGCGTAGTCGCCATGGACTTATCCGCATTCTCGGTGACGCTAGTCATTACTTCCTCAACAACCTCATCCAATTTGGGGGGCGCCAGAGATGGGCAATGAAAATTCGGGTTGTATTGTTCATTAACCCGTTTATAAGACTCAAGATCGAGACCCTGCCTCATCTGGGACTCCCAGGTGGAGGCAATGCTCGGGTGAATACTTACGAGTTGAGGTTCCGCCTTTTTGGCTTTATCCATAATACGTTGCAGCGTCTCCGGCAACGGCGGTACCTCATGGCGGCTATGTTCGACGGGCTCATCATCGTCCTCTTTGGGACCAATGCCGACTGAAAAATCGGACATCTCGCCATCGGGAGAGCCCTCAAACCCAAAGGAAGAGGTTGATGATACATCATCATCATCGGAAATATCAACGTCCGAGATCGGTTGGTGTAGGTTGTCTCTCGACACCGAATCTAAAGTTGGTGCGAAATCGGACAACCGCGGTCGGCACCACATAGGCGGGATGGCCGCTTCGGAAGTACCCTTTTTAGAAGTACCCGGGACTGAAAATTTATCCCTATTGGGATTTCCTGATTCCGCCAATGGGCCGGAACCTGTGCGTCGTCGTTTCCCCTGATTATGAGAGGAAACCAAAGCCCCAACCCGTTGGTCGGGGGACACACGCCGATCCGGACGCGAACTAATGCGAGCCGAGACACGCTCGGAATCCGACATCGACACTTGCGTACGAACGAAAAACGTCGAAAACACGAAGAACAACCAATTATCAACGAAAAAACACCACTTTTAACACTGTTTTAACGGTTTTGAAAAACTAAAAAGTGAGAACCAACAACAGATATCCGAAAACTTCGCACGCGGAACGAACAATGGCGTCATGAAGGAGAGTGGGAGTGGAGGACCGGGGGGCCACAGAAGAACCAACATAACCACGCGAAAAACTTTAGTTTTCAGTTTTTCTTTGAAAAAATTCCGAACTTCCGCACTAGGAGCGCTGCTGCCAGTAAACAATCTCTTCCGAAAATTACCGCCATATAATTGAAAATGAAGATCTAAGTAGAAACCTGTGCTTACCTGTCTGCTCACTGTCGCAAACTACTGCTTGCTACTTATGATTTTCGATTGATAGGGATATCAAATATTTTTGGTACTGTTGGCGTGGAAGAAAATTCTTGATGTCTGGAAAAAATAAAATTGCGTCAAAAACACGTTTTTCTTGTGAAAATCGATGTTACGGAAACATCGGCATCGGTGTCGCCGCTCAATTCCATGAACTTGAGATCATCGAGTCCGTGAATCCGTCTTCGTTTGGTGGAAATGACAGCCCTCCAGTCATGAAAATTCATATCGCTGAGGAAGTGAAGGAATACAGAGAATTAATGGCTTTTATGAATAAGTCACTTTAATTATTGTGCTCGTATTTTGATGTGAAATGCGAAACCATCTCACGATTTGAAGCGTCTTTCTCAATTTGTGTGAATCAGTTTCCCAGTAATTCAATTCCCCGCTATGCGTTTGAAACACATTGATGATTCTTGCTCATACGTTTCTTTCTAGCTGGCTGGTCTAGTGGTGAGTAGATTAGCTCATTCGTTTGAATAGCTGCTTGGTGAATGAAATCACACGTCTCAAACAAAAGTAAACAGTAACACTAACATCAGGTCATTTCTCACCAACCGTAAGTTCAAATCCTACGTAATAAGTGGACAAGCCTTCCGTACCTATGTATTGAGTCATGATTACGATGATCACGACCCTATTCAACTGTTTTCATTTTGGTTTATTATTCATATATTATATTCGCCCAGCAAACAATTGTTTGAGGATACCCTCAACATTTTTTCTTTTACGTTTCAAGATACGTAGATTCCAAAAACGCTGCAAATTATTTCACAACGGTTTATTATTTACTTGTGTAGATGCCCCTTTGCGTAGATCACTGCTTTCTGTGGTCAATGCCTTCCCTCGCGCTTACCTCAGCAAAGCCCTAAATCGAATACTGGAGCCAGCCGCGCAATCACATTCCATAAATATGCGGTGGAATCAAGAATTCTAAAAATTAATTATTTATTGTTATTCATGAAGCATAACGTTATTCATGAAGTACCTACCTATAAACAAAATCTGAAAGAGTCATCATGCTTCAAATGAAATAATGTCTCGGAACATCAACACGTTTCTTTCATACAGCCGTGCGTGATTATAATCAGGTGTTCCTTAGCAATGATATCTGAGCTGCATGTATAGGTACCGTTTCACTCACGATCATATTGACGCAGCTTTTCGATGCAAACGAACGGCTGGGCGTTCAATACTGCGGGTGGTCTCAAAAAATTCTCTAGTTCTTGATCAATTTAAAAATGTGGAAGACGATACCTCACAAGTTCACTGAAACCTTAAAAAAAACTTCGAGAGACCCCATTATTCAGCAATTTTCACCCATAACACCCCTGGGTGTATTCTGATCGGGCTGCCGAGCTTCGGAGCTCAACTAAGACCCAAATGGAGCCTGTGTGCGAAAGAACGACGATTTTAGACCAAAATTTAGGGTAAATTAAGACTAAAACTAATTTAGAACCTCAGTTCTTCGCTCGTCGGTCAAAATCGACTTCATATCGGTCATGGAAAACGGTACCGCACAAGCTCGTGTTACAAAAGCAGGAAAAAACAGTTGTACACCCATCTCACCTATAACACTGTGCGAAAGAACGAATTTTTTAGACCGAAATTAAAGGTAGATATGGATGATACGGCGGTCATTGCATTTTCTGAAATCACCATAAATTTGTTTAATAACGATGGTATATATCAACAGGCGAATCAAGAAATTAAACTATCAATGGTCAACGATAATTTATCAAAAATAGGAGCCTAAGTCGAGTTTTTGGGGGGCCAAAATTGGTGGAAGCACTCTAAACTAGCTATTTCAATGATTGCACATGAAAGAAACAAGAAATGAACAGCGAACATTTCTGTAGGTATCCAATAGAAAAAGAAACTCATTTGACAAGGACCTTTCTTTTTTTTGAGGTTTTAGTGAACATGGGCTTGTGAGGTATTTCTGTTTCAAATTGATCTCTAACTTGACAACTTTTTGAGATCACCCGGTGCATTGAACCGACCAGCCGTTCGTTTGCACCGAAAAGCTTCGTCAACATGATCGTGAATAAAACGGTATACATGCAGCCCATATATCATTGCTAGGGAACACCTGATTATAATAACGCATGGATGAATGAAATCGAGTTGGTTGTTCCTTGATATTATTTCACTTGAGAATTATGTTTATTTTGGATTTTGTTGATAGCTACTTTTGTAACTTGGACAAACGTTTTGCTTCATGAATAACAGCAAACATAAATAATCAATGATAGTCGAATCCACCGAATATATATGTAACTGTCATTCCGCGGTCGGCTCCAATACTCGATTTTGGCCTTCCCTGGGGGGAGCACGGGTATTGACCACAGAACAGTGATCTACACAGAAGGGGCATCTGTACGTAAATAGTAAACCATTGTGTAATAATTTGCAGCGTTTTTATACGCCTTAAAATTTCTGAAATGCTTGCACCAGAAGAAGATAGTGATGAGAGCTGCAGATTACGTATTACATGAAGTTTTATTATTCCTGTTACAAGCTGGTCCATAATCAACTTCTATGAATGTTTCAATTTTAGAGTTCCGTACTCCGTTCCTCATTCATTTTCTGACTTTATCCCAGTTGAAAAACGCTACACATTTCAATCTTGTTTCATTCTAAACTCAGATTATCTAGACTATCATTGTAAATCATCTAGTAGATAAGTAGATACCTTACCTTCTTTTCATCAATAATCTAGAGATTTTGAAAAGTCTACATCTATTTTGTCTGCAAAACGGTGTACTCGTTCCTAGGCCAACAGGGCGCATGGTACTTTCGACTACGCATGAGCAAACATGAATTTCCTGACGCTATGTAACTCCAAATGATTACTGTACTGATTATGGATTTTCTTGCGAGCAGAATGATAGTAACGCATTTAACATTCATATCTCCGGTTCCCATCTCATAGTCCCTGATGGTCTCCTGTGAGTGTTACAGAATTTCGGATTAGCATTGTACACATAGTAAGGTTGCCATGCAGTTATTGTGGACAAACTTGTCGACCAAACGTTTTTGCTCATTAGCCTCATTCCATCAGTACAGTTGACTAACACAGAGTACAGTTCACTTTATTACTGACAAATTAATTGATAACCTTTATCCAAAACGTAGGTCTATCGTTGATTCCTTCTATTTCAGCCAAAAGCCACAGGGGAACCCAAAACCAAGCCGACTCAGGCCAGTGTGCGTGAACTTCGCGGTCTTGGATTGTCTCCAGATCTTATCGTGTGTCGTAGCGAGTGCGCTATCTCTGAAACAGTCAAATCGAAGATTTCTATGTTCTGTCACGTACCTCCTGAACAGGTAATCTTGAAGCCAATGTCTTTTAATGAAAATTATATTGGTATGTTTTTCATTTATTCATTTTCTTTTCACATTCAGGTACTCTGTGTCCACGATGTGTCATCAATCTACAGAGTTCCTCTCCTCATGGACAAGCAGGGTATCGTGGAATTCTTCAAAGAGCGACTTCAGCTGGACATCCCAACCCCTCGCCCGAGGAAATACATGCAGAAATGGAGAACGATTGCTGACAGGTGGGCTAGCTTGGTGTATATACCTTTGTTCTGCACCACGTCCTCCTACTAGAGCTCTTTTAAATATACATCTTATTCTGTTTATTTATTTATTTACAGTTTATACGGGCGAACCCAGTTACAATAAATTATGTTGCGAAAGTTACATATATAAAGAAAAAAGTAATAATAGAGAAACAAGCATTGACGAAAAGAAATATAATTATATTAATATTAAGGCATAAATTAATGAGAATATGTTGAGGTAATAATAAATTGGAATCAATTTCTAGCCAGGGTTTGATTTTTTATGGTGGCGAAGCTAGTAGGAAAAAAGTCAATATCTGGTGATTCAGCAAGTAGGGCATCCACTTCTCTTGGAATTCGGCAGATGGGTCGGAAGTATAATAGTTAGTAGAATTGAATGGGACCAGAAAAGGGGGCACCGGTCGGGAGTTGAACTGTGGAATAGTGAAGTTAATTAGTGAGGAGCTCGGCACAATCTATACGTCCACTCAACAGCTTGACAACATGGGACATGTCAGCCCATTTCCTGCGATCCTCCAATGACATCAGGCCGAATTTCGCCATAAGCTCCTCATAATCCACTCTTGACGGTATATGGAGCTTCTATGCTATAAATCGCAAGAACTTATGCTGAACTCTTTCGAGCTGGGCTATGTGGCATCTGTAGTGGGGAGCCCAAACTACAGAAGCGTATTCCAGGATGGGGAGGACCAAGGATTTGTATAGGAGGACCAACGCTGGAATGCTGGAAAAGTCACATGCGTGGCGCTTGAGATAACCCAAGGCTTTCATAGCCCTACCAGACACAAGGTCAGTGTGATGGGTGAAGGAAAGCTCAACATCTAGCCAAACTCCTAAGTCCCTCATAATGGATATGTACCCCCTTCAGAGCAGTGCGTTCGAGTAGGTACTCACATGATATAAGGATACGAGAAGGTGTAAATGAAGCTACTGAACATTTACTGGTATTCAAGAAGAGATTATTGGTGGTGTACCATACTCCCAATCGATCCAGGCCCATCTGCAAACTCAGGCATTCCTCGGGTGACCTTACGTAAGAAAATTTGAAAAATTTGATTTGATTTGGAAATTTTGAGGTCATCTGCAAAAACTAGGAATCGAACGTCGTTAAACAACTCAGAAACGCCATTTATCATCATCAGGAAAATCAAAGGGCCTATGTGAGATCCCTGTGGTACCCACGAACCTGCGAGAAAAGCCTTCTAGAGGACATCCTTAATTCTGGCAGTTAACCATCTCCCTGTGAGGTAACTGGTCAGCCAACTCAAAAAGGAGCCATGGATGCCCAGGGATTCTAAGAGACAAAACATGTCGGCGCGACAGCTTGTCAAAAGCTTTAGAGAAATACGTCGAAATCACATCCATCTGCACCCCACCCTCAAACCCCCTCATGACATACTCCTGAAATACCATTATTCTTCATGGTTGACCTGCAGCGAACAAAGCCATGCTGCTCGGGGGGCAATATACCATGAGAAATCGGAATAAATATGTGAGACCACGAATTTCTCAATTGTTGGGAATATTGGATATGGTGTATATGGGCCGATAATGCTTGATTTTGGATTTATCGCCAGATTTGTGTATTGGGGTAACGTAGGAGCATTTCCAAGGTTCGGGGAGGATGCCAGATCTCAGGGAGCTATTGAATAGGACAGATGGTGGAAGTGAAAGCGAGGAACAGCAATGTTTTAATAAAATGGGGGGAATGCCGTCCAGGCCCAAGCTTTTATTTGTATCAAGTATGGAGAGCTCGGCAATCACATTATTCTCGGAGGCTGAGATGATGCCTATTGATAGCAAATCTCGAACTGGATAGGAGGGATTTAAGGTGGACGGCGGATCGTAGACCGACGAGAAGTGCATGGCAAACAGCTCGGAAACTTGAGGGAGCGATTCGGCAGTCATACCATCCTATTCCATTTGAGGAGGGTATAGTCCGGTTTGAGGAGGTTCTAGCTCCTATTATAAAAGCATTACAGAAGCCATATATTAAAACGTAGTCTGTCATGTTGGGATTGGGTTAACCACTCACTGTGCATACCTTGTGCTTGTTTTAGAAAAATTATTGTTATTGCCGCATTGAAAATATCAAGTGACTATTTTTCTCCTCAGAGTTGACACGTTGCGCAAAGAGTTGAACATCGCACTAGTGGGAAAATATACTTCACTTGAAGACTCCTATGCATCAGTTGCAAAAGCGCTGCAGCACGCAGCAGTGACTGCTGGTTTCAAAGTCAACATCATTGTAAGTTTGTAAAAATTAGTACCTATACTATATAAGTGATTTGCTTATGATGTCAGACAATATTATCGATGTCTTCTCCCGTGGTGATGCTTAGAGTCGTCTTTACAGTACATCGAGTCAGTATATTTGGAGAAAAGCAATCAGGTGACCAACCCCGTTCAGTTCCACGAGGCCTGGCAGCAGCTGTGCAAGAGCGAGTATGTGTCTTAGAATCCGACTATACTTAGCCCAAAAATAACCTGAGTGATTGTGACATATCTGAGTGACTATTATGTAATTTTCAGTGGCGTTGTCGTACCTGGAGGTTTCGGTACAAGAGGCGTTGAAGGGAAAATTGAAGCTAGTCGCTGGTGTAGAGAAACAAACAAGCCTTATTTGGGCATCTGCTTAGGGTTACAAGCGGCTGTCATCGATTATGCCAGGTACGCACGATGAATTTTGATGACAACGTGTACTTTTTCAAGTATTTATTTATTTATTTACCTTTTTGCATTTTTATTAGGAACGTGTTAAATCTTCCTGATGCCCATACGTCGGAAATTAATCCAAATGCTACTCATCCAGTAGTAATAGAAATGCCAGAACACCACACGGGAGTGATGGGAGGGACTATGAGGCTTGGACGTCGCACTACCCTCATCAAACCTACTTCTACAATCCTCAGTGAGTCAGTACTTTCTAAACTTTATTTATTTCCAGAGAATTGGAGCAACAGTTGATTTTTTTTTAATGATCAAATCTCATTGTGAAGAAGGTAGGTAAGTAGATTTTTTTGTGATATCAAGTCCCTCGTCAACTGTGTTCAACTGTCCTCAGAACAACTGTACGGGAAGAAAGATTCAGTTGAAGAGAGGCATCGACACCGATACGAAGTGAATCCAGATTATGTGGAGAAATTCGAGGCTGCCGGTTTGAAATTCGTTGGTAAGTGTCGGCAGAAATTGAGCATCACTTTTTAGTTGTGAAACTAACATGCCACCATTGTTTACTATTTTTATAGGATTGCTGTCTCATTCTTTCAGTGCTTTGTTCAGCCCTTTGTTCTTTACCATTTTAATGTAACTGTAAAGAATGGCGGTGTGTAGGAATGTTAGATGTTCCACACATCTCTGTTCAGTACCACTGTAATGTTGATTACATAGGTACATACTGAAGGTTGGGTAATAGTAAATAATATTTGGTTGGGGCTGAGCCGTGGATGGGCCAGCGCTGTGAGAATACAGATTAAAGGCCGGGACACACATAACCGCACCGTGCCCGTGCCAACACACGGCCGTGTGTTGTCCATGCTACGGCGAGTAGAAAAACAAGGCATTTTAACGTGTAAGGACACACATCACCGCACCGTGCCAGCACCGTCGTGGCGCTCGGAGACCGAGCCGTGCCCGCACCGTCACCGACTAGTTCAGTTTACTTTTTGACGGTGACGGTGCGGGCTCGTGCAACATGGAGGTCGAAAAACTGATAGAAGAAGTGCGGAAATTCCCTGTTCTTTATGATCAGACCGATGAAAAATATCGGAATGCCGAATATAAGGAAAGGGTGTGGAAAATCATTTCCGAGACACTGAAAGTACCAGGTATGTTACATTTTTATATTTTTTAATTTTGTTGTATAGTGCATTGTTGAAGTGTTTGTCAACTGAATTTACACAGAATTTATGCTATTTATGCTATTTTGCTAAGACTTGGAGATTACTGACGGCCGTGGCACGGAGGGGTGTCGGGCAAGTGTGTTCTCCCACCACCGTCACCGACAGTCGTCCGTGTCGCGGGCTCGGCACGGGGAGGACACGGTGCGGGCTCGGTGCGGTTATGTGTGTCCCGGCCTTAACCCTGAGACTAACGTTTTGGTGTATCTGCAACAGAAAAATGATTCCTTCACTGTGTTGATATACGGTTAATGTCTTCCTTACTGCATTTAAGTGAGATAGATAGGAATTGAGTTTCACAGTCGACATTAGTCATCCTCGTTCATAATATGCCTCTAGTGTGTACATTGATTGCCCAGGTGTAGTGTGGAACGGTATTCTTTGATTTTAACAATGTGGACTGGTTGCCCAGTAGTATAGTGTGGAACAGTATTCATTGCTTTTAGCATGCTCAAAGCTCAACAGTATTCATGCTTCTACCCAGGTAGACAGAGCCTCCTGCGCACGCTCCCTGCATTCCAAGGCTCGTAAATCATGGTACTTCTGCTTTAAACTCCAGTTGATGGCGGGAATAGCTTCAGTACCTTCCTAACTTCCCAACATAATGTGTCTGAAGCGGTTCGGGGTTTTCAGCAAAAGGTTCCAGGGTTTTATTGAGTTGGTAGTTGTGGGCTGGGTTTCGTCAGTGTTGCATTTCTTTTTCCAACTGGTTATACAGTTTTATTGTTTACTTTTGCCTAGTTGTTGTTTACTTCTTCTCAACACAGTTTTCGAGTTCGGGTGGTGGTCGTCCTCCTCTCACCTTTGGGTGGGGGGTCAGCTCCCTCGCCATGCAGTTCGACGGTGACGTCATGCAGTTTGGTTCCTCCCTGTTTTGGGTCAAAACTGCACGTTACTTTGAACTGGAAATTGGTAGTCAGGGGTTTTCAAAGGTGCTGAATTCGAATTTGAGGTCGAAAATGCAAAATTAGCTGGTTAGTAGACACTGGTCCAACGCCACATGTGGCCATACCCCGGTAGACAGCGGATCTGGAACCGGGCTCACTTGGGCAGACCATCTGGTGGGTGGCGTTAACACGGGTAGAGCCACCTACACTGAGTGTTACGTGATGGAGGCAACCATGCCATATCACCAAATCATCTCCCTTGTCATGGAGTTAAGCTCCGCTAGAAACTGCAGTGTGTGGAGTTTAAAACTCCATTTTTAGCATCGTCTCACTGTCCATTGTCGGTTAGAAAATAGTTTTGCCTGAGGGCTGCACAAAGCCCTGTTTATTGTATCATGTGCAATGTGCGCTGCCTGGATCCTAAGGTATTTGGAGTTGTCCTACCGTGACTGTTTCAGGAACCTGTGAAGAAGGGAAGAGAATGGAAATGGTAGAACTCGAAGGTCATCCGTATTTTGTGGCAGTGCAGTATCACCCTGAATACCTCTCTAGGCCGCTAAACCCTTCACCACCCTTCCTTGGACTAGTACTGGCAGCTGGTGGCCGGCTCAACAATTACCTTGCTCGGGGCTGCCGTCTTTCCCCGCGAGACCTCTCTGATGACGACGATTCTTCCGGTGAGTGAGTTTTTCATGTCAGTGTATGGTGATAATTGAGTTGATGTGGTAAGTTGCCATTCGCGCCAATAACCCTAGGGAGTTCCTATAGGATGGCTCTAGTAGTGGACCTCTCCCCCAGTGGCACCCAATATTAAGTGTTCTCTTTGACTATTCCCTGCTAAAATCTTTGTTTCTCTGAATGCGAATTAATATAAACCTACCTCATATTCAAACATGATAGTTGCAAAAGACGTCATTTATTTAGAAAACAAAAATATAGTGAGAAATAAAAAAGTTGGGTAGTCCAATATCCACTCCCAAAGTATTGTTAGGTAGCTCTACTGAGAAAATGATTGGTATCAGTATCAATATTTCTCTTCCGATATTCCAGTAATCGCATGAGTTATGGTATTGGTGCTTTAGGTTAAGCGGGACTAGTGAGCCCTACTGGCCCTGGTAACCTCCTCAGTTAACCTACTCGAATTGAAAATATCAGTAACAAAAATACATGGTCTTGGAAGAAAACTTCAGTATTTCACTCATATCAATCAGTATTGAAACAAAGGAAATTAAACTAAGGTTTTCGATGTGAGAATAGTTCGTATCCCTTGAAATCAGCGTGGAATGGTAGGTACTGGGTATCACGTTGTCAACTTGGTATCAAATAATCATCATGATATTATGATAGTCTGTATCGACACCAAATAACGAATCGTTAGAACGTCACTAGGGAGGGTTGTTTTTGAAAATCTGAATATGGGCCCATCCAAACCACTCCCAGACTCTATGATTGCTCGCTGGGTCGACGGATGGTTCGAGCATGTGCAGTAAACACTATGTCAATCAATTTGCTGGTAATAAGTCTCAGTGTTTGACTCAAGATCCGAAGCTTCCCAAAACATCTACATAATGACCATAAGTGGGCGAAAATGAAGAGAACTAATGATTACTCCGTGGGTCTGAAGTTAGTCGGTTTTCCTCAAATCGTGGTTTGAGTTGTTACTAATGAGAAAATCCCAGTTAGTCGAAAAAATAACGAATGTTTACTTTTTTAGTAACGTTACTGGGTAAAGTGCTTCCTTCACACTGATTTAACCTGATAAATGGTGCATTTGTTCCAAAAACCTATTTGATATAACGTGGAAGGCTGCAGTTGCATTGGATCCAATTTTTCACTCGTCCGATGACCGACGGACATTCCACCGATTTCTGCCCGTCGATTCTGCCGAGTGAAGTGGTTACACTAGGCCCGAGTCTACGGATGTTTAAGCAGATTTTTTCTTAGTAATCAAACGTTCTCTTGCATGATGGAGCGATTTATGTTATTGGATTATTGAGCGAAAATTGTTTATGGCATTATGTTATTTAATGGTGGAAGAAGTGGGTCAAATGGTGGGTCAGTGAGATTTTTTCAGAAAGGGAGGTTTTGGGTGAGTTCCGTACTTTGTTCCCTAAGTTTTTGGAACAGCCTGTTAAATTTAAAGAGTATTTTAGGATGACGCCTGGTAGATACAGTTTTCTGTATTTTTGATGGCATCCAAACAAATACCTACATAGTCGAAACCGTTGAGAAAGATACCTCAACCAAGCAAGAAATGAGAAGAGGTTTGAATGTGCGGGGTAGGAACTTGCTAAAGTGCAATGGAGAAGTTCGTCGATTCGGCTGGGGAAAAAATTAGTTTGGTCGGTGTCTGTGGAGTTCGGTCGAACACATCGGTCGTAGTGTAACTACTTCAGCCGAACTTCAAACTATCGCGTTATTTGGTAGTTTGATCGAAATCTGTCATATACGCAGTGTGAAAAATCTAATCCAATGAGTAGGATGGTTTTGGGAGTTTCATAGCTTGTTCCCCAAACTTTTGGAACTGCCGGTTAAATTTAGTGAGTATTTCAGGGTGACATCGGATACGTTTTTCTGTATTCTGTATGTACGACCAAGATGGTGCAAAATACGATGGAGAAGTCGGATTCGGTCGGAAAAAACAAAATGGTTTGGTCGGTGTTGGTGGAGTTCGGCCGAACACGTCGGTCGTAGTGTAACTACTTCAGCTGGACTCTGTAGTGTCGCGTTATTTGGTTGTTTGACCGAAATCGGTCATATACGGCAGTGTGAAAAATCTGATCCAGTATATAGAGTGTATGGATAGTGTTAAGAACTTCACAAATAGTCGATAATTCACTTTTTTTTTATTCAACGCAACTTTCAGTCAGAACAAAAGTTACAACACACACAAAAACTGTTGACAACAGGAAATCTCTGCTTGGGAACCAAACAAACTATCAAACACATGACCCAACTCCCTAACACCATTCCCCTTCATCCTCTTTTTTCTCATAGTAGGGTCGGATCCGGTCAGCATGAACAACCCGATGCTTCTTACTGGGGAGTTGAATTCGGAAAATCACATCTGTGATTTGCTTCCGAACAGTGCAAGGGCCAACCCAAGGTCGCTGCAGCTTTGGACTCAACCCTTTCTTCCTCCTTGGGTCATACAGCCAGACCTTTTTTCCCACCTCAAATATTGGTAGCTCTGCCCTCACATTGTACCTCCGTTTCGCTTCTTCTGCCACTTTCCCCAGAGTCTCCCTGGCAACTTGATGAGCTTCGTTCAACGTGTTCTTCAGTGTAGCTGCGTAGTCTGTAGGCGTCACATGGGTTGGGGCTACTCCAGTCAATAAATCAGCTGGTAAGGTGGGGGTTCGTCCCAATGTTAGCATGGCAGGTGAAAACCCTGTTGCCTGGTGAACAGAAGACCGGTAGGCAAGAAGAGCCCAAGACAAATGGTCATCCCAATCCTGTTGGTGATTGCTGACAACCTTACGGAGCATGTCTTGCAAACTGCGGTTGAACCGCTCAACAAGTCCATCACTTTGAGGCCTGAGAGCTGTTGTTCTGGTCTTATGGATTCCCAAAATCTTCATGGTTTCCTCAAATATGGCAGCCTCAAAATTCCGGCCCTGATCTGTATGCAGCTCTCTAGGAACGCCAAACCTTGCTACTACATTATCAACAATACCACGTGCTACTGTCTCAGCCTGCTGGTCAGGGGTAGGGAACGCCTCAGGCCACTTGGTAAAGTAGTCCATGACGACAACAATGAATTTGTTCCCTCTTGATGATCGTGGTAGAGGTCCGATAACATCAACAGCCACCCGGTCAAAGGGCTCACCAACCAAATATTTCTGGAAGGGTGCCTTTCTGTTCCTTCCTTTTCCTCCTTCGCAACAGATGGTGCATGCATGTCCGAAATCTCTTACGTCTCGGTGCATGCCTACCCAGTAATAACGTCTTCGCAACTCTGAGATCATCCTTCGAGCTCCAAAATGGCCTAGGTTGTGAACTGTTCTCAGTACCATCTGTCGACATTGCCGTGGGACCAGAATCTGCTGAATCTTCTTGGTACCTGTGTCACTCTCCCAGTTTCGTAGTATGAGCTGATTCTTCAGTTCCAGGCTGTCCCACATAGCCCAGAGTGATTTAACAGTGGTCCCATGTGCTGCTACTGCTTGCCAGTCTGGCCGGCTGTTTTCTTGTAACCATAAGTAGACTTCATGTAGCTCTGGGTCTCTTAACTGTTCTTCCTTCCAAGATACCTCTGTCTCAAGCCTAACCTGCTGTATGTTGGCCAGTACACGCTCCTTTTCATCTTGCCGTGCACAATATTTACACCCATCTGCCAAACAGGGCCGTCTTGAAAGACCATCAGCATTCCCATGAGCACTGCCTCTCCGATATTCAATGGTCAGGTTGAATGATGACAATGTGTCCATCCACCGAGCCATCTGTCCATCCAGTTGCTTAAAATTCTTCAACCATTGGAGTGAAGCATGGTCTGTCCTCACCGTCACTGGAACACCACTGTCTAAGCCATAATGACGAAAACGTTCCAGGGCCACCTTTAATGCCAGCAACTCCTTCCTTGTGACACAGTAGTTTCTTTCTGAGCGTCGCAAGCATCTACTGTAGTACGCTATCACTCGCTCTGTGTCCTCTTGTTTCTGTGACAACACGGCACCCAGTGCACGTCCACTTGCATCAACATCCAAAATGAATGGTAAGTCGAGCTTGGCATGAGCCAAGATAGGTGCTTCTGTCATTGCCTTCTTCAAGTCCCCAAAGGCTGCTTCACACTCCGTTGTCCATTTGAAGCTATCTTTGGTCCCTCCTAGTTTGTATAGAGGTTCAGCACGGCTAGCAAAGTTTGGAACAAATTGGCGGTAGTAGGAGCAAAACTGAACAAAGCTATGCACCTCCTTCACTGAAGTTGGGGCGGGCCATGACAGGATGTGCTCAGTCTTTGCTGGATCTGTCTGCACACCTTGACCAGATATAACATATCCCAGATAAGATATGCTACGGCGGAACAGCTCACATTTCTTGGCATTCAGTTGGAGGCCATTAGTTCTGAAGACCAGGAAAACCTCCCTCATCAATAGGTCCCAACTCCCCAACAACCAACTCCCTAACAATAGGTTTTGGGAGTTTTATAGTTTGTTCCTCAAACTTTAGGAACTGCTGGTTAAATTTAGTGAGTACTAGCTGTGTTGCCCGTCGCTGACGGGTAGAACTCGGGGTGGGTCCATCTGACTTTGTTACCTCTCGCTTTACAGATTATATCTCTTACATGTCCCTTTAGAAACTGTTATAATGTTAAAGACAAAAAGGTAATTATCATAGGTAGGAACCAGACATCTGAATACGGGAGATGGCTTTGATCCATTCAGCCATTTTTGCATGATGGATCATAAACCCCCACCCCTATCCATCGGATCGGGAAGTAAACCTCCTTATGTCCTTCCCTGGTCATAGAAACATTTAAATACGCGAGATTGGGTTCGATCCATTAAGCTGTTTTCGAGAATTTAATTTTTTTATGTTTCGGCTTCCCTATAAACCCCCACCCCTATTCATCAGATCCGGGAGTGAATCCCCCTATGTCCTTCCCCGATCACTGAAACATCTAAATACGCGAGATGGGTTCGATCCATTGAGCCGTTCTGGCGTGATTGAAGGACAAACAGACAGACAGAAATCACCTGTAAATTTAGTTATATAGATTTCAGGATATCTGATACATTTTTCTGTATTTTGGATGGCATCCGACCAAGTTGTGCAAAATGCAGTGGAGAAGTCGGTGGATTCGGACGCAAAAAAACAAAATGGTTTGGTCGATGTCGGTGGAATTTGGCAGAGTACAGCCGAACTCGTCGGTCTTAGGCTTCCCGTCCATTGGAACCGTATACGGCCGACGGAAGTCCAGCCGTTTGACGGACGACCAGCAGCATGGCCGAACGTTCTTCTACTGGAGCCAGTCGGTTTTCGTAAGTGTACCCCGGTTCTTGTTTGTGCTTTCTCGTCAGAATATCCTATCCTATTTTCTCGTTAAAATGGAGTTATTTGACGAAATTATGTTGTTGGCAAATACATCCGGTATGAGAAGGCAGCAGAAAAAAAGGCAGAAATATTGGGTACACCCCATACTTAGCGAAAGAAGTCGACTGGGCGAATTTCATCACTTACATAGCAAGCTCCTAGGAGATGAGATTAAGTTTGCGGAATACTACCCGTATGAGTGCAGGGACGTTTTATTATGTGTTGATCGCCATTCGTCCATCGATTGAAAAATGTTCAAATTTCAAATTGAAAAATAGGTACAGCAATGTTCACAACCAAAAAGCATACAGTACCCTGGAACGTGATAAAGGGAAGGGGGGGGGGGGGGGGGCTTCCGCCGAAAAATCCCACTCAGTCCGGATGTGAAGAGGTATCGGCCTTGTGAATTTTTCTATGTGGGATCGTTTGGCCGTGTTTGGGACGGTTCGGCCATGTTTGGCCGTTGCTCCATTCGGCCGAAGACAGTGCCAGTGGACGGCTTACCTTAGTGTAGCCACTTCGACCAGAATCTGTACTATTGCGTTCGTTTGGTTGTTTCACCGATTTCAGTTGTATTCGCCAAAGTCAAAATTCGTTCCTCAGCCTAAGTTGAGTGAAAGTGGATCCTTTGCCCCAACAATCATCAAATTCTTATAAAAGTTTAATGAAACAACTTACTAATAATATGAAGCTGTCAGGGTAGGGTGCCTCTAAAGCCAACACATTAGCTTCATTGGTTCAAGAATTCCCTGACTCCCTCCGTATTTTCAGCTTGGGTGCCACTCTTCTTCCATGGATTTGGGTAGATTGCGAGGAGAGGTTTTTGCATCCATAATAACGATATTTCTATATCCTTTTTGTTTCATACAGATTCTGATCTCAGCACCCGCTCGAGGGATGATTTGCATGCCGGACTATTTTCCCATTCTGGTTATTTTATCTTGAACCCTGAAAACCAACTTTTTACAGACGGTGAGGCGAGCAGCTTGGAGAACATGATCGACTCCACCGGACACTTATCGGTCAGTTCGACCACCAAATCCTAAGAGCCCCTCCAATGTTAATCGAAGTTTGTTTTTTCGATCTTTGAATGCAAAAACAGGATTTATGTTCGTTCCTTGGAGAAGGAAATTTTTTTTCAACCAATTCGGGAAGAGGAGGATTTTGTACAATTTGAAACTCTCTTCCAGTATCTAACAAGATTGGTATTCCTACCTTGCCTTATTATGGTGCAACTTTTATGAACTTTGCTCACAATTTTCGCTCATTCTGTTTATATTAACCTCCTAGTTTACCTAGTTTTTTCTTAAAATGCCACTTGTGGTATGTTTCATTACCTCATCGTGGACATTCATGTACCGATTTTCTTATTTCGCATTATCAATTTACATTCCACCTTGGTGTTTGATCTGGAATGATGGGAATAAAGTGAAATTTTCCACGTTGCTACGGTAATAGTATACCGTTTCATTTTTATTTCAATGTATTTTCTACGTTTCTTCAACATCAGAATCTTCCTAGATTTTCTTCGATTTAATCTAGGATTTCAATACTTCGCAGCAAACTGTGGTATCAGTTCCCCAGTGTGTGTTGTTACAAAAGTTTTCGCATACTAAAGTTTACATTCTTTTCGTTCTATAATAACGTGTGATATATTTATAATTCAAAATTCAAATGACCTATTTTTAGAATGTATTTACTTATTTTATAAGAATTGGACGAATGAAATGATTGAATCGACTCGAATGGCTTAAATAAAATTGTGAGTATTTGCTAAATATGCAAAGGATATTTTGGCATAGTTCATTAAACGAATTCATTACTCTTACAATGACTTTCTCATTAACCCTACATACTTGATGTTTTGATTGACCTGCGGTTCTTTGGTACGAAGAGTGTAGGAAGTATTGACAGAACACCTGCTGGAGAAAACAAGTACTGGGATTGGTTTTAAAGAGATCGTCTCATTCGCGCATTTGAACCTTCTTTTCGAAACTTTTATAATAATGACTCAAGGTTGCATGAAACTGGAATTGCAGTTTGTTCCGTACATGTTTCTAAAACAGGACAAATCACTATCCTTCGTCGTGAGACATGCGTGTTATTCAGGTGTCCTGTTTTTCGGAATGGGTGACAGATGTACGGTTTCTTATTTTTTAGGCGTAAGAAAATCGATTGAATTTGCAGAAAAATGAATAGGTAGTTTATTTGTTCATTTTTTTTATTCACGTTGCATGGCTGGTTACGCTAAATTTCTGTTAACAATAATTTCCGCGCTCATATTGCTAACTATCTCTTTCATGTTCTAGTTCTTAGAAAATATGAATCTTGCTTTGATTGGGGGAAAAAATTCTGATTGTTTCCCTTATCATACATAGGATTCTGAATGTCGACTCCACGAGTCAAGGCCTAGCCATAAGTTAATATGAAATGAGGTTACAATACTCTCGAGCTATCGGTATCCTAAATCATAAAACTTAATTGGTAAGGAAAGAACCAACAAACTGGATTTAGCTTTTACTATGCCATTCAATTGAATGTGCACATGAAGTTCGAAAATGATGAGTTTGTGCAACAATATTGTTGCTTGAAGCTTTCATTTTTCATGAACAAAGATCCAAATCTGCGAGTATTTTGATCCTATATAATGGCATTTTATGAGTTCCAGGAGTACTAATTAAGTAATCTAGTTTAGATTAGTCTGAGTAAATAATCTAGTCCTATTCTGATGACCTAGTAAATAAGTCCACTCGATAAATAGGATGACTCAAAACTAGATACCTATGTGTACATACCTATAAAATCAGAATTGTTGGTTATATTCTTAGCGTTAGGCCCTTGCTCCTCAGTTTTGGTTTATTATTTTCTATAATGAACCTTTGGAATCGAGCATGGAAAAAAAACTTCTTCTTCGAACAATTTTGGAACCTGCAACGGTTCAACTTTTCACTTTGAAAGTCTTCATGTCTACTTTTCAGTTTTAGAATTATGAAAAGTAGAACTTTCTGTTCCTAAAGACTTCGCGCTCCCACTCTGCAGTTCTATACGAAACACGCTGTTGTTTCCGATCGTTTTCTTCGGATGTCATCAAGTTTTCGGCAGGTTCCGTCCTTCTTTCTTCAGTCTCTCCTCACAAGTGGTAAGGTCTAATAGATTTTCCCGAAATAAGTACCTAGTTTAATACCGGAGAGGTGTATTGTAGACAACAAACGTGGAGCAACCATTGGCTTTGGTTCATCTTCTAAAAATGCTGCTGATGGTGGGGACTAGGTAGTGGTTGGTAGTTAGTATTTATCTACAAACAACAACAACCTGTCGCTTCCCAACATTTCCTTCCTCCCAATGTAAAGTATTTTGATGGCCTCGGTGGAGCTAACTTCGAGGTATTTTGTGTGCTTGCCCTCACACTAATTGGACCACCTTTAGACCTAATCGAAAGATTGAATTCTCTTCTTTTTATTGGCATTAACAAACATTGTATTTAACGAAGAAATAATACCTAAAAACCGATTTGAAAAATATGTCGTTCTACCAGTCATTTGGGACTTCGCAAAAATGTTGTAAACTCTTCATTTGAAACACAAGACCTTAGGAACAGAACTGTTCAAAACAGGGTAAGACTCCGCAAATTTACGCTGTGCATTTCAGTTTTCCTCTTCAAATCAAGAGCCTTCTTTAGGAACGGAAATTCGATCACAAAGTGCAGAGTGTGGATCTGAAGAGTGAAAGGCTTTAGGACCAGGCCCCTGGCGACAGACTCTTTCGTGAATGTGGAATGGATTACTTACCAAATGAGCTGTGAACAGACTGGAATCGTTACATTAGGGAGTTTGTGCCGACTTTCGAATGGCGACTTGTGATACAAGGGAAAGGACCCCCCCCCCCCCCCCGCCCTCCCAACAAGGCCAAGAAACAAGTTGTGATAGGTCTGCCATACCCCCACCCTGTGCCAATCTGAGTGAGGGCTTAGGTAATTTTTGAAGTGGAAATAAAGAGGATTGAAAAATTATAGTTTATTGTAATACATATAAATGATCATTATTATCATCATGATCCAAAGACCAATCACAGAGATAAATTGTGTGATTCCTTCATGGAAACATGCAGTAGGTAGTTACCATCCGTAAAAGATCACTGTGGATTATTATCAATATATTTTCTGTCGAGACTGACATGGTTATTTTATAACTTGTTTACAATTCCGTTACAACGGTTTCAAATAGGCTCCTTATCCCTTGTAGATCTCATACAAAACATATGAAAAAACCTATCTAGAGAACATTTGCTGTTTTTGTGCAGCTTTGCCCTGAAGTAATTTCATTCGTGTTTATGAATGTAAACAAATAATAAGTAAATAAAGCAAACTATATGCTAGCCCTCATGGGCAAGAGGATATTTTTGTTTAAAATGGAATTTTCAATGAGATATGCAAGGGAAGACCGTCTGGAGGTACCTAATTAGAATACTGATCACACCGTACAAGCTTGAAGAAAACCCAGGCCCTGATAATGAGAGGGTAATCCATGTTTTTTACGACCTCAGTAAGATTATTATCTCCTAATAGTTATCAAAGACAATAATAGTTGTGCTGCATAGATTGGATTCAATATCCATAGGTAACGTGACAGAACTCTATCATTATGTGTTTCTCAAAGATTATAAGGGCAAGTAAAACAATATTATTTTGATAAGAAGAATAGTGACGAAGTGATTTGCAGTACCAGTCCACTGCTCAACTGTTGTGAAGGAGTTTATTGAAGGCGTTGTAAGATGACTCGAGGTCGAAAATGAGTTGGCGGACCTGTTGCTCGGTGAGTTCATCAGACGCTTGCATCGCGTCCAGGGTGCCAAGCCATTCTGCGACTTTGCCTTTCCCTTCGAAATCCGAGGGGAGAATACTGAGTCGATTCATGGTGTCAACGAGGTCCCTCAGGTCGGGGTGGAGCTCGTCCATGGCTTTGATCTCTAACCTCAGCTTGTCCATGATTGTTATGAACAGCTGAAAGAAAAAACAGAATATTTTATATCCCCACTCAAGGCGGTTTGTGTTCAAAATTAGGAATTTAACAGTCTGCAGAAAGAATCATTACTAAAGGTTAAAGGTCAGTAGCTAGCTATAAAAACACATCAATACTTTGAACGTCATGCCAAAACACCACCAGGACCCCACTAGAGGTCCGTCACACGAGACCTGCCCAGCATCATCAAGACTGTTTGCCGTTTTGAGGATAAATCTGGGTATACTTCATAGCACTAAAATCCTTTCCACAATAGAATAATGGGCAATTTTTTTGGGTTACAAATTCTCCTTTTTTTGGCCTAATTATGTTCAATAACGGAAGCTAACACTTAATGACCACATAATGAGGTGTTTATGTCTGAAAATCTTGGCAGAAAACGAGTGTGAAATTTGAATTTCTCAGTTCCTGCTAAAAATGACGTAGGTATTATTAGGTAAATTGCTGAGTAATGTGCCTTAGAGCAAATTTTGCTTAGAGCGCTAGTCCATCACTTTTAACAATGGATGGAATTGCAAGTTTATAAATACATTTTTAAAAAGTCCACAAAAATCAAACCGAGGGAAAGGTCACGGGCAAGGGTTCTTGAATGTTGCCAGAAAGGTTTGACATTTCCAATGCTGGGTTGTTGGCAGCATTGAGAACCTTGCCTCAGAGGCTTCGGTCCGCCTTCTTGGGCCAACAGCCAATCAGATGTCAATTATAGATCTGACATATATATATATATATATATATATATATATATATATATATATATATATATATATATATATATGTTTGCCGTATATTTACTTATAATCACCTTTATTTTTTAAAAATAACGCTTATTTTTGAAAACGGGTTTCAAACCACCATTTTTCCAAGAGTTCTATTGAAAAATACACTGCCAAGGTGATGGCACAGGAGCTTCCTCGTCACAATCAGAGTGACCCATTATAAAATAGAACAGACTCGGAAGCAAAATAACATAACATTACATAACATTACATTACATTACATAACGTTAAATATACATATTACATAACATACATATTACATAACTTACATAACATAACATTACATGAAATATACATATTATACATAACATGACTTCCATAATACATTACGTCCATTATACATAACTAGCCTGACCGCTCGCTTCGCTCGCTATCCGACATTCGCTGTACGCAGTATCGTGGAACCAACAAACGACGGAAAAATCCCATACCCTACCGGGTATTTGTGCCCAATTTTATCAAAATCCGTCAAGCCATTCAGGAGTTGACCATGGTCGACCATATTTCCGCTATGGTCAGGGAATTAAAAATGCGCCTACGTTCAACTTGGTAGGCTACCGGATATTGGTGCCAAATTTGGTCGATATCCGTTGAGCAATTCGGGATTTCGGGATTCGACCATGGAGGGGCCCATGGATGCGCTAAGGTCGACCGCGGGGGTAGTCCGAAGGGTCGATCGTAGATAGAATTTCACGTAGATTACGAATACGCGATAAAAAATAGGGGTTACCATTTCAATTAACGAAGTTGACCATGGTCGACCATAGTTCCGCTATGGTCAGGGAATTAAAAATGCGACGTTGCACAACTTGGGAGCCTACTGGATACTCGTGCCAAATTTGGTTGATATCCGTCAAGCCATTCAGGAGTTGACCATGGTCGACCATAGTTCCGCTATGGTCAGGGAATTAAAAATGCGACGTTGCACAACTTGGGAGCCTACTGGATATTCGTGCCAAATTTGGTCGATATCCGTTGAGCAATTCGGGATTCGACCATGGAGGGGCCCATGGATGCGCTATGGTCGACCGCGGGGGTAGTCCGAAGGGTCGATCGTAGATAGAATTTCACGTAGATTACGAATACGCGATAAAAAATAGGTTTTACCATTTCAATTAACGAAGTTGACCATGGTCGACCATAGTTCCGCTATAGTCAGGGAATTAAAAATGCGACGTTGCACAACTTGGGAGCCTACTGGATATTCGTGCCAAATTTGGTCGATATCCGTTGAGCAATTCGGGATTCGACCATGGAGGGGCCCATGGATGCGCTATGGTCGACCGCGGGGGTAGTCCGAAGGGTCGATCGTAGATAGAATTTCACGTAGATTACGAATACGCGATAAAAAAATAGGGGTTACCATTTCAATTAACGAAGTTGCCCATGGTCGACCATAGTTCCGCTATGGTCAGGGAATTAAAAATGCGACGTTGCACAACTTGGGAGCCTACTGGATATTCGTGCCAAATTTGGTCGATATCCATCAAGCCATTCAGGAGTTGACCATGGTCGACCATAGTTCCGCTATGGTCAGGGAATTAAAAATGCGACGTTGCACAACTTGGGAGCCTACTGGATATTTGTGCCAAATTTGGTCGATATCCGTCAAGCCATTCAGGAGTTGACCATGGTCGACCATAGTTCCGCTATGGTCAGGGAATTAAAAATGCGACGTTGCACAACTTGGGAGCCTACTGGATATTCGTGCCAAATTTGGACGATATCCGTCGAGCAGTTTGGCCGTGCATAGAAGGACAGACAGATAGACAGAGCGCATGCGCAGGGCGAACCGCTGGCTCTATCATGTTGAAATTTATATGGGACCTCAATGGGCCCTACCCGCTTAATCCCTGAGAATTACATTGAAATTGGGTGAAATATTTGGTTACTACGGCTGTAACAAGGAAATTGAATCTATTTCACGCCAGCGCATGCGCAGAGCGCACCGAGGGTCCGATCATGCTGAAATTCATACTGGAACTCACTAGGCCTTGTCCAAACAACCCTTGAAAATTTGAGCGAAATTGAATCAAAATTGTGAGTTATGCGTGTTTGTTGAATTTAACGTTAGCGCATGCGCAGGGCGTACCGCTGGATCAATCATGTTGAAATTTGTATGGGACCTCAAGGGGCCTTATCAGCACCATCCCTCAAAATTTGAGCTGAATCAATTCAAAATCGTGGAAGTTATGGCTGTAACAAGGAAATGCGGACAGACTCACAGACTCACAGACCCACAGACCGACAGACACGGAACCAAATTTGTTCAGTAGGCTTTGAAACGCAAAATGCAAGTGGAAATTTTGATTTCTGAAGACAAAAATTTTTTGGCTCACGAAAGTGAACACAAGGCTTCCGCTGCTTCGCAGACTCGGAAGCAAAAGAGGCTAATGTGGACTTCTGCTATAGGTACATAACAATAAGCCACAGTTACAATACACAAGAATGACGAGTTAAGAAGGTGGAAGCGATGGCGAATATCAAGTCGATTTTGACCAGACTAGAAAACTGAGATTCTAACGAAGATTCAGCCTTAAATTTACGTTAAATTTTGGTATCAAATCGTCGTTATTCCGCACACAGTTTGGGTCCCCATTTGGGAACAAATTTTGGTCCTAGCTGTGCTTCGAAGCACGGCTGGAATACACCCAAAGGTGTTATGGGAGAAAAATTGGTGTAAAAATACGGATTTTTGAGGTTTCAGTGAACATTAGCTTGTGATATATCGTTTCCATGTTTTTTAGGGCGAGAAGACCGAATATGAAGTTGATGGTGCAGGTGAATCAAGACAATTAAATAGCACTATCAATAATTAAAGATAATTTGTTTAAAAAAAAGGGATAAAATAGGAGTCTAATTCGTGTTTTTGGGGCCAAAATTGGTGGAAACCATCAAAAATAACTGCTAAAATTATTGTACATGAAAGTAAACAAAGGACACATTCTAGTGGTTGTCAGGTTAACTAAACAAGCGTGAAATGTTTCATGGAGGAATGATAACGCGGGAAATTTGGTGTTGGATTGAAACACAAGCTGGTGTGTGATGCATCATAGTGCCCATTTCTGGCCTCATCGCCATTGGGAAGTGATTTGAGTTGCCCAGATCTTTCCCTTTCGCTTCCAACGTGTTAACTGGATTTTTTCATTGTTTAGGCTTTTAATGAATTTCATCTTTTTGAGTTTACGGGAACTTCAATTAAGTCGCTGAACATGACAAAATGATGAACGACTCACCGACACTATGTCTGCTATGCATTTACTTGTGTTTCCTTTGTCATCTTTAATAGTGATGGGTCGATCTTCCTTAATCCTCTCCATAGCAGCGGGGCAGTCCAACTGAAATATGGGTGTTCAAAATAGTTAAATTATAGACCTAAGTTCACCCTTATTTCGTTAGGTAGGTACAACAGAACTTACGAGATTGTTTTTTGACATGAATATGGGCTGGAGGTAAATTGTGTCCGTCACGAAATTAATTTGTCAGAGGTAGGTAACGGTTTTCGCATACTCAACGAATCCGTGCCTAGGCAATAAAGCAACTCCGTTAGTGTATACCTCACGAAATTCGTTAACCACTCGTTGGAAAGCGCTCAATTCATCTCAAAAATTCACGCTGCCTAAATTGCCTTATCGACCCACTGCTCCATAAAACTCATTACAGCATTCCAAACGTTTGTTACCATTCAGTGCCGTAAGACACACCTATCCATGTTCCTTTGTACTTCTGTGTAGTGGAGGTACTTGGTATCAGTTTTAATCCTGCTGATTCCAGTTTTACAATTTATTATGGTTTTCATATACAACCAATCCGTATCTGGGCAAATATAACTCCGTTAGTTTTCTTAGATTATAAGTAGATACGACCAAAATAAAGTTTTAAGAATAATGCTGATAAAATATAAAAATATGAAAGGTAACCTGCACAGGGAATGTAGTCGAGGAGGCTGTGAGTGCTTGTAAGGAAATTTGAGGACCAGGAGTTTGCCAGTTTACAAGTGAGTGATGAGCGATTTTGGTGAGACAAACAATAAAGGAGCTCCAGTTGAAAACATGATAATAACTTTTTCTGTAAGTGTTTAAATCATACACGTGTTGAATTATAATAACTATTATAATATAGGTACCAAACGTATAAGAACTCCGTGAGTTTCTTACCCTGTATTTTGAAACAAAGGACTCGATAGTAGGGAATTCGTCGTTCTGAACTTGTTTGAATGCCGCTTTGTACTGTACCAGCAACTTGGAACAAGCTGCAGTGTACTCCTTAGCCGTTACACAATCCCGAATGTAAGCCTTTTCCAGATTCTGTAAGGTGTTGATGACAGCAAACAAGTCGGCCATGTTGTCATACCTAAAAAAAATTACTTGGTGTAGTTAGTACATATTTTTTCATATATACAAATTAGAAAAAGAACCTATTGTAACAGAATTACTTTTCTCTTTCACGGGCATTCCTGAACAATTTCACTTCTTCATAGAGCTCTGGACGATTTGAATCTGAAAATCGTAACATTTCATTGCACACAATTCTAAATGCACATCAATTATTGTACTGTCGTAAAATATAAAACGCTGCAAATTATTAGGTACACAATGGTTTATTATTTACCTGTATAGATGCCCCTTCTGCGTAGATCACTGTTTTCTGTGGTCAATACCCTCGAGCTCCCCCCCAGGAAAGCCCTAAATCGAGTAATTGAGCCGGCCCCGAAATTAAAGTTTCCTACAAATGCGCGGGATTCAATAATTCAATCATTAATTATTTTGTAGTTATTCATGAAGCATAGGGCACAGATTATTTTCAATAATGAACCTTTGGAATCGAGCATGAAAAAAAAGAAAAAAAGCTAAACCCCCCTCAAAATTTGATGGTTTACGTTTCAAGGTATGTAGAATCCGAAAATGCAATAAAAAATTTCTGTCTGTCCGCCGTAGGTACTTACCACTTGTCTTAGTTACCATGAAAAAATTGATAAAATTCGGGTTATAAGTTCCGCTCGGGGTCTAGTTGGTCCTCGAAGCTCGGCGTTACTGTCAGTCATCTCTAAGGGGTTAAAAATAGGGGTTGCAATTTTCAGAACGCCGTAGCTCGAAAACTTTCGACAGAAGGGTACGGGTTTTTAACGTTTTTAAATTGATCTTGCACTAAAGAATTTTTTGAGACCACCCGGAGCGTTGTACGACCAGCCGTTCGTTTGCGCCAAAAAGCTTCGCCAACACGATCGTGAATCAAACGGTATAAATCCGGCCCAGATAATAATCACTTGGGAGCACCTGATTATAATCAGGGATGGCTGTATGAAGTCTAGCTGGTTGTTCTGTGATATTATTTCATTTGAAAAATGATGGATCTATTGGATTTTGTTGGTAGGTACTTTTGAAACTTGAACAAACGTTGAAGCATTATTGATGGGTAAATTATTACACAATGGTAAATTATTACACAACGGTAAATTATTACACAACGGTGAATTATTACACAACGGTTCACCAACCTAGAAGGGGCTGCATTCTGTTGATAGGTACTTTTGCAACTTGAACCACCGTTGAAGTATTATTGATGGGAAAATTATTACGCAACGGTTCATTATACTATGTACGTACCTATTACACCTATACAGGTAAATCATTACACAACGGTTTATTATTTGCCTTATGCTTCATGAATAACAACAAATAGTTGATTATTGAACTATTGAATCCCGCGCATATGTAGGAAACTTTAATTCTGGAGCCGACTCCAGTACTCGAGTTGGGGCTTTCCTGGGGGAGCTCAAGGGTACTGACCACTGAAAACCGTGATCTACGCAGAAGGGGCAATACAGGTGAACAATAAACCTTTGTGTAATAATTTGCCGCGTTTTTACTGCATTTTCGGATTCTTCATACCTTGAAACTGAAACCATAAAATTAGGGGGGGGGGGGGGGGTAAAAAAAATTTCTGCTCGATTCCAAAGGTTAATTATTGAAAATAATAAACCAAAAATTATTTTAACTTCCACTAACTGCGGCCGAACTCAGAGGAATTTAACGGAATTGTTTGCCCCTTTCAAAAGATAACTTTTCAAGGATACGACCCACAGTACTTAGCCACCATATCGCCTGAATAAGGGTAAAGAAAGTTGCTTGATGCATAGCTCCGGATGTTTTGGATGAAAGGATCCGTATCAATACCTATCTGTAATTTTCCAGCACCGAATGTACAACAAATTTGCAGGTATTCAGGGACATGCAGGTTATCAAAACTCTAGATGATAATTGGTAGCCAAATAAATAGCCTGAGCTGAGAGATGGCAGAGATAAGGCACCCATACACTGTCCAACCGTCGGGCCCAACAAGGGGTGGGGAGAGGCGAAAACGCGCCCCCCTGCCAACCAGACGGCGCTTCACACACGATCCAACCAAACAAGCACCCAATCCGACCAAGTTTCCCGCGTTTTTTTATTTTTCCCGAACGTGAATCCTATAGTTTTCCAATAACTCCGTTGTTGCATCAACTTCGGTACAATTCATTGTTTCACCTCTCATGATAATAACAAAACAGTAACAGTAAACACCAATTATCCAAACTCCAATATCTTGAGGTACTGGCACAACTGATAACAGGAGAAACTGATAAAAATTACGTAAAACAACGTGTGTCTGCTTCAGACGAACAAAAAATTACAGGAGAAGAAGAAGAAGTTGGTCCGACAGCGCCACACACGGTACAACTTGGTCGGGAGTAATGGAGGGGGAAGGGCACAACCATGTTTGTTGGGCGGTTTTGCCATCCGACCACACCCAACCAGGTTGGTCGGATCCAACGGTTGGATGTCCTCCCACACACGATCCAACGGTAGGGAATGGGAGGCGTTTTCATCTCTCCCCACCCCTTGTTGGGTCCGACGGTTGGACAGTGTATGGGCGCCTATAGTTACGAATGGTACGGAATAGCCGAGAATAGCTACGACGCTCACTTACCATATCCAGACATGATGATGTCAGAGAAAGACGGATAAACGAGAGGATCTCTTCAAATTAAGTGATCGTTGTTTAATCTCGATCTGAAGCATGAAAATACAACGGAAATCCTAGATAAGTACTGCAATTCAGATTAGATAGCTCCCTACAATAAATTGTACCAAGGGTATTCGTAGATTTCTTGTAAGTTCATACTACTAATTAATTAAAATATCTAAATAATATTTTTTGTAATTCAACCAACCTACATTAAATAAGGTAGCAATTGCGTTTTTTTAAACGCAATTCTTAGGAAATGGTAGGTTTCTCTATCACACGTCATTCCTAGGATCCAACGATTCCTGAAATTACGTAGCGAGTAGATCGAACATCCTACTTAGTTTTCTTACAAAATAGTTCGTTACGAAAGAGAAGTAACTTCGATAAAGTATTTAATACACCAATATCAAAATAGAAGTAAATTTATTCCTTTTCTAGAGAGAATGTCGGTTTTCTTCCGGATGAGGCGGATATTTTGACGTTTTCCTTTGTGCATCACAGATGGAAGTTCAGTATTAGTCATAATTTTTAGAGAGAACTCCACACCAACCTGTCCACTCGAGAAACAACCTTGAGTCCAGCGGCGAAGCGAACTCCAGTTAGCAATCACATCGAATACTTTTCAGGATTTTCTTCGGCCTTAGCAAACAGACCTAAAACGAAAAAATAATTAGCAGAGCAGTCTTCTCCATGAAAACTTTCTAAACAAACAGAATACTGATACTAACGTAACTAAACATGACGTACAAAAACAAGTACGTCAGTACTCCAGAAGTTAAATCCACAACATCAGGAATCAGCTGATCTCTAAAGTATCCATTATCTACGAAAGCGAAAAGGAATGGGCTCCATGCTCCATAACTGCTCTGTGTAGGCTGAACTCGTTCCCATTCTATCAAAATTTAATTAATTCAGGTTCTATTAATTTTAAAATTCCTAAATCAATTGTTTACAGCCTAGCAAACATTATTTTTATTGTTTATTTCACGTTCAAGCAACGAAGGGGAGAGGCTGTTGCAGGAGGTGGGAGAGCGCGCGGGAAATTAATTTGCTTACAATCTTACAAACTTCTACTGAGAGCGCTAGTGTTCAAAAATCGATGATAGTCTTTTCTGCTCCTCAACAACTCCCAGCCAAGTGTTTTATTTTTGTGATAAGTGTCATAAGAGAGTATTTTATTTCGGTGCTTTGCTCTAATGTTTGTGTTTATGGAGGTCAAAGAACTTGTTTCTTGGGAAGGATAAGCTGTATTATGGAATGAATTGATTGGAGTTTGGAGAGCCGAGGCGCCCTCACTCTTTCAGAGGTCATGTCCAAGCAAAATGGCAAACATGTTTGTGTTATGTGCAACGGCGAAATGGAGTCAAAGGAAGCGTTACAGGCTCATTTCAGGTGATTAAAATACTTTCCTGTGGGGGATATTGAATGTATCACTTTAATAATCTCTAGTATACTTGGCGGTTCCGATAGCTCAGGTTTGGGAGCGCACGTATTTATTTTTCACTTTGGTACATGAGTGGTTGTTCCAGTTGAGATCCTTATTTTGTTTAACAGCTTTAGGTAAATTTCTCAGCGTAGTACCTAGGTAGTAATGATGAAATGCATTATTTTCCTGTGAGCTCGATTCTGATGTAAATGTTTACAAATTGGTAATCCGCGCTGTGTCTCTTGAGGTCCTACTTGGACCTACCTTTTGATGAACGATTGATATACCTGTTCAACGTAGGCACATACAATACATTATAAAGAAGGTAACTATTATAACAGACCACTCTGTTCTAAAGAAAAATACAAAGTTGACGATTGATATACCTGTTCAGTGTAGGCACACAATGCATATAAAGAAATTAACAATTATACAAAAACAGACTCATATTCTAAAGAAAAAATAAAATTTGAAGATTTGATTCTGCTACAGTGAATTCACAAAGGCAATGCCTGTCCACATACGAATAATACTCGAATTAGATGTGTTCTTGCCTTAAAGTGACATGTTCATAAAATATTTTATCATATTATAAAACATACAAATTTCAAAAAATATAATTTTACGTACCTATACAATACAAAAATAAAATAAGAATAGGATACTTGTAAAGGAAGTAGGTGTGTAGACGATATTTGGGAAGGTACGTACCTACATATTTGAGTTATAGCAAGGAATAAGTGGAGGAAAGTTGATGATATGTCAGAGGAATAGATCATGTGATGAACATATTTATGGGTGCTTTTCTGGGACCAGTAGTATATTTTTTTAATATCTATAGTATTTTTTCCATCTTTATAGTGTTTGATCGTGTAATTACCATTGAGTAGGCTTATTATTATTTCAGGAAACACGCTAATAAAGAGATTGATTCAAAGGGAAGACCCCTCGGTCCTGGAGGTGAACTACAACAAGCAAACCAGAGGGCGCAGGGTTACATTAAAGGAACAGGGTCTCAAGTGAACACACATGTGGTTTGTGATGTCTGTGGTGAGGAGTTCACTTGCAACACCAAAGCAATCCAGCACAAATTCAAGAAGCATCCATTCAATGCTGCCAAACACTATTGCCCCCAGTGTGGCATGCAGTTCCCGCTGAAGGTATTCCCCCTTACACTAACCGCTAGTATTTACCCACCTCTTTCTTGATTGTGACATTACAATTTGACTTCTTGTGGAGAGTTGTCCCACTAGAATGAGAATTCGGTCCCCCTGAATCAGAATCCCTGAACAACAACACCTCAAAAGATAATTCGTGGATACTGTAAACATTTTCCATGATGTCATCCATTACCTCAGCTGTGTTGGAGATAGGTACGTTCCATTCCAGAGCAGTGATTGGCTGACTGAAGTATCTGGAGGAGTGAACAATTACCCATAACTTTTACCCGTAACACCACCGAGTTGCAATGAGGGGTTGTCGAGGAGTGGAACTCCAGTCCTAGGCAGGCGCGAAGTTGACAGGATTTGAATGAACTGCGCCCTGCTCTCACCACTGTTGGTTGTGTTGGCATAATCACGTGTGCAATGACTGGAGCTACACAACTGTGAAGCAACCCTCTCTGTTCCATGCATTTCTGTCCTTCACCTCTCTGCACTAAACTGTGTCTCAACTTCAACTTGGTCCTATAGGCGAGAGGCAAGTCCTGAGAAACTAACAGAGTTTGCACACCTCAGATCTGGAGCGTATCTATGGGCTGGAGAGAGTACACGTGGAAGCTAACCCTATGCGCAGGAATTGCACTGTTGCCCTAAGTACCCAGATACCTGGCTGTTATGCCATGCCATCATTCACGGTTGCCATGGCAATGGCCTCCACAACACCATGTGCGGAATCCGCCCATACGGGGAGATTCTGGAATGCAAGTTCCCGCCTACTTGCATTCAGATGGACAACACAAGTCCTTGAAAACAGAAAAACTTATGATTCAGTGGCAAAAGTTGCTCGTAGGTTCGTATCAATGACCAAATTAAATTTGTGGTTTTGCTAACTCTTGGCAGAAATGTGCGGAACAGCTGAACATATCAGGTTCTGTTTCTGTTGTGCAAGAACCTGCAGCAGGCTGTGGTACTGACACAGTTATCACTTGACGTTACAGTTTTCGCCATTGCATTCAGCTCAAACCCGGTTTTTATGGCGAGTTAACCCACACAGTGAGAGCAACGCCTTTAACTTCTGATAGACCTGTGAAATGGATTAAGATCCTGCTTACTGTGTGGCTCAACTTTAGTATGGCAGGTTCTTTGCTCGTATTAACTTCATTTTAGTTCAGTCGTTTCCCCGACTGCCATTCAGTGTGATAAAAATTCTGGTTTTCCTGTTCTAGGGTCACCGAGACAAACATCTCAAAGAGCAACACGAGACTGACATCGTACCAAAGAATCCCTACCCGTGTTACCAGTGTGGTGCCGTATTTTACAACAAAGCCGCCCATGAATACCACCATAAATCTGCTCATCATAGGTGAGAATAACATTAACAGGGTGTTTACGGACCTGGAAAACCTAGAAAGTCAGGGAATTTCAGTAGAACGGACGAAAATCAGGTAATTTTTGTAAACCGAGGTCTGTGCACCTACCTGTAGTGGGAGAATAAATAGGTATCCACACTGTCCGTATACTAGGTAGAAAAAGGCCATTGTTAGCATCGTCCATTCTAGCAACTTCTGCTTCCACAAAATGGTGACTCCGTTACTTGCAGTGAGGTCAAAAACCAGTCAGTAACCTATTCTTGAAAGTGAACTGAGCACAGATCACCTACGGGAGGTGACATTAAGCTTGGGAGACAAAGGTATACTTGGGGGCGACTTAAATGCGAAGGCAGTTGAGTGGGGCTGTAGAGCTACCAACTACCGGGGTAGAGAGTTGCGGGACTTGGTGTATGAGCAAAGGCTAACAGTGCAGGCGCCCGACACCCCTACCTTCTGGCCTGTGTCGGAGCAACTGCTTCCAGATGTATTAGATATCTTTGTGTTGAAAAACATTCCATCATCATTCGTTGTTGAGGGCATTCACGAGCTGAGTTCGGATCACGACCCCGTTCTCCTGTGTGGCTCAAATATAAACATTCACTTAGCCTCACTTCCGCCAAAGCTGGTCAGGGGTCCAGTAAATTGGGACCTATTCGTCCAAGAATTTGCTGAAGACATTGATCTATCCTTGCCAATGACAAGTGTTGAAGATGTCGATGCCTGTGTAGATCATCTAGTTCAGACGATTCACAACTGCCTGTGGAGTAGTAGTGAGCCTAAAGAACTAAGGAGTGGGTCTCCCAAATACATCCCAGCTCGACTGCAGCATCTTTTGCATTGCCAGAATAAGGCAAAGAGAGCATGGCAGCGATCCCGACACCCTCAAGCTCGGAAACATCTCAATTGGCTCAACCACCAAGTAACTACTGCACTGGCTGTAATGAGGAACCAGCAGTTTGGCTCATATCTCCAATCCCTGAATGACTGCAGTAGGTATGGGATCTGGAAAATCTCAAAGGTTTTTTCGGAGGCAGAATGCCAAGAGTTCGCCACCACTGAAAGATGATCAGGGGCAGTGGGTAGTGGAAGACGTCAAAAAAGCAGAGCTGCTTGCTACTCACTTTGAACGAGTTTTTAGACCTAATGCCATTCACCAGGATGGCGTTTTTGAGAGCCAAGTGCAGGAACAGGTGGACGCCCCGCTTCCAATGGCCCCTCCTCCGACCCCTATAAGCCCCGAGGAATTGACGAGTGCGTTAAGGGCCATGAAAAGTAAGAAGGCACCAGGATATGACCTTATAACAGCAGGAATTGTGAAACGTCTCCCTAGGAAAGGCAGAGCTTTCTTTTTGAGCCTCTTCAATGCACTCCTCAGGTTGGGCTACTATCCACGAGTTTGGAGGCACGCAGTGGTAATTGTAGTCCCAAAACCAGGGAAGTCACCTCAAAGCACCGCTTCATATCGACCGATAAGTTTGCTGCCAGTGCTCGGCAAGCTTTTTGAAAAGATCCTGTTAGTTAGGGTGAACAAGGTTCTCAATGTATTCCATGTGATACCTGATTTTCAGTTTGGCTTTCGTGAACACCACTCGACCACACAGCAAGTACACCAGGTTGTTGACTACATACACAAGGGTTATGAAGAGAAGAAGTACACTGGGGCGGTGTTCTTGGATGTACAATCAGCCTTTGATCGAGTGTGGCACAGTGGTCTCCTGTTGAAGCTGAGGGAGTTCCTTCCTAACTCGCTTTTTCTTCTCCTGCGCTCGTTTCTCTGCAGACGCACATTCCAGGTGAAGGTTGGTGAGGAGTTCTCAACCATCAGGAATGTGGAAGCTGGCGTCCCTCAGGGTTCCCCAATGTCACCACTGCTTTACAGCATTTATTGCTATGATTTCCCCCAGTCGGGCGACTCTATCACAGCCCAGTTTGCAGATGATACAGGGATTCTGGCAGCAGGAAACACTCCAGCAGAGTTGGGGGGTTACCTCCAGGCACACCTAGATATGGTGGAGCGTTGGTGTGAGAAGTGGAAGGTTAAAATCAACCCAACCAAGTCTTCGCTTGCCACGTTCACTCTCCAAAGAGGGTCAGTCACTAACATCAAGATGGCTGACAACTTAATCCCCTCTAAGCCAGAAGTGCGATATTTAGGGCTCATACTTGATCGACGGCTCACCTGGAGGGCGCATGTCAACAAAACTGTTAGCGAAATTAAGCGGCGTGTATACCAGCTATGGCCGTTGATGAATCCTAGGTCAAAGCTGGATCTCACAAACAAAAAGCTGCTATACACGTCGCTTATCAAGCCAGTTTGGACCTACGGATGCGAAGTTTGGGGGGCTGCATGTGCAACTTCGATCAGTAAAATCCAAACCCAGCAGAACAAGATCCTCAGACAGCTGTGCGATGCCCCTTGGTTTGTGAGGAAAGAGGTACTTCACAGCGACCTGGGGCTCGAGACAGTCCAGGAGACGATTAGACGGAGCTATGGGGTCTTGCGGTCAAGAGCAACCGCCCACTACAACCCGGAAGTGGCACTCATCGCTGGACCAGCACCCAGCGCTGGTCGCAGGTTGAAGAAGAGGCTCTTGAGAGACAACTACCCAAACGCCACTGCCACCACCACCACCACTACTCACCACTCTACCTAACATCCCTATCTAAATTCCCGACACACTAATCCTATATACATACACTCCACATTCGCCAAAACTGGCAAAGTTGTGTTAATAAAATATTGAATTGAAAGTGATACGTACTCACTAGTTAGTTATTTTTCACAAGTTCTTACTATTAATTCTTTGTTTAGTAGTAGCTATATTACCCTCTTAGATACAGATATTTAATTAATGTATTAAATAATCTACTTGTCTTTAAAGTTACCTACCTGACTGTAATGAATATTTCTATGATTCAAGTATAGACCTATAGGAAAATGAAAAATAATTATTATCTACCTAGAAATGATGTTGGAAGTTCCTATTTAAAATTATTGGATACGTTTTGGCTATTCTAGTCTACTTGTTCAGAGAAAATCATATTTTTATAAATACAGGGACGTTTTTTATTCGATTCATTCCCACTTTTCTCTCACCTCCTCATGTCAAGTTCTTCCAACACAACAACTTTCTGTTTATTCAATAATTTTAACCCCCCCCCCCCCCCCCTCAAAATCTGATGGTTTCCTTTTCAAGGTATGTAGAATCCGAAAATGTAATACTTGCGCACTTTCCTTAGTTACCATGGACCAAATTAATGAAATTCGGGTATGTCCCATTTGGGGTCTAGTTGGTCCGCGAAGCTCGGTGTTAATGTCTTTCAACTCCAAGGGGTGGAAAGTAGGGGTTGAAATTTCCAGGATGCTGTTATCTCGAATTTTTTTAACGTTTTTAAATAGTCCCCAATATACGGAAGGGGGCTCAGTGGGCGAGGTTATTGGGAATTGGCCCTAAGCAATACGTTGTCAATATGTTTTAATGTGGGCGATTGGCCCAGTGATGTAGGTAATTAGCTACTCTTTGGATCACCGGGATCGATCAGTTAATTTATCAACAAAGTCCCCTTAGGGATTGTTGTGGATCACCCGAAATCGACAGGCTACAATAAATTGGCATAAGATCATTGGAAGAAGGTGGTCCGCAATGAGTTTCAAAACGCTTGATGACTACTGCGCATCAGCAATTCGAAATTTTGATAGACCTTTCGAATACCTGGGATTTCGCGTTGATCTCAACGGGATCTTCTATCCGATTCCCAACCTCATCCACCATTCCACTGTACGGCTCCAGTTTTCAAGTGGCTACTCGATTTTAGGGCTTTCCTGGGGGGGGGGGGGGGGGGCTCGATGGTAGGTATTGACCACAGAAAACACTGATACACGCACTGAAAATAATTAACCATTCTGTGATAATTTGCAGCGTTTTATAAATATTTGAATCCAATACATCTGTGTGAGGGAACCATGTTGAAGAACTGTTATCATTATTTGATTTATTTCTTCAACTCCTGAAGAAATTGTGGAGTTTCTCATATTTTCAATTTATCAGAATTATTTCACTTAATTAATTATTTATTAATTCAGTTATTAACTATTTTAATTATTAAGAAGATCTCATATTTTCAATTTATCACACTGAATGGCAATGGTAAGAGTTCCCCCAAATGCGTATTGTCGTGGTCCACCTATACCACTCTAACCTGTAATAGATTATACTCAATAAACTAAGTGGAAAGAAGCGGTCTACGTGAGACGGGAGGCGTCCAACCGCCGGCTCTCCCCACCAGTCTCTAATGACTGTTGGGCGGCCAGGGGAGGGTGGAACAAACCCTATATAACCCGTACTCTAAACCAGATTTCTTCATTCTATGCGCTCCTCTAAGTCGATGACTTATCTCTCTCCTTACCTTCCTTCCCTCGAAAAGACCTCGTGAGCGGTGGAACCTGCCTAGCTGAGGCGCTTTTGGTATAACCGGTGTGGTGGAACCTTCCGAGCAACTCCTTCCCAAAAGATCTCGCTGAGTGGTGTAACCTGCCTGGTGAAGCCTTCGGGTATAGCCGGTGTGGTGGTAACCTTCCGAGCACGCCATCCGATACCTCAAGCTCCATCACACCCTCGCCTATCCCAGGCTTACCAGCCATACACCACAGTGGTGACCCCAACAACCAAAAATCGCCATACGTGTCATTAACACTAAACGACAATAAAGGGACATTCGAATCTTTCTTCCAGCTGGAATTCTTATGGCTTCAGATGTTCTTTGCGACCACTTCCACGCTAGACTTTCTGTGACGTCATGCGTTTAATGACCAAATGACAGAATTTTAACCGGGATTTTAGATTCAACACGGACAAATGAAAGTTCCCCATTGATTTAGGCATGATTTTCAAGCTCCTTGGTTAAATGCATTCTTGAATTGAGAAATTTCATGATTTGCAGAGTTGTAACGATATACAAACAAATTGAGACTCCGCCTCCTTCGAAGAAAATCCGATACAACAACGCTGGCGAGCCTCAAAGCGTGTACTACTGCCACCTCTGCGGCATAGAGTACATTGTCAAATTCAACCTCCAGAAACATTTGGAGAGACAGCACTCGCTCCAGGAACGAGGGAATGTCCCTCCAGATCTCTACAAATGTAACACTTGCGACGCTTTGTTCTACAACCAGAAGGCTTATACGAATCACAATATCTATCACAGGCCTGATGACCTCTACGTTACAAGTGAAGAACAACGGTGAGATGCCTGTATTTCTTGTGCTGGTTCTCATATGGTCATATATTAATGAGTTTCAAAGGGAGGGTCGCTTATACGTTCCATATATCGTTTGAATTGATAATGGCACCATAAGGCAAGAAATATTGGATTGACAAGATGATTGGAACATTTTTATTAGTCACAGGAAATATGGTAGCCGAGATTCAGAACTGACTAAAACCGGCTATGTGTTAAACGTTCTAACTCACCCACGTCTACAAACCTCTGTAATGGGGTATACGCATCTGTGACTAAAGAGGTTTATATTATTTTTAAATGAAAGTAGGTTCCAATCTAAGAAGACTAACTGCACTCTTCTACGATGAATAGTTCTTTCAAAGATTCCACCACTTCCTATGTCACAGTGGGCACTGGAGTCCCGCCCAGGGGAGAGGGGTGCAGTGACGTAGGAAGTCTGGGTTATTTGAAAAATCATAGAAAAAGTACTGCTATTCATCACAGGAGTGCGGTTGGACCTAAAATTCTCAGAATGGAACCTCCTTTCATTTAAAAATAATATAAACCTCTTTAGTCATCCATGCGCATACCCCATTACAGAGGTTTGTAGGCGTGGGTGAGTTAGAACGTGTTTAACACAGGATTCAAGAGACTGTAATGAAACGACCCAATATGTCAGCCCTATCTATGGTAGGTACATACTCCAAAACAATGCAGGACGGCATGTGACTTCATATCAAACCAATCATATTCACTAGGAGCTCTTCCCTCTCTGATCTTAGTCTTTTAAACGAGTATTGGCTTCTAATTCAGTTACAGCCGTGTAGCACTAATCTTAGTTAATCCTCTTTAAATGCCTCATGAGTGAACGGATACTATGGTGTTGAACTAATGGGCAATTCCACCTGTTTATTTTATTCTTTCAACTGAAAGACTAAACCTGGAGCTGTGATAGCTTTCTTTTACAGTGCAATATGAGGGGTGTACGATGATCGGATGGACAGAATGTAATAACATCTTACAAGTGGGCCCTTATGCCCTCGCCGGCCTGGCACCCTTCTGTCAGACGTCATTGCGTTTCCTTTCTGTTCTTTTTTTGTCATATTATACAGAGTTTTCTAGGGCGCTTGGTGCGAATCTGATGACGTGTGTCCGTGGCTATAATTTATTATCACTTATGACATTTCTTGGTTCTGTATTTTGAATTCTTGTTCAATTTCACAACGCAATGAGTGTTTCCCTTTCCAGACTTCAAACCGTTACCAGGGTTGACCAAGACTTTGACATCCGGAGGGTGCAGCCTCCAACTGAGAAGTACATCCCAAAATACAGGAGGCGAAGAAATAACCTGTACAATGCTGCTAAAGTGGTAAGTGGCGCATCAAGTGTTCTCCAGCTGGAGCACCATTGAAAACTTCCAGTGCACCCCATTAATTTAGTGAATCAAGCGTTTGATGCGTTTTCCATTTGCAATTATTATTCAGGACAGCAAAAAGAAAGAAGACGAGGAGGAAGAGATGTCACCTCCACCAGCATCAGATTCGGAAGATGATGGCGAAAACAAAACCAAGAAACTCAAACCCGAAGATGCCACGTTAGTCACGTAAATATTACTGTTTCTGAATTGTCTAGTCAGTCATTTTACCAAGTAATTCTCCTGATAACTAATCGATAGCTCCTTGTTGAATGAAACCTAGTACCATTCAATTGGTGATACAGTTTCTACCAAAGTGAACCTACTGATGTTTGAATTGTTCAATATTTTCATCAGTTCAACATACTTTGTTGTTGTTTATGGGTGCCGTAATGTTTTGCCATAAACTTATTTTGGAGATGGTGCACATCGATGCTAAGTAAGGTAAAAGCTCCATATATTATTTGGGATTCTAACTGATCAAATTTATATGCTTCAATACCTAATGTTTGAAATTTCGATCTTGGTTCTTAACAACCTCAAGGTATGTGGGTAACAACCCAATATTGGTAGTGTTAGCTACCACCCAGTGGGGTGTAAGGGCTTATTTTCTAAAAAGGTGGATTTCAGGTACTCTGGAAAAAGTTCGCCAAATGGGGAATACCCTCTTTTATTTTTATTTGAAAGTAGGCACTGAGTACATGAGAAGAGATGGTACATAATATTTCTCATTTGGAAGTTTTGATGATGTCGTTGCTGACTTTCTATGGATACAGATTGTTTTATATAATCCATGACGATGTGAGCCATGGCCGGCTTTAGAGAAGGCCGCAGCGCAAGATTTGGCAACGCTGTAACAGCTTCTTGGTTCAGGCCTCTCTCACAATATCTCATAACCACTGAGTTCTTTTAGCTTCATGAATGAATGCTTCAGTTATTTTTATTACCAGCAGGTATAGTAATAAAAAAAGTAATAAATAAGGAATAATTCCTTATTTAAAAGAAAGTTATTTATCTATACCTTTAAAAGAAAGTTATCTACTTATTTATACCTAGAACAAACAAGATGACTTTGAAGAAAAGAAATGGAACATGAATAATTATAGTTTGCTTACAATCTTCTACTTCTGTGACTTCCTTAACTTGCTACTGTCGTTTTGGTTTATTATTCTCTGAAAAATACTTACACCTATGTGTTCGATTCGGAAAATTTTTTTGGAATATCCCCTCAAAATGTTTTCTTTTACTTGCGTTTCAAGGTAGATTCCAAAAATGCAATGTCCGTCCGCCGTGTCAGCGATATCTACCTACCTTAATTTTCGGTCTAAAACAAATCGTTCTTTCGCTCGTAGGCTCCACCTGAGTCCCAGTTGTGTTCCCTATCTCGGCAGCGCGATCGGAAAATATCCAGGGGTGTTATGGGTGAAAATTGGGTGCAAAATTAAGTCTTTTCTAGGTTTTAGTTAACTTGGGCTTGTGAGGTATCGTTTTTCATGATTCTTAGGGTGAGGAGACCAAATATGAAGTTGATTTTGACCACTGAGTGAAGTACCGAGGTTCTAAGGAAGTTTCAACTCTCAAAACTGAAGATGTATGTGACAAAAACCTGTGAAAATGGCTATAATCACCAAAAATTTGTATAACACAGGAAGTAGTATCGACACGTTAATCAGGACAATTCAGTGACAAGTTCAATGATCGAAGATATCAAAAATAGGAGCCTAATTCGAATTTTTGGAGTCAGAATTGGTGAAAACTGTCAAAAACAGCTTCCGTACAAGTACGCAACCACGAGGGACATTTTATGTCTTAGCGCCCCCTCCCGCACCCACACCAAGTACTTCGTACTTAATTGTTTTGGTCAAGATTTCCAACGAATGGTACCTAGTCCGAACAGCCTTCAGTCCCAATTAGTTCGGATTAGCCGGACTCAGGCGCGCACCCACGGGGGGGGGGGGGGGCTAAAGGGGCTGTAGCCCCCCCCCCCCCCTCAAGAAAAAATTACATTCTGTTTTTAAATCCGCCAATAGTGGACACATCGCGTATTGAATACCCGGTTTGCGGGAGTTAGGTACATCCTACGAAATGCACTAAAAAATAAATAAAACGTATTTCGTATTTTTAAAACGCAGACAGTGAAGAATCCATACTGAAGAATAGCCAAAGAAGACTCAATTTTGTTTTGTGAGACAGCTGACGTAAAAAGATTTTGTCAAAATAAAACCTAAAATCTTATTTAATTTGCTGGGTTTTATCATTCATTCCTATAGTCCCTACTCAAAACTTGCATTCAAAGAGCTAAAATAAACTTAAAGTAATGCCTTAAAATATCGGTTTTTCTAAGGAATTTTTAAGAAGTTTTCCGTTGGTTGGCCCAGGGTCAGCCCTCCCCCCCATAATTATTTTCTGGGTGCGCCACTGGCCGGACTCCACTGTATTATGTACGTAAACATTCATTTAAACAATCACGCTCATACCGCAGCTTGTTGGCCACGCAGTCCGCAGTGGTTAACGTAGTATGGTTAGGTAAATCGAGAGCTATCCAACGAGTGGTGAACGATTTTTGTACGATGATAACTGGCGAAGATAAAGTTCCGTAGCAACGAATCGGTTGTAAGCGAAAATCATCAGAAATATTTTCGTGACGTTGTTTCCGTTGCATGTCTCCGTTGCATGTCCCGCGTTTCATTTTCGAGTTTAGGTATGTAGCAAAGTAAAGACATAAAATGTCAATAGCTATATCAATATTATTACACATGAGTTAAACAATAAATGAACACCCAACATTTCTGTAGGTATGTCCAATAGAATAATAAACCCATATGGCAAGGATTTTGCAGCGGTTTTTGATCACAAACATTCTTGGAATAATTATTATTCGAAATCACATTGACCGCACATAGTGATCTAATGTGGAATCCCCACATCCAAGCGATCTCTTTGAGACAAATGTTAGGTTGTCTTTTTGTTTAGGAGCCTTCAAAAGCGTGTCCTTGAACTCTTGAGGGATTAAAATGTTCATAACATTCAATGATGAATGTCATAGAATAGTATGTTATCATAACAATCACTGCAGCTGAATGATGGATAGCATTGTAGGTACGTATGTAGGTTTTGCGAGGTTCCATTCTTTCTATTCTCCCTGTTGAAGGTACCTACTGATCTACTGTACTTAAATCATTTTCGGAAAAATGTTTTATACAAACCGCTGACCTTGGTTTTGGTTCCCAATTAGTACGGGGAATCGCACGAATCCACTTCTTCTCTTTATCCTTGGGAAAACGAAACCAAGTCACATATTCTTTTGTACTTCAGTAATTACTTTTGCACCCTGGCACAACACAATTTTCCGCCATTTTGTTATCATTAAAAAAAAAAACTTTGTTAAGAATGTTATTGTTGAAAAGAATTTTCGCGAGAAGATCTATAGGTAAACTATCGAATCCCGGAAATAAACCTAGGCTTACTGGTAGGTGACTGTCAAGGCCGGCCTGAAGTGCGACGTTGCCAATTCTCTACTGCCACGGCCTTCTCTGAAGCCGGCCGTGTGTGAGCACAACCATGATGGCTCAGCCAGAGTAGTGCTATGCTGAAGCATTGAGGAAGAAGTAGCAGCAGTGTCGGCATTGCCACTTTCCACCTAACCTTGGAAACTTATTATGCTATTCCGGCAAACCAGTTCAATTTTTCCCATCAACAAGCAACACAAAAAGCCAATTTGGAGAATCATTGGATTTGTGACAGAAGATTACATTTCTGTGGCAACCTATGCTATGCTTTTCACTCAAGGCTCTCTCTTCCTCCCTCACACCCTTCCTGTATGTGAAGGGGGGTGAGGGTAAGGAGAATTGTTGGGTGGGTGGGAGCAGGGTCACGTGATGCGACCCCTAAGTGGGTGTGTATTCACTAGGACCATGGTCCCCGCTGGCATAGCCCTCCTATTTATCCTCATCCAAAGACAGTCAGGCATCTTTTTCATGAACATTCAATGACACAACCCTCTTATGGTCATGGTTTACCAGATTTTAGTAAATGATTATTATTTAACAAATTTCATCCACCACTACTACTATGTACCTTACTACGTTATACATAAGTTTTGTTACTACTAACACTGTACTTTGTAACTTGTCATATTAATTTATTTATTTTGACAATTGATGATTATAGTTGACTATTTCTTTTGCAATTTAAGAAGCTACTTTTTTTAAATATCCTTTTTCATTTATTTATTACTCTTTTTATTTGGCGTAGGTAGGATAATACATTCAGTCATCTAGGTAATAAGCTACTTGAGGTACGTTAGGGTTTGTTCTTGTGGTAACCTGTACCTAGGTTTACCTAGGTTGAAATTGTCACCGAGAAATAGTGTTCCAGTTCCGATAGTATCGTCCCTAACTGCCGATACTATTGATGATACTGTCGACTATAGTTTCGTGCTTCGCTGTTTCCTAGTACCTATAGCTACAGTTTGGAGACAATATAGTGTCCTCAACCTTCGTTTTATCACATCGCTGTTGTGGGATAGCTTGTGTTGGTACTCTTAATTGAATAGTTACTGTTTATGCATTAACTTTCATCATTGTCCTAATAGTTTTACTTACATGTTCCTACCATTTCTCTGGAAAAAATTGTTCTAGTATAATTTCATCAAGTATCATATTGATCTTAGTAAGCTGAAAGTTCTTGAAGTGATACCTATTTTTAAGGATGTAGGTAATACCTATCTCAAGAATTTTCTGAATACTCATTTTAAAAATGAATCATTTGTATTCAAGTCACCATATTCTTTTATTTGCACTACCCTTACATAGAATTAAGTATGTGGGTTTTGAAAAAAAATATAGGAATATTACCTAGCATTTTTTATGTCTCAATTTACTCTGTTATTTTACATTTAAATTGGCTTGCAAAGTTATGATTTGGAAAATTTGCAGATTTATATCCTTTACATTAAAAAAATTTTTTTTTTTTTCGTTTATATGGTTTAGTTATTGGAGTGTTTTTGCAGCACCCTCACGCCGAAACGAACGAAACAAAAGCAGTGCTGCGCATGCGCACTTAACAAACCAAAAAGATTTACGAACCGTGATGACGAAAAATAACGGGATCTCACGGTGTGAGCTTTCGTCGTGTTGAGATGACGAAACGTAATTTAACCTTACACCTGTATAAGGCTGTTTTCCTTGGAAAATGAATGTCGAGCGTCCTATTCACAACTGCTTCCTTGTGTCTTTCTATGCTTATTTGGACTTGACGCCATGTGTGGGCATAGATTTGTATTCACCACACAGTAAAATGGACGAAAGAGAGGTTAACATAACGTTAGCCTGACTTCACCAGCCGGTAGATGCCAAAGCCGAACAAAAACTGAACCGAAAAAGGTTAGCATCTGACTTCAGTCGCTCTATCAGCCATTTCCGTTTCGGTGTTATTTTCAGTTTTGTTTCGGCGTGAGGATCCTGCAAAAACTCTCTAATGACATAGTAGAAGTCCAAAAATATAATATCGATAGTTCCCTGTCACTACCCAAAAGGGAAACACATGCCTGTTGTTGCAAATGTCCACCAGAGTATGAGTTCAGTCTGTTGGGAAGCAAGTGTGGCTTGGCACAAGCCGGATGTTTTGGAAGTATAAGGTTCTTTCGCTTGGCTTTTTCTGATGGTTAGCTGACTGCTAGAAAACCGTAAGAAACCATCCATGATCCAATACCATTTTGAGAGGGGTTTGATAATGGGTGGAAATCGAGAAGGCAGTGAGTGCATGGCCAGTTCACATCCGCCCAATTTTCTGTGTACTGGAATGACAATCAGAAAACTGGCTTTGGATAATCAGGAAAACACGGCGAACAGCCGGTCATGGATACTATACAGTCAGATAACCATCAGATGATCACTGCAAACAAACTAAAATAGTATCCACAAAGACAAGTTTGCCCACCTACGACAGTTACCCATATACTTCTTCTGTGCCATCAGACATTTAAAACGTCATTTGTATTCAAGCAACATTATAAAGACAAATGTATTCTTCATTGATGAAAATAAGACCAATTAGATGTGTAAGAGGTGCCATACAAAACACGATTATTCTTGTCATTGATCAGTCTAGTTGGTAAGGGTCAACCACTAGGTATTTCGTTTGAAGGATCTCATCCTTGTCCTAACCCTAAGATAGGAAAATCTCTCTTCATTGAATAGTTTATTCTCTCTTTTAAAAAAATGTAATTACCAGTGATTTTTTCTTTTTGTGGTGTACATGATTTTTTTTTTTTGCTAGTTAAAATTAAGTTTGAATAAGTATAGGTTGTTCCATTTCTGCGTCTATGAACCTACATTTTCACCTATACTAGTCGTTATAAGTTTGGATTTGTTTCCCTCGAAAATGCGTCATCTAGGGATACAGATGAAAAAATTGTAAAAATACCAGTGTGCATTTTTGTTTTCCCTTTTCTGGTCATACCATCAGAAATCTGAGTACCTCCTGGTTTTCTTTGGTAACTAGGGATGGTACCTACGTTGAAGTGATTTGTCCATGCAGTAGGCATTGCATTTGTCATTGTACTTTCTTTGATAAGATTTAGGCAGAAAATTGTTCTCAAGTACGTATGGTTCATACACAAGGTTTAATCAATTGAACCATTTTCATTTTTTGTCCTATTTAATTTTTAGTTGACCCTTGTAGTTTCATATTAAGGTGTGTCGACTTCTAGTCTGAAAAATAGGGTTGGCACGCTGATGGAAGACACAGGATTTTTTTAATCCTTGAATTATGAGGTTAAACCTGTTATCTTTTTTTTTTATTCACTTAGTTTTTTCTTCATGTTATTAAAGTCAAAATTTGTCTTATAAATAATATACCATGCTGGTACCCATTCAATCAGATGGAAAACTTAATTTCTCCTTCCATGTTCTACTCGTGCAATGCTGCGAACTCCTCATCCAAAAGTACGTTCCCAGTGTATTATATCATGCGTTTACTTTAAGAAAATGTCAGCTTCAACATAAACTTAGTCATTAGCTGTACAACTTAGCTTTGTGAACCACAGATTACTAGGTAGCGCTTTTGATCTGAACCTACGTACGATTTTGCTGTTCATGTCACAGTAACCTAATTACAGTAAATACCGTTGTAGATAATTCTAGTCATGAAAATACCTTATTTTTGAAACTCCTCTCGGTATACGCAGTGCGGGCATATTTTCTACCAATGCTCCGTAATTAATTATAGGTTATAATTTGTGCTGATTTGAATAATTCTAATTGTCTGATCTTGCATGTTGTGCCATTAAAATTGTATTCTACATTAAATCGTACTGAATTATTATTTTCCTATATAATTAAATGGATAGCAGCATAGGTAACAGTTGTTAATATCTGAGTTGCTGGAGCGTCCAAAACCTCCTTGTACTAACTGTATTTTAATTTCAACAGATTGACGACCTCCACATGAAATTCACGCAGTCTCTGCCCTTATTTATCAATGACCATCTGCAAGCAAATCTACAATCTCATCAGATGAGGGACCTTGCAATATGACAGCTGTCCAATGCAGGAGAGAGGTTTCCAATAAGCTGATATAAAGTGTGTCCGATGGCACAGTACAAAAACGGGCCTTTTACTATTTCCAGCATGGTTGAACTCCAAGCTAAAAAATCGCAGGTAAGTGTAATTCAAAGGTGATGAATTGCTGGCAAAACTGCGGGATCCCGAATCGTGAAAGTTATTCTTGGTGATTTCCTTCGGCTCGAGGCCGCGTGAGATCCAATATCCTTCGTTACTGCCGTCGAAAACTAAGTCGTGTCTGAAAAAGGGCAATTACTCGTTTTTCCTCAGTGAATCCCTCGGAATATACTTACATATTCGTTTGGAGGCTTGTTCCTTATTTATGACATCGTTGATGTAAAATGTCCTATACATATTCAAATATGTTCTGATTAGAAAATTAATTTCTTTCAGATTTAGGCAATGATCAAATACAGTTCTACCATTATCGAAATTTATATGAATAACCACAATAAGAAGTTGAAGGGGGAGCAGTGGTTACTTCTAGCTTAGAGGTCCAAATACGTTGAGAGCAGCCCAATCAAGGCTTGTCTGTTAGCCCTTAGCCCCCAAAGATTTTCTTATACAGATCATCATGTGACAAATTATTAGCCGGTTGTGTGGAATGGAAGTGGCGGTCCTCAGAAAGTAATGAATTGGGGTGGGGGGACTCCTGCTCAGTTTTATTCCCATGGAAACAACTGACCCTCAGGACAAACTTCTACCACAGAAGGTCTAAAAATTATAGACGAGGGAGTTTCTATGGATCTCCACAGCTGGTGGTTGTGAAAAGGTAAGTCAAGAAATCGACAACTTAAGGGTTTAAATATGAAGGGTTCGTAATGTTTACTCGCCCAGTGCTTCTCTAAATGGTATAATTCTACATAATTCATGATTAGGCCACACGAAGTAATAATGAACGCACTTGATAATATATCACTGGATTCGTTAGGAAATGCAGCTTTCAAAAATCACCATTATTCGCAGATTGATGCATTTTCCGTGCTCGCAGAGTTCAGACAAAATCACCCTTCTTTAATGGAAAATGTCACGCTTTTCCTTGCATTTTCCCCATTATCCATCTTAGCTTATTATCTTGATCTTGACATCTCTTGGTGTCAGTTAGACCACAATAACATTTGGGATATCTGGACGAAAGAAGTTTTCCATTTACAAAATCCGAATTTTTGTGCTGATAAGAAATAATACCCGTAAAACTATGAAAAATCGACTTACCGACTCGCTACCACACATAGGTAATCGACAAAAACACTCTCCTTTATCGAAAGAGAACTTGTTTTGTTCATTGCCAAAAAAGAAAAGAATCATTCAATTCTATCCAGCAGATCTTGGGAAAACGGGAAGAAAATATGATGGAAAAAGTAGTTTTTCAGGAGGCGTTTCAAGAACCCGATACCTGATCTCACCTCTTCTTCATTCTTTGTTCATTATCTCCGAACCTACATTCACAGTTTTTCTTCCTCCATAACATATGACATTTATTTATTAAGAAGGAAACAAAAAACTACAGGATAAAAATAAAATAGTCTATTTCCACGTACACTAGCAAACTGTAGACCGGTTTAGGTTGTTACACCATCGTCAGTCTTCTATAGTGTACTGACGATGGTGTAACAACCGAAACCGGTCTACAGTTTGCTAGTGTACGTGGAAATAGACTATTTTATTTTTATCCTGTAGTTTTGGTTTATTATTTTCAATAATGAACCATTGGAATCGAGCATGAAAAAAAAAATTCTTACCCCCCCTCAAAATTTGATGGTTTACGTTTCAAGGTATGTAGAATCCAAAACTGCAATAAAAATATTTCTGTCTGTCCGCCGTACGCCGTACGGGCCACTTTTCTTAGTTACCATGAAAAAAAATTGATGAAATTCGGGTTATAGGTTCCGTTCGGCGTCTAGTTGGTCCTCGAAGCTCGACGTTACTGTGAGTCATCTCTAAGGGGTTCAAAATAGGGGTTGAAATTTTCAAAACGCCTATACCATTTTTTTACGTAGATATTTTTACGGTTTTAAATAGTTCTTGAACTTGCGAGTTTTTTAAGACAATCCAGAGCATCGTACGTCCAGCCGTTCGTTCACAGTAAGGCCCCGAAGTTTGCACCGACAGGCATTTTCGACTCCAGTATGAATGAAATTGTATACAATTCAAACCAAATCTCGTAACCAGAGACGCGCCCACAATAGGAATTTGTGAATACGGCCAATCATTGGTAGGGATCACCTGATTATATTGGCGGAGTATGAAGTCGAGTTGGTTGTTCTGTGATATTATTTAATTTGAAAAATGATGGCTCTTTTGGAGTTTGTTGATAGGTAGTGAAACTTGAACAAACGTTGAAGTATTATTGATGGGTAAATTATTACTACGGTAAATCATTACTCAACGGTAAATTATTACACAACGTTTCATTATACCATCTACGTAGAAGGGGCTGGAGTTTGTAGGTAGGTACTTTTGCAACTTTTTTCACTCCTCATCAATTTTGCTATGGATTTCCACTATTCCGCCGCGAGTGATTTAAGTTATATAAGAAGGAAACAGTTAAAAACAATAAAACCTTCTGTGACTATTTGTCTAACTGATAATTCATATTTCAGAAAGTAATGCAGATAGAGACATGTGGCTGGATTTAATGTTCAGAAATTAATTATTTAAAAAACTGAACTTTTCTCTCTCTTTTTTTACCTTCTTCCCAACCCCCTTTAAACAATGAGGAATTATTCATAGAAAAAGGAAATCGAGTAGGAATGACCTGTATAAGACCAGTCACGAATCCAATATATAATTATATTCTAATTACACAGCTCAAATGATATTAAATTTAAACAGCTCATATAGGACAAACCTGAGGGCATCTTGTGGAGATACATTACAACTATTTCCAAGACATTGATGAACATGTTGATGACCACTTTTCATTGAGAATTCACTTCCCTCAGACACCTTGAGCCTGAACGTCTCCCCAGCTCATTTGATTGTAAAACCATATCAAAGTCTTACGGCTGTGGTCATGAATTTTCTGTTCAGCTCTGCCAAAATAATGGAGCACTGTCGCAGCTTGTCGCTTGATAATATGGGTGGTGGCTCTTCCTCTTCCGTTTCTTTGACTTTGGCTAAAAAGTGAGATGAAAATTAATAAAATGGTGAATGTGTCAAAACTTGAAAAAAAAATTGATCAGAACTCTTGGAAATATGGTTTGAAGCCCATTTTCAAAAATGAGCGTCATTTTTTAAATGAGGATGATTATAATTAATTGAAAATGCGGCAAAAAATGACGTATCAGGTTTATCGACATCTGACTGGCTGCTGGCCCAAGGAAGCGGAGCGGAGGCGAAGGTTCTCAATGCTGCCAACAACGCAACATTAGAAATTTCCCTTCCTGGCAACATTCAAGGCCTTAGCCATGACTTTTCCCTCAATTTCATTTTGAGAACTTTTTTAAATTTATTCATAAATTTTCGGTTCCATCCATCCATCCATTGAGGTCATGTACACTGTCTACAGTGACGCACTAGTGAGAACGGAATTGGGGTGGAACTACTCGGCAATACTTAATTTGTAGCGGGAAATCAGAAATTATTCACACTCGTTTTCTGCCAAGACTTTTCTGACAATAAATCCTCAATATGTAGCCAAAAAGTAGTGTTGATTTCTGTTACTGAACAGAATGGCCAAAAAAAAAAAAAAAAAAAGAGAATTTGCAACCCACAAAAATTGCCCATTATCATTATTACTTTTGATAAACAGGTTCTGTTTTTAATTTTCATATTATTTATATCATGTTCAATGCAAAATACAGTTATCAAGTAATCATTTAACCAGCAACACATAACGCCATCTATCACCAACATATTATGAATACACACACCCACCGGGTAAGCAAGGATGATTACACTTCTCAAGGAAGCTTAGTTCCCATCTAACGACTTTCTCCCACTTCAGACGGAGAATCCTCTTCGCTACTCCCTTCAATCGCTTTCACCCCAGCAGTCAATCATAGTTACCTACTTCCTTTTACTTCACACTGTCATACGCATAAAACAGGAAATCATGTGTTGTGGTTTGATTAGATGAGACGGGGTGGTGAGGTAAGGGTCATGCCCAGCGGATAGACCAGTCTGGGATCTTTTAGGTCATGCCCAGTGGATAGACCAGTCTGGGATCTTTTAAGACATGCCCAGTGGATAGACCAGTCTGGGGATCTTTTGGTGTCCCAGTGGATATACCAGTCTGGGGATCTTTTAGGCGAGGAGGAGAGAGGCAAGGAGAGAGATAAGTCGGCGACTTAAGGAGAGCGTAGAATGCATTGGAAGGCGCAGGAGGCGAGTATATATAGCCTGGGGGCTATGCTCCCTCCATCCTCCACTCTCGTGGAGGATGGTGGGGATCCCTTCCCACTCTGCCCTTCCAGCTCTCTCGAGTTGCCTGCCTACGTCTACCAATTCATTCGGATGTTTATTTGCGAAATCTTTACACACAAGGAGTGATATCACGACATCATGCATCCTTTGTTTTAGTGGAAACTGACGTTTCAGAAATTCCATTTTTCGTTTGAAAGGTTAAAATTAAATTTAACACTAAGGGAGGAAGAACAAAGGATTAGGACATGTACCGCTTTTCTTCCTTTTCTTCTTTTTATTCAAATTAGAAGTACTTGGTCGACCAACAGGTCTCTCTCTGGGCGACTCGAGGGTTGTTTGTCGTCTTTCCAATCTCTAGAAACGAAAAAGCAGAAGTTAGTGGTTAATACGAATTTTTACGTATGTGGGTACAATTTAAACAGAACAATCTGAACCTGGACACATTATCTGGCTGATTATAACTCTATCTGCGACTAAAAAATCATTTATGAATATCTGCATAAGATCATACTACTAAAGAGATCGTACCTGCGCTATAGCTTAAATTTCAACTCACTCGTTTTGTCTTTTTTTCAAACTCGGATGCATCGTAATAATTTGGTTTTTCCCTTTTCACCCTCTGCGTTCGTCTGCCGCTGCTTTCAATTATAGCTGTTTGAGCAAGCGACATTTTTTTCGCATTGTAAAAAGAGTGCTGACATCCAGGGCAGGACTTGCAGGCGACCGCAACCTGAAGAGAAAATCTGGCTTACAAGAGTGCAAATACAGGAGAGAAACTAGAGCTCTTTTTTTTTTTTTTTTTGTTGAAGGGACGGGTACCGAGCCCCTTGTCAATGAGACCTGAAAGATCTATTTTGACATCTATCCCTATTTTCATTTAAGAACCCGGTTGATGGCCTCTTCTCTCACAAAGTGGAGGAGGCTTCTCAGGCAGCATCGGTGGCGTTAGTGAACCCCTTCCCGAAGTGTCGGAATCGTGTTGATGCTACAGCAGGACATTCACATAGGACGTGCTCTGCTGTTTCCACTGCCTCAGTACAGAGGCGGGAGCTCAGACAATAATCTATACCATAAAGCACACTACCGTCCCAAGAGGCATTCTCGAGAAGCACATATCTTGATTCTGTATAATTTTGGTAGGTGCACAATACTCAACAGGTATTTGACTACTGCTTCATGATTGACTGATGCAAAGGAGCTATAAATGGATTAACTGGGCGAAGAGCATGTTTTCGTGGGCCAAGGGCTATTATGCACATGCAAGTATTCTCAAGAATATGAAACAAATGCTGGAATGGAATAGACCACCAACCAAATAAAGGAGGTCCCCAAGACTTTTTTTTAAATCTGAAAGTGCAGGCTACGAGCTAGCAGGTACCTATTTTAGGCACTCGAGGGTTGTAGTTTAATAATTTGATCAAAGATCTGATGATGTCACTGGAAGCAACGTTTCAGCGCAAGACTGTGCAGTAAAAATTTCATATTACTTTCTGGACTTTTCCAGGGGCAGAGTGTTGCACTGATATGAAAGCTAACAGCCATCTGCCAACGGTAACTGACGTCTTCTATGCCTATCGCCATGTGCTTTAAGTTCCTGCTTTCTCTTTTTTTCTTTCTTTCCAACACTGTTAACCACGAGGTTGAGAAATTCTGAATCTACTGTTAATAACTCAATAGAGTTTTTGCAGCACCCTCACGCCGAAACGAAAGTAGTGCTGCGCTTGCGCACTTAAGGCACCGAAAAGTTTGACGAATCGTGACGACGAAAAACATTGGGATCTCACGGTGTCAGCTTTCGTCGTGTTGAGATGACGAAACGTAATTTAACCTTACATCTGTATAAAGCTACCTACCTTCTTCTGTTTTCCTTGGAAAATAAAAATGTCGAGCGCCGTATTCACAGCTGCTCCTTGGCGTCTTTCTATGTTAATGCAGACTTGACGCCATGCGTGGACATAGATTTGTATTAACCACCGAGTAAAATGGATGAAAGAGAGGTTAACATAACGTTAATATGACCAATATGTTCAGTTCACCTTATAGTTGCCGAACGTCAGTGAGGCTCTTACTGATTCAATCGACATAATCTGCGGGTGACTACATATTATATTTGTGTACAGTATGTCTGTAGCACGCTACAAGCCGCAATTTTTGGTATTTTGACTCAAAACTTTGATAGTATACTTAGGCCTCCAGAATTTACTACAGAAACTTAAGATGGTCGGGGCCCAAGGTATGTTGGATAATCGATAGGTTAGTTTATGTATGTATTTAAAAAAGATACCAAAAAATATGTACATAACCGAAGTCAGGGTCCAAGTCAGGGGTAAGGAATTTTCGTTTGTGAAAAAATTAGTGATTTTTTTCTGGGTTTCAGAGGAAAGTCTTCCCAGCGCAGCGACATCCCTCCATTTCCTCATCACACATAATGTCGGCCAATGTAGCTGTGTCTTGCTGCTCCACAAAAGAAAGTGCTCTCTCCAGTGCTTCAAAACCTTCCAAAGAAGCAAAAATGTTAACACTACGAGCTGACACATGAAAACATTATGGAAAATATTTGTTATACACCTTGTGCAAAGGAGATTCTTCCATTGCTGGGTCCATCGTCGTCAGAGCTGTCAGATTCATCATTAGGGTTAGCATTAGTGGTTATCGATTGAACCAGTTCGTCATCATCCATTTGGAACTCGACGTTGTCAGCCTATTCCCACTGTTGAATTTGGTGTGATGTGATGTTTTCAAGACCGGGTATATTCGACATCAAATCCTCCAAATCATGTCGTGGTTCCTCGTCAGGTTCTTCGAAATCACCCAGAACATTATTCCACGCTCGCCTTAATGTCGGTTGTGGAATGGAGTCCCAAGCTTCAGCTGCCCAAAAAAATTGCATGCTTTATTGTTACACTGCGTATACGCGTTTCCAAGTCTTCATCTTCAAAGCGAAGCAATATTTCCTGCAAGAGTAATTTTCGACATCGGCATTTGAAGGCTTCAAGCACACCTTGATCCAAAGGCTGGATTAAACTGGTTACGTTGGGTGGGAGAAACTTGGCGACGATCCGTCCAGATCTCAACACCTCTTCCCCTGGTTGTGAAGGGGCGTTATCCAGCAACAACAGAGCTTTTTCTGGCAAACCCTTGAGTTTCAAAAAAATTTTTACCCTGCAGACAAACTCCTCAAAAAACCACGTTTTGAATAACTCAGCAGACATCCATGCACTGCGTTGGCTCTTTTAGTAGACTGGGATTTTACATGGCTTTAGGTTTTTTATAGCACTCGGCTTCGCAGATTTGCCAACAACCATGAGTGGTAATCGGTGGCTACCAGAGGCATTAGCACAAGCCAGCACTGTTAACCGTTCTATATTTTTCTTTTTACCAGGGACAGAAGAATCTGAGCCTGAAGCCAATGTCCTGTGTGGCATTATCTTATAATTGAGGCCGATTTCGTCGCAATTGTATATTTGCTCAAGCGAGTAACCTTCTTCCTGTATAAAATCATCACAAAAAAGTACTGCTCCTACCTCATCTGCTGATAGTTTCTCGCCTGACGAACCCCATAACGAGCTTTCCATTTTGACAGCCAGCCCTCACTTGCCGTAAAATGTGACTCATCAGAAAATTTCTGTGACAGAATTTTTGCTTTTTCCATTATTACAGGCCCAGAAGTGCTCATGCCCTTCACACGTTGCATTTGAAACCATGCATGTCGGTCTTGGGGAAATTGGCCTTCTTCATTGATTTTCTGACTCCACCGATCATCGCAGGACTACTTGCGAAATTCTCTAATTCATTAATTTTTTTCTTCCAGTCCCCAACTGTACAACGCGAAACACCATAATCACTTGCCACTTTTGAAATACAGCGGCACTAGAGACTTGTCTGTGGATTGCACCGAATGATGAGAGAGACTAATTAGAGGATTGTGGATATCACGCGAAAGTGTTATCATATTGTTTACATATCGAGCCCAAAGAGTAAGGTACACAACGGTTGGTTAATCGATCGGAAGGAATGATTTCCAACGAAAATGTGTGGTTAATCGAATGCCGATTTTGTGATGGATAACCGAATTGTTGGATAATCCGACGTTGGTTTAATCGAAAGTTTACTGTACATAGTTTTTGGTGCCAGCGCAAGGCGTTACACTGGCACCAGCGGTGCCATCTTACAGAGAAATCAGTGTTTCGTATATTTTTTCATGTTTTCTAGCACGCTGAATAGAATGGAATAACTTTCAAAGCTCTTATCAACCATCCTTACAGCGACTGATACATATGTGGCCATAAAACGTTACAAAAAATAGCTATTTTTGAGCTGCAGAATTTAAGCCTATTTTCAAAATTGCGTGAGGCACCTGGTATGCGGGCCAACTAGTACGTAATACTATGTTTTGGAAGAGTGGCAAAGAGGGAGGTTTCGTCAAGTGCTATACTGCAGCTTGTCCTCAAATGTTTTAGTAAGACAATACAGCCCCACATGAACCTGGATGGCGACTCATGTTTGTGTTCGAAGTCCTGAAGTGGCAACATTCACGTCTACAACGAGGAGACATAAATATTATTTATTAATATTATACATACCACACTCCTTGGCCGAAGTGTATGGTTTGTTGAGCATTTTGTTGTGTAGGTAGGTCCTATTATGAAACTACCGAAGTTATCACTATAATAGGTACCACTACCCTTACAGTAGGCAGCTACTATTTTTAAAGGTACTATTAAGTAGGAACTTAGATTATACTGAGCTTCGTAACACAACATCGGCTTGTCAAATATGGCTGGAGCTACTACATGTAGAACTAATTATACACTAAGCAAACGAGAGCATAGTAGAAGGTACTCACGTGAAGTTCGCAGAACGGACAGCATTTAGTCACTTTGGGTTTGTTGAGCAACTTTTTGGATGACATCTAGGTTTCGTCTTCTTTCTAACGTGAAAGACCGAAACCGAACTGATAAGAAATTTAGAACTAGCTTGTGAATAATCAAGAGAGAATTCCAATTATGTAAGCTTGATAAGATTTAATAATTTACCTACCTAAATGAAAATAACCATTAATTTTTAACAAGAGCCATTGATTTGATAGACATGTTCACTGGGCAGAACTGAAAGCTGAAACTGACGAGAAGATGGAATGGAAGCGCCATGGAAGAAAAGAGGTTTTCTTCCATGGGTAGCGGTTTGGCTTAAAAGTATCCATGATATGATAGTATCCATAGGTATGTTCGTTCTGGTTCTTCTTCCAGTTTCTTGTCTTGGAGGCAACCATGCCAGACAGATTGGAAGGTGAGTAGGGTGTGTGTGTTTTTCTCTTTTTGCTTCCTCACTACCGAAGGTAGGGAAGCCTTGTGATTGAGTAAACAAAAAAATTCATGTCCTCCAAAATGAAAATTTCCACAACCATTTTGAGTTTCAGAAATCAGAGAACATTTTTGGTTCCGTGTCTGTCTGTCTGTGGTAATACCCTGTAACGCCCATAAACTTACCCGAAATAATGGTTGAAATGGGCTGAAATTTGGAGGGTAGGTGCGGGTTGGGTCACAGATGGTCCCATACAAAAATCATTGGAAAAGTACCGTAACTTTCGTCTGCGCATGCGCAAATGTGAAATACTTGGAACGCCCACTGCCCTAAATATCTTTGAAATGAGTTCAAACTTGGAGGTTCGATCATGAATAATACTTTAGGTAATTGTTCCAAATGAATTTCATTGGAATCCTAATGTAACTTTCTTCTGAGTAGGTATGTATGAACATGAAATGTTGACCATTTCCTTGTAACACTTCTAACTACGCGAAAAATAGCCGCACAGAGCTGAAATTCTGAGGGTACACGCGGGTTGGATTCCAGATGGTTCCATTTTTTCAAAATCATGGAAATCGTTTCATCTGCGCATTCGCACACGTGAAATAAGTACTTGAAACGCCCATAACTAAGTAAGTACCTTAAATATCGTTGAAATGAGGTCAGATTTGGAGGGTCGATCAGGAATAAGACTTTGATAGTTCCGTATGAATTTCATTGGAATCGTAACGTAACGCTTCTAACTACGCAAAGAATAGTCGTATGGAGCAGAAATGTTGAGGGTACACGCGGTTTGAATCGCAGATGGTCCCTTATCAAAACAAACCTACCCAACTATTCTGTACGTTCATGGGACTGAAGTGTGAGGAAGCTATACTGCCAACTCGAATTGGCAGACGTTTATTGCCTTCGACAGTAGTCACGGTAGGCATAGGTAGTCATGATGAAATTTACATTGTTGTGCACCAGAATTTGGCCATGGTCCTTTAGCAGCAACATCTGCTTTACCATTTCCCGTCAGTTGGCAATGATTGGAATCCACTGTACAGTTAGGCGCATATTTATGTTGTTGGGTGGTTGCATGATGGTTGTGAAGGCAGAGAGAATTTCTTGATAGATGAAGGGAGGATTGTCTCCCACTTTCAAGTTTCTGAGGGCAACTAAAGCGGATTTTGAATGCAACGAGATCAGTGTCAGTAGGATCAGCATGATGTGCTTCTGCAAAGTGTAGCAATGCGAGAAGGATTGCCATTAATTCAGCGTGGAATACCCAGCAGATAGTGTTGAGTTTGGTGCCTGAAGATTGGTTGTGGCGTTCGCAAAAATAAGCTGCAGCGACATTCCCATTGTCCAATTTTGAGCCATCTGTATATATTTTTGTTTGAAAGATGGATAATTGTGACTGTAAGTATTCAGCTGTAATTGCTTTTAATTGTATAGGGTTCAGATCGGATTTCTTATTAATTGTTGGGATTGTAGGCTTTACTTCAATTTGATGGGATGGAGGAATTCGAAAATTAAGCTCAGAGTCGGTAAACAGGGGAACGTCTGTCGCATTCAACTGCAGAAGAATTGCAAATAGTTGCTCACGATATTTATTCCAAGACTGGCAAGAACTGCGATGGGGAGGATCTACAAATTCCTGTACACTCTGTCACAATGTAGGACTGTAAATTACTTAATAGGGGTGTGATTTATCGGCCCGGCAAAATAGAGGTTACTCCCTACATAAAAGGCGGGCATAACAGCTTTTAATTCAAACACACGTCCAAAAAATACTTCGCACATCAAAAAAGGGAATCGCACGGCTAATTTGGGAGCCGCACGGCTAATTTGGGAGCCGCACGGCTAATTTGGGAGACGCCCGTCTAATAAGGTGATTCAACGTTCAAATTTGTTATTGCCCTTCCAGAAATTGATTATAACGGCAGAAGAAGAAGAATAAAAATGAACCCTGGCAACACTGAGGTAACGCGCGCTCCTTCAACTTGAAATAGCTGTGCAAAACCCCTTTTTTGCTGTGCAAACCCCTTTTTTGCTGTGCCAACCCCTTTTCTGATGTGTGATTGAATAATACGCTGGTATTGATCACCTATTTAGCCGTGATTGGAGTCAATATTGACGTTTACTTTATACTGGGAGTTTTACTTTTTCTGAAGTGAAGATAATCTTTTTAGATGGAGATTCGCAGAAGGGAAAATACCTTTTTTTGCCGTGCAGTTAAATATATCCCAATTAAAAGCCGTGTCATGTTTCTTTCAAGCTCAAACTGAGAGCTCCCTTTGGAAGGTATACAGAGGAAGGTATTGCATGCAAAGAGGGGATTGGTGTAGTTCTCACAGCTCCAGTAATTTGACTTAGGGCAGCATTTTGAGTGACTTGCAGTGCTTTGATGTTACAGGCAAGGCCCCAAGCATATATATGCATACAATAGTCCATTTTTTGTAGTAGTACGTGTTTAAATAATTGCCCCAGAGTGTGGGGATGGCAACCCCATGTTGAGCCCCTCAGTACCTTCATTGCGTTGATATCTGCCGTACATCTTGCTGAAACATAAGCGACATGCGCAGCGCCATTCAGCTTTTCATCCAAAACAACCCCAAGATATTTGTAAGTGGGAATCCTTTCTACAGTAGAGTTGATATGAGGGAAAGACAAATTAATATTTAGATCATTCTTGTTTTGGGTTGGTGGAAGTGAATCAAAGAATGACATTAATTTGGTTTTATTGTAATTAGGTAGGTATTGTAAATCCTCACACATTAAGTTTGCTGAGCGCATGATGCAGATGTCGCTTCATGGTTTCTTGATTAAGGTAAGGATCGTGGTTCTGGGTAAGAATCATAAATTCATCAACATAATAAGATATCGTGATGCCTAAGTGGTCAGGCATCATGTAGTGTACACTGTGTACATTTAAGAAAACTGGGCTAAGTACACTTCCCTGATCAAGGAGTGTGCGAAATCCGGCGGGATTATTTATTCCCTGGGAAGGTTCCAGCGGGTTTATAGTTATATTCAGTTCCTTTGGGATTCCATACAATCAGTATTCTGGATCACAGAAAACACTACTATACTACGCTATGGATCGGGTGTGAAAAGTTACGAAACTCAGATTCTGGACCTGAAGCGGTTGGAACTTTATAGAGTTTGGTTGGAACACAGTTTTTGTGCGCAGAACTCATTACAAAAATGCAAATACAAAACTGGCGTCGGCTGGAACAATGCTCATGATTTACTCATCTTGATGTTGCATTCAACGGCACAGAAAACACTACTATACTACGTTCAACGGACATTCTAAAAATGATTAGGGATACGTGCTAAATGATGTCAATACGCCAGAATAAGGATTGTTTGGATTCCGATTTAGGTAAGGTTAGGAGTTAGGTTTTTGTCAAATTGTTATTATTTATTTGAGGCTTCTAGGTACTTATTATTCGTGATCTTGTCAAGAATCATCAAGACAAGTGTGCTTGTGCTTGTGTTCGTGATCGTGGTAGTTTTGGCCCAAATAAGTTGAGGTATGCGATGGTATTGGTTTAGTTACCTTTTCTAGGCGTATGTGGTTTGAGAAAAACGATCGAATTTAGTTCTGCAAATTCAATAATCTACGTAAGTTCTCAGGAACCTCAGCCAAACGGAGATACACTACACTAATCATCTAATCTGAATTACTATAAGTAAGTAGGTACTGTTGTCAGGTTAGTTCAGTTATTTTTGTCTCGATATACTACTTTATTACTGTCAAATAGTTTTGAAGTATTTCTGCGATTCCCCAGTACCTAATAATCAGCGTTAACCAGAAGAGTAGGTTTCTCACGTCGCCGGTGGGCACCCATTTTGAGTAATTATTTGTGTCTCGTCGGTTTGTCACACTTAATTCAAGCCAATGTTTGCTTGAGTAATACAGATTCCTAAGCGATATTTTTTGATAATGTGGTCACCTCTTTCTATTATTCCTTTGCAGGCGAAGATATTAAATACAAACCATGGCAGGGCCAATGGAAAAGATTCAAATCCTGGATTCTATAGAAAAGGACATCGTAACCTGTTTGCATAGTGCTGGTAATTAGCTACGCATTATATGTGTATAACTTTTCTTGTATTTTTTGACCTGTATCGAGTGTAGGCCTACAGTGGGCATCCTCTAGTTTTATATTTCAAGGTGAAAAACTGCTGAATAATAGTTGCAAAAACACTCAGGCATGTTATGTTCAAGTAATTGAATGTGCATGTGTACTTATCGTTATCACGAAGCGTTGTGGAAGAATTGTATACCTACCTAAGTGTGAATTTGATTCAGCCACATTGGTAAATTATGTGCGCACGCACAATGAGCAGATGATTATTATTTCTTTGCTCTATGTTTGATAAGCACGCTAATACCTGCCGTGTATTCCTCAGGATCAGCATTGATGGAGCTCAGCAAAGAAAAATCAAGTCTGAAACAGGCCGAAAGTCAAACACATCTGTTTTTGAAAACTTTGGGACAGGTTGAATCCAAACTCACTGAGCAAATAAATTATTTGACTCAAGTATCAACTGGTAAATATGCAGATCAACAGGATATTACAGTGATCAGCTTCTGCGTAATGGTTCCGTGTATGAAAATCCTTTGTTCTATTTCTTTAGGTCAGCCTCATGAAGGAAGTGGTTACGCATCACAGAAAGTTCTTCAGATGGCGTGGCACCGTTTAGAACACGCTAGAAGTAGAGTCAACGAGTTGGAGAGGTTGAAATCGAAACACACTACAAACCACATGGCTCGGGGAATGCCTCAACAACATTCTCAGCCTGGGATGAGCATGCAGCAGTAGGTAATAAGATTTTGAATTCGTTCTACAAGTAACTTTCATCATTGTTTTTCTTTTGTATTAAAATTTGTATCGTCTGCAACAACTCTCTTCAGTACTAAACTCACTATTTCACCACCAAAAAATGTATCGTGGGTATTAGAAATTAATGTCTGAGGTTACAGATTTTGTGTTGTAGTGTAGTCTCATCAAACTAGGAAGACGGATTTAATTTGTGATTTTAGAAAAAGTTATAATATTAACATCTTCAGTCCCAGGGAGAGTGAATAATGAAATGTGACACTACAATAAATTATTCGAGCGAGTAGGTTAATCATAGTTACTCAGAAGCGTATCTGGTGAAGAGGGCAGGGCATTCATTCCAAGATTTTCCAGGACATGGATTTCAACAAGTTGAATCTTCCCCATTGCTTCCCAAATTGCAGTAAAATAATAATTGCTTTTAAGGCTAGGTCAGTAGAAATGTTGTGATGATGGAATGACTCCTAATCTCCTGCATGTTTTGCTTTGGTTACCACAACGTAAACGTAGTTATAACTACTAAGCAACGCTTTTATTATCGTAGACCAGATAAGATGGGCTTATTTAAAATTAGAATCTGCAATTGATTAGTGTCCCGCAGCTTTGTAGGAAAAGGATTCAGCAAGTTGTTTGGAAATGATGCTACCATTCACATATTGGTCAAAAACTGTGTAAGACACATTGTGCTGTGGGAGGATTTCATGTGATCTTCGTCAGGTGCCTTCAATAACACTTTCACTTCAAGTTGGTTGGATAACAACTCGGGGAAAATGTTTGATATACAATTTCTGCGAAAGTACCCGGAGTTCGCTGTGTGTGAGGGGATTCAGCTGACTCTGCTCCCTCCCAGGATGCGACCCAAGCCTCTTGACGAGGTAATACGGGACGACGAAGAGCTGGATACGAGAATCAAAAGCGAGAAAAAGAAAATACCAGAGAGCCCAGAGGCTGTGATGTTTGCCAAAGTGCATCTACCACCTCATGTCTGGTTCGAGTTACCTGTAGAGAACGATGTCATCGTACAGATCCAAGATGCGGTGCCTGAAGATTATCCTTCCATAATCGGCCTGTTGATGGTAAAATCGGTGGTGGTTGTGCAAACACATGATATCTTAGTGGTTGAATGTTGGCAAGAAGTTCTAGAATGTTTCTACACTTTGAAGACGTCTAAAAACCTTTAACTGGTTTGCTGATTAGATCAACCTTTAACTGGTTTGCTGTTTAGATTTCAGTCCAGAAACAATTATAAAATGGAGATTGATGGAATTTTGTTACTTTGGGTCACTGGAGACTTGTAGTCAACATTTATATGGCATAGTAGTCAACACAGAGATGGTAGCTGTTTTCATGGTTCACCTATTCACCTTATATCTGCGATAGGTCGTGGCATGGGAGTATCGTCTTTTGGGGCGATATTGTTGGAGTATCCTTCCAAACATATCAACCAGAAACCGCTTGTACTAGCTCCAGTCCTCACAAAAACGCAGGCCGCTGGAATAGCAATAAATTAACATAGTATTTTGAGACGACAGGGATGAGTGGAACTCATGGCTTGTTTCCCCCTTTGGCAGGAGCACTATTTACCCATTGAACCTCTGTGCAAGGCCATGCACTTGCAAGATGACCAGGAAGGTATCAGAGAATCTATTCACCAGTACATGTATTATGTTGGCGGGACGACAAGCCTGGTCGCAGTTGACAGCCAAAAAACTTTGATTGGTGTACTAGTTGGGAAAATTGAAGATGCTGATGATTGTTCTGAAAAAGCTTTCCGCAAAACGGTAAGCAGGTTGCATAATGTGGATAATTGTTCTTACTAACACAGTACACAAAAAGGGTATGAACTCTAATAGTACATGTAGGCCAGCATTTTAACATTATATCAACAACTATGCCTTGACTTAAATTCAGGGGCGTTGCGTCCATAAGACCACTTGGGCCACTGCCCCGGCACCCAGAAACACTAAGAGTAAAAAACTCCAACCAACAATGTGTTCAGTTGGCATTTGAATTTCCCTCCATAAACTGTACCTAGCATTTTTCACAAAGTTCAACAGGCTATGGATATTCAATATGTGGTTCCATCATGTTGGCTCCCTGTAGCTCCCTAGACGGAACATGTTATCAGAATATAGCGACAATAATCAATGTCATGCAGTCGAAATCGAAACCTAGGCTCCTGAAACTGGCAGGTCCTGGGACCTAGTGCCACCATGGCAATCGTGAAAAGTGGCCAGTCCGCGCAAGCTCAGTCGAGTGAAAATGTTGTTTGCCACGCCCACTTTGGGCCATGCTCCAAAATCTGATTACAGCCCCAAAATCGTTCATTTCACAATAGATTCGATCCCTTCGATTCAGTTTGTCAACTCTATACGAGATGCTTCTTCTGATTTGTTTTTCTCTGAATCACATTCGATTTCTCTGTCAGTTTTCAATTTTTTTGCGTCAAATTTTGCGCGTTTTGCGTTCAATCCGGTTCCGGTGACAGATTAGTATTTGTGGTACCTACGTGCGTTTTGTCCTGTTTGCTGTTTGTGGATTGATTGGCGTCAACACAAGATAATTATATAGCTTCTAGTCAATAGCTTTTCGATTCAAGATTCAAGTAGGTACCAGCCGAAGGGTCATTGTTTTGTTGTATTTTAGTTTACTATATTTTTGTAACACATGAATTCGGTGGCTAATTTACAGTAGAAATTGTCGACGTTTTCGTACGACGATAGTGTTGATTAAAAGAGAGAAGCTTTGCTGAATATCACTGCTATCAGTAAATAAGGGAATATCAGTAATATTGTATTGAATATCAGTGAATATGTATTGAATATCAGAATATGTATTGAATATCAGTAAACGAGGGAAGGGTGTTGTTAGTAGTATATAAAATGGGTCTTCTGGCCCGATTTTGAGATGAGGCCTCTGGCCCCGATTGTTGAGCTGGGGCTACTGGCCCGACCGTCGAGCTGGGGTTTCTAGCCCGTCAACTGAAAGCGAGGCATTGGGTGTCGGGAACCAAACTCTGAATTTTCAAGCTTGAGAAAAAAAAAGAAAAATGAAAAATGAAAAATGGGGGAAAAAAATGAATAAATAAATAATAAAAAAAATGAAAAAATAAAATAAAAATGAAACAGGTGAGAGAAAATTTTTGTTTGAGATCGCGCGAAAAACCTTGATGGCAAGGTGTGGTTGATTGATTGAATCTCGCAGCGAGCTTTCATTTCAAAATAATCTGGATCCCAGTTTCTCCCGGGGATCCCTGACGGTAGAATTAAAACCCACTCGAGCTCCTTGTCCAGCGGTCCAGACGTGCTTATCGACTTCCTGAGTGATCACTTAGTCATCAAAAAAACGCAGCAGGACCAGTGAGTTGCAAAGAGCGGTACAGATCGGATCGGATAGACATTTATAAGCGTGCTAGTGTCCTTTTCAATCATCAAGTAGGTACCTACATATTATCAGTCAGTTCGAACAAACGGTTTATGCACGGGAGTGAACAACAAAGTGGTTTTTAGTGCAAATTAAAGGTTCATGGATGGATTACCACGTCACAAGGTAAGGTTTAAACAGTTTACCCCTCCCACCACACACAGCTTGTTCCTGATTGGTTCATAATGACGTCACTTTCTATCATGATTATTGCTTGATGTTGATTGGCTAATAGTGACGTCACTATTGCTTGATGCTGATTGGCCAATCAGTAAACCGTCGAGTTTCGCCAGGGTAAAGAACAGCACGTCTCGGTATCAAACAGTATTGTTCGGACCGTCGAGTTTCGCCAGGGTAAAGAACTGCACGTCTCGGTACGATCCATGCCTCCAAAACGCGAGATGCAAAACTCTTCCTCTAAAACAACCCGTCCTTGTAAGGATGAAAATAATGCAGCATATAAATATTGTAGTATATGTTCGTTATATAGATCAAAGAGTCAATTATTCGCACGACATTTAAAATCGAAAGCCCATAAAAATAATATTATTAAAAATGAAAAAAAATATAGTAAAAGCTATTTTGATCCTAAAGCTGAAGCCTCTGCTATTTCTCTTACTAGGAAAAATGATACAAGGGTAAACCCTCAACAGAAAAGCCTTGATTTCACACGTTACATGAAATTACCCGAATACACAGATAGTTTAACACCGTTTATCAGTAGAAAACCAACAAGACCTGCCAAAGTCGCTACAAGCCGTGCTTCTGTTCCACCCCAGGATCTGCCTGAAGATTTATTACAATATTACAATGTTCCAACCATGATAACGCCTTTCGCTGATACTCCTCCCCACACAAATCTTCTTTTCCCTTCCCCTCCTGTAAGAAAAGTCCACCCAGATAATAATCGAATTGTTGGTTTGTTGGGTGAAAATCCATGCATCTCTAACAAACCACCTAAAACCTTTGAGCAATTTAGGGGTTGTATGACAAATTTGTCTGGCAGTACCACTATTAAATCAAATCCCGAGGAAAAAATTAATTCCCATGAATCGAGAGAGTATGCTCTGAAACGTATTTCTAAATCGATATTTGATGCAGATTCTCAAGAGGAACTTTCCACACCTCACTCTCCGCCAAAAGAAATCCTAGCAGATAAGGATAGAATCGTAATCAAATTAGTTAAAGACCCTATTACTAATCAATATAAGGTTAGTAAAAACTCCACAGACATACCCCCTAATTCTCACACTGATGGTCCCTCTCTAATGAGTGTGAATTCTAAAAAACATTGTTCTACATGTAATATTCTGGTGACAAAATCAAATTGGGCTCGGCATATCAAATCTGTAAAACATGTAGGCTCCCAGAACTCTATGATTCCAAATACTTCCCCTCCTCAGATGCAAGATAAAAAAATATGTTCTTCCTGCAATTTGTCGGTAACAAAATCAAATTGGACCCGTCATATCAAATCCAAAAAGCACATTAGCAACACCGTATCAAATCAAGAAAATTTGAATGATGCGTTTTCAACAGAAGAGGAAATCACCATCAACTCTCAGTTCAAAAAGATTATGTGGACTTATATTAAAGGTTCCATTGACATATCTGCATTCTTGGAGTCGTTAAAGAATCCGATGATAGACAAACTCATGGAATATTGGGTTTTGAATCCATCAATCAAATTGCAGGTAAGCCTGGAAGCAACTTATTCTCGTGAAAAAATTGACGGGGAAACCCAATACACAGAAATGTACTTCCATACAAAATCTGACGTTATTACTACAAATATTAATTTAAATGATGTTATAGAACAAAAATTTGATGATTTAACCTTCATCCGCTCGCGTGGGCGGCAGATTGGCCGCCTTTTCGAATTTTCCCGTGTATGCTCGCTCAAAGTATCGTGATAGCCCCAAAAGCGCCATGTATTCTCTAGTTAATATCTTTCCTGCTAGACTACGTTGACTTCCGATCGTGGTGGACACGTCAGCCCAGTCAGTACTGCTCCAAAGTTGGGGACATCAGGCTCGAGCCAATTTGCCGCCTACGCGAGCGGTAACGTGGCAGTTTTCGCATCGCACGATTTTGAAAATGTAAGTAAATATTAATTTTCCTTTCGCATGTATTTTCAACTGTACTAGTTTCACAGTATTCTAGAATATGTGCAGGGCTTCTCATCGATATTTCTTGTCGTACTCTGCTGTATTTTGAACTGAAACATGAATGTTTTGCATCTCGATTTGGAAAGTTCTAATGTTTTGAACTATGGATATTCTAGTTTTGATCTAGCCAGCTTTCCAATTTGATAAGTATTTTGAGTTTTAACTCATCTTCCTGAGTATAATTTTTGTATTTTTGTAGTTTTTTTTTTACTAAAGTTCTAATGTTTTGAACTATGGATATTCTAGTTTTGTTCTAGCCAGCTTTCGTTTTATTTTATTGTCACGTTAGTTATTTGTCGAAATGAGGTAGGTATTATTATGATTATATTCAAACTTTTGTTACCTCCTTTCAATAGAAAAAGTTGCGAACTGCAGAATATTATTTTAGTGCAGAAAACCTTCAAAGACTGAAAATGTGATTTTGATATAATATCTACGTTCTTATTGTGATTGCCATTATCTGAATAAAGAATTTATGATAAAAATGTGCTTGTAATGTTGTGCTGGAGTTCCCTGGTCAAAACCAATTTGAAACAAACGAAGAAAAGTAGTGAAAATTATGAAAAATCAAGGGCGGCCAATTTGCCGCCCACGCGATCGGAAGTGTGACTTCAGGAGAGGCGAGCGGGTGAAGGTTAAAACAAAGAGAATCACAGAACCAACCTGCAGCAGGCTCAGGGTGGTCATTATATAGACCTAAAAGACTTATTCTGAGCTTGAGCAAATATAACCCTTTGAGTGGTAGTTCTTACATAGAGTTGCCCAAATGGATTTCAGATAAAAAAGCTTGTGTAAACGTTCATAATACTTCGGATAATTTGTGTTTTGCTTATTCTATATGCTGTGGTATTAATGACAAGAGGAAAAACCCTCAGAATGTTAGCCATTATAAACACCAAGTAAAAGATGAAATATTCAGAGGATTTCAATATCCCATGACACTTGATAATATCCCCAAGTTTGAGAAAAAGAGTCAAAATGGCTACCCAGGATATCCTAGTATGGCTATCAATGTTTATGAGGTCTCAGGGAAAGAAATCAGACCTATTGTGATATCAACTCAACGAGCTGCTGAAAAAGATATAGATTTGTTATACTTGGTTAATGAAAACAATGGTCATTATGTATACATAAAAAACCTATCTCGATTAGTTAGGACGCAAATCACCAAGCATAAGCAAACTATTGAAATTTGCAGAAGATGTTTGGTTTCTTTCAATAGTAAACGGCAACTTGCTGAGCATTCGGAATATTGTGGTGAGCATCAACCTGTGAAACCCACTATGCCGACAGAGGGCAGCACATTAGAATTTCAAAACTTTATCAACAAATTCGAACACCCATACGTTATTTATCTCGATTTTGAATGTTTATTGCATGACCAAAAAAATAATAATAAAAATGACCAAAATGAATCCTTTACAATGAAAACTAAAAAACATATTCCTTATGGATTTACCACATATTTGGTATCTAGGGTGGATGGGAAAATTCACAAACCTTATTGCTATAGGGCAAAAAATCAAGCTGAACTCGAATACGTACCCCTCAGGCTCATTGAGAAACTTCATGGAATATTGAAATTTATCGCAAAAAAATATGAAAATTCAAAACCGATGAAGTTAACCGATGAAGAGGAAAGACATTTTCAATTATCAAACGTATGCCATATTTGTGATAAAGAAATTGAACTAGGAACAACAAAAGATAGAGATCATTGTCATCTGACCTCAAAATTTTTAGGAAGTTCACACCCCGAATGTAACCGACGCAGGCAACTCGTTACAAATATTCCAGTTGTTTGCCACAATCTATCTGGTTACGACTCGCATCTCTTCATAAAAGAACTATTCAATTATGGAAATGAAAAAAATCAAACTACAGTGCTCGCTAATTCTGAGGAAAAGTATATAACCTTCTCAAAGAACATGGTTAAATTGAGAAAGGGATACTTGAAATTGAGTTTTATTGATAGCTTTAGATTCATGTCAAGCTCTCTCGAGAAACTAGCGCAGAATTTGAAACCAGAAGAATTCTCGCATCTTAATGCATTTATCAAGGATAACTCTGTTTGTGGGAAATATTTTCATAGAGAGAAAAATGATGAAAATAAACTGTTTAGCATCCTAAGAAGAAAAGGGGTATTCCCTTACGAGTTTGTGAACAGTGTTGAAAAACTTGATCATGATAGAACACTTGCTCCTGAAGATTTCTACGATTCGCTAAACGAATCGAATATAAACTCCAATGATTTCAATCATTACCTCCACGTATGGAATAAACTGAAAGTCAAAAGTTTAGGAATTTATTCTGATTTGTACAATATTCAGGATGTTTTGCTGCTAGCAGATGTATTCGAAAATTTTCGTAACGTTTGCTTAGCTAATTATAAACTTGATCCTGCACATTACACCACAGCTCCATCACTCGCTTGGGATGCAATGTTAAAATCAACGAAAATAAAACTAGACCTAATTGTAGACTATGATATGTATTTATTAATTGAAAAGGGTATTAGAGGAGGTATTTCCCAGTGCTCGAAAAGATACGTGAAAGCCAATAACCGGCACATCAAAGATTACGATGATACGAAACCGGATAGTTATCTAAGTTACATAGATGCGAACAATTTGTACGGGTGGGCATTATCCAGGTCACTCCCGTACAGAAAATTTGAGTGGGTTCCTCCAACGCTTCATGATATTGAATCTTGGAAAAAAATAATTGAAGGATACCACGATAACAATCAACAAGGTTATATATTCGAAGTTGATTTACATTATCCTCAAAGGCTTCATGATTCACACAGAGATCTCCCATTAGCTCCAGAGCACTACAACCAGAAGTTGTGTACGACCCTCTACGATAAAAAACGATACGTTGTACATATTGATAATTTGAAATTGTATATGAGTCAGGGTTTAGAAATTACAGCCATTCACCGCGTTATAAAATTCGAACAAAAACCGTTTATGAAATCCTACATAGATTTTAATACCTCTAAACGAGCTAACTGCTCGAACGATTTCGAAAAGGATTTCTATAAGCTTATGAATAATTCCGTATTTGGTCGCACAATGATGAATTTACGTAAACGTCAAGATATTAGGCTGTGCAACGAAAAGAAGGCATCCAAATTAGCGAAAAAACCAACGTTTTCTAGATTTACGATATTCGATGAAGATTTCCTAGCGTGCCACATGACCCGAAATAAAATAAAATTTAATCAACCCCTATACTTGGGATTTTCGGTTCTCGATTTATCCAAACACCTGATGTATGATTTCTTCTACAATAAACTAAAACGATACGATCCTAATTTAAATCTTTGTTACATGGATACAGATTCGTATTTCGTAGAAACAACCATCGATCCCCATCAAATAATTAAGGAGAACTCGGATGAATTTGACACGAGTGACTATGATAAAACACATACCTGTTACAGTTCAAAGAATAAAAAGGTGATTGGGAAATTTAAGGATGAGCTGAACGGTGCTCATCTCTCTGAATTTTGTGGCTTGCGATCCAAATTATATAGTTATTCGTACGTTGAAAAAGAGGATGAGGTTTCTAATCAGGTAAAATGTAAAGGGATAAAAAAGAATATTGTAAAACAAACTATAGGAATGGATGATCTAAAATCATGCCTCTTTGAGGGAAAGGAACAGTATCGTAAGCAAAATTTGATACGTAGTTATAAACATACCTTATACTCAATAACAATGAACAAAAAAGCTCTCAATTCGGATGACACCAAACGATTTACTGAGGAAAATAAAATTAGTACTTTGCCTTGGGGTCATTACAAAATGCTAAAATGAATTGTATAATAAATATATTAGGTATTTTGCACGTCATAGGAAAAACAAATCTCACACAAAAAATATTCTTGAACAATATTCTCAACGGGTGAACCTCCTTGCACGAGAAGACCTCGGAGAGCCAGAACTCGGAGTAGTCTCGAATCGAACACGTCTTGTTCCCTTCATTTTGAACCTCATTTTCTATGTGTTGGTTTTGTAAATGCATACTTATAAGAAGATAGAACATAAAACAATAATGTCACTCTTCAAGATATCCGGTACAGGCTCAAAGTTGAGCTTACGGATGGAGCATCCTATTCATTTGGATGAGCATAAGGATTATTCCCTCGGTCTTTTGGGATTTTATGGTAAAAATTGTATTGAAAATATTTCTGAACCTATACAAGTGGTGTTTACAGGAAGTGATGATGATGATGAGCGAACATTGTACATAGGTAGTGGGAATTACTCGATAGAAAAGATTGAAAATATGCTCATAGGTTTTATTAAATCGAATTATACAAATCTTGCAGTGCTTGCTAGTAATAAAGATCTGTATTATCTTCGTGTAAACGAAACAACTGCTAGAGTTGAAATGAAGATGCCAGTTGATGTTGGTTTGTTCCCTTCATCGTCTGAACATCGTAAAAATTTAGGTTATTTGTTAGGGTTCTATCAAAGAAAATCAAATGTCTCGTTTTATTTTAAATCAAATACTCACTATGAAGCAAACTCATACCCAAGGTTGGAACCTTTCAAAGTTATTGAAATTCATTGCAACTTGATCAAGCCTGCTGTTATTAATCATCAGAATGATCCTCATTCCCACCAGGAAGCAGATATCCTACACATGTTCTATCCTAAAACTGAGCAGATTAAATTTGGTTCCCTGATTGCAGAACAACCTGTTCAAATTAACTACCTTGATATCAATAAGAGCGTGAAGTCAATTCAGAAAATCGACTTGGTACTCAAGAACGAATCTGACACCGAAATCAATTTTTTGGGAACTGATTTGACTGTGTACCTGAAATTAATCGAAAAATGATAGAACGTAATGTTACCCCACAAATTTTTTGTTTCAAATGTAAGAAAAAAACTGGTAATGTAAATACTTCAACAGTTCAGACAGCAAATGGCTCCTGGAGGTATCTAGCAAAGTGTAAAATATGCAATACTCAGAAGAGTAAATTTTTGAAGCGTGGATGGAAAAGCAACCAGAATGGTATGAACACGGGTGATATGCAAATTGAAGCAGTAGAGATGCATAAACCAGTCATAAAAAAATTTCAAAAGCGTAAAATCGTGACTTTAGGGATCGATGATTTATGGGCAGCAGATTTGATTGTGATGACTAGCTACAGTCATGATAACGACGGATATAAGTATTTGCTTAATGTTATAGATACATTTTCAAAGTACGTATGGAGTGAGCCGTTAAAAAAGAAGGACGGTCCGACGGTTGCTGCTGCATTTCAAAATATCATAGCCAGAGCAAAGAGTGTTGGGCATTCATCTCCCAATCTCCTTCACACTGATAAAGGATCAGAATTCAAAAACAATAATTTCAAAGCAATTCTAGATAAAAACTCGATTAAATTATACCACACGGAGAATCTGGAGAAATCTAGCATTATTGAACGTTTCCAAAGAACGCTGAATGGCAAGATGAAAATTCGTTTTCACGTTAATCAAAATTTCAGATGGATCGATATACTGCAAGATTTAATTGATGAGTATAATCATAGCTATCACAGAACTGTTCGGATGAAGCCTGCTGATGTGTGTAAGGATAATGAAAAGATCATACTAGAGTTGGTGGTCCCTCAAAATTCCACAAAGATTCGATCAGACATTGAAGTGGGTGATCGTGTAAGAATAACCAGGGACAAGAAAACATTTAGCAGTAAGTACGGAAGTAGCTGGACGAAAGAAATTTTTGTTGTGGATAAAATTGTTTACACAGAACCTATAACTTTCAAATTGAAAGCATTGGATGGTGAAGAGATTGTAGGATCGTTCTACCGAAAAGAGCTTTTAAAAACAGCACTATAACTTTTTTAAATAAGATAAGATGGAACACCTCGTTACAATGAAAAATCCACCAAAGAGAAAAAACAAGTATATTGTTACTCCCTACGACTCTGTGCTGCAGGAGAACAGACAAAAATTTCCAGATATCATGAGGGCGATAATTGTTGGTTCAAGCAATTGCGGTAAAACTACGTTACTCATGAATTTCATATACAAAAATTGGATTGATTTTGCTTATTTGTATATATTTAGTAAGTCTCTCAACCAACCTCTCTATCAGAAATTATTGGATCGCTATCATGCTCGGACAGGAAATCTGCTTCTCTTCTGATAATTGTGAAAATATGATTTCTGTTGATGAATGTAAGCCTGACTCATTAGTCGTTTTTGATGACTGTCTTCTAGAGAAACAAAAGGAAACAAAGAATTATTTCACAAGAGGACGTCACAAGCGTATATCCTGCATTTATTTAGCACAATGCTACAACCTAGTTGATAGGCAGGTAATCCGTAATAATGTCAATCTTGTTTTTGTATTTTCACAGAATAAACATTATTTGAAAAACATATATAACGACTTTGTTGCTGGCGATATGTCGATTGAGGAATTTTCTGTTCTTTGTAAGCAGTGTTGGGAAAAGAAACATGGGTTTATAACTATTGATTTAACGAAGAAAAGAGATTGTGGAAAGTATCAGTGTCAGTTGAACGAAATCCTATCACCCCTCAACAAAAGATCTGTTGAGTAATGTGACACCTCATTGATCCTTGAACGTTGTTTTAACGATCCCTGAACGTTGTTTGAACGTTAATTCTCGTTGTTTTATCGATCCCTGAACGTTATTTGTCGTTGTTTGAACGTTATTTCTCGTTGTTTTATCGATCCCTGAACGTTGTTTGAACGTTATTTGTCGTTGTTTGAACGTTAATTCTCGTTGTTTTATCGATCACCGAACGTTGTTTGAACGTTATTTCTCGTTGTTTTATCGATCCCTGAACGCTGTTTGAACGTTAATTCTCGTTGTTTTATCGATCCCTGAACGTTGTTTGAACGTTATTTGTCGTTGTTTGAACGTTAATTCTCGTTGTTTTATCGATCCCTGAACGTTGTTTGAACGTTATTTGTCGTTGTTTGAACGTTAATTCTCGTTGTTTTATCGATCCCTGAACGTTGTTTGAACGTTATTTGTCGTTGTTTGAACGTTAATTCTCGTTGTTTTATCGATCCCTGAACGTTGTTTGAACGTTATTTGTCGTTGATTGAACGTTATTTGTCGTTGTTTGAACGTTAATTCTCGTTGTTTTATCGATCCCTGAACGTTGTTTGAACGTTATTTGTCGTTGATTGAACGTTATTTGTCGTTGTTTGAACGTTAATTCTCGTTGTTTTATCGATCACCGAACGTTGTTTGAACGTTATTTGTCGTTGTTTGAACGTTAATTCTCGTTGTTTTATCGATCCCTGAACGTCGTTTGAACGTTATTTCTCGTTGTTTGAACGTTAATTCTCGTTGTTTTATCGATCCCTGAACGGTGTTTGAACGTTAATTCTCGTTGTTTTATCGATCCCTGAACGTTGTTTGAACATTAATTCTCGTTGTTTTATCGATCCCTGAACGTTGTTTGAACGTTATTTGTCGTTGTTTGAACGATCCTTGAACGTTGTTTGAACGTTATTTGTCGTTGTTTGAACGTTAATTCTCGTTGTTTGAACGTTAATTCTCGTTGTTTTATCGATCCCTGAACGTTGTTTGAACGTTATTTGTCGTTGTTTGAACGATCCTTGAACGATTGCTCAATATATAATAAGAATGCCAAGATGGACGTGCAAATATTGAATGCTGAAGCCAAAAAAGCTCGTGAGCTGTCCCGTATTGAGAAAGAGTTAGTAGCGAAATTCAGACGGGCACAGACGAAGATACGTGATCGTAACAGATTTAGACATGAGGAATATAAACCTATAACATCTGCTATTCAAAATCTAATTGAAAAAGAGGAAGCTAATGATTATAAACCTATAACAGAAGCAATTGAAAATCTACAAAAAAAGGTTGAAAATCAATTAGTACCTTTTCAAAAATCGATAACTTTTCTCCCTCAAAACGAAGAAGACTATGATGAGGAAAAAATTTCTGAAGAGGAACAAAGTTCTGAAGGGGAAACGGATCTAAATGGCTCTCCTGATGGGAGTATGGAGACTCTGAAATTTTCCCCGACTGCTCATCAGAGTACACCCAAGCTATCAAATGAACCACATCCTGAAGTTGAAGATAGTAACATATACGGTACACCTTCAAATAATTCACCCAAACATGTACAGTTAGGAAAAACCGCCTACAAGTTTCTACCAAGAGCAAACGATAGAACATTTGGACTTTATTATGAGATACCAAAGCAAGCGTATATGATTGGCAATACATCTGTTGATTTTGATAAAAATGATATTATATTAGGGGGTGAACGGTACGAAGGAACTCCTGGACTTTGGAGGTTGATAACCTACGATAAAGCACCAAGCGAAAATTTGTACACACCTCAGGATTTAGAAAATTATGAGAAAATTCTTACTGATACAGATTCTATGTTTCAAGGAAATAACCAAGCAACCAAAAAACCGAAATCTAGTAAGGGAGATAAATGGTCAAAACTAGTAAAGAATATATGGAAAAAATATAACGGTGATAAAAGAACTGATCAAGTAGGTTCTGGAATCGTAGAATATAATAATAACGTCGTTGAGTATAAGTATATTGACAACTTGAACGAGCTAGTTGCACGAATTCATTATATATACAGTCAGGAGCAGGCAGGAAATAATAACTTTCATAACGAAAAATTAGCTATCCTACAGTTCTTCAACGATAGGCTTGAAGAGATTATAGACACTCCGAAGGGTACTGAATATTTAATTCGGTTTGTTTCCAACATGCCGTCAAAGCTTTTAAAAGGTGATAAGGTAGGGTCTGGCTTATTCAATTCATTACTGAAAAAAGTTCCTTTTGAAATGCACGCGAGAGGCTATAATTTCCTAGGACCTGGGACGAATTTGGAGAAACGTTTAGAAAGAGGAGATGTGGGGGTGAACAAACTTGATGACGCCGCAAAGGAGCATGATATTTTTTATAGAGATCACCCTAAAACAGCGGATAGACATGTCGCAGACAAAGTTTTGGAAGATAAGGCGTGGAGTAGATTGAATTCCAAAGACGCTGACCTGAACGAGAGATTTTGGGCGTTAGCAACTGGTGCAGCGATGAACGTGAAACAAACATTTGGGATGGGGATTGAACCTCAACTAAAGTTTTAGTAGGTAATAATAAGAGGATTAACAAACGCCATGAATAATATCTCGTCGGCATTGTCACTAACAAGCGGTCAACGGACCAAGATCCGAGCTGCATACAAGCAGGGGAATGGAGCTGTCATACAATTAAGTAAAGAACAATTGTTAAAAAACAATGGTAAAGACAAAATTGGTATAACACACGAACAGCATAATGAAATAGCTAAATCTCGGTTGAAAAATAAAGGGTATCGTTTGAAGTTATCATATCAGCAGTTGAAAGAAAATTATAGAGGCGGGTTTCTTCCCCTCATATTTGCTGGGTTAGGCGCACTGAGTGGATTGTTGGGAGGTGGTGCTGCTGTTGCTAATTCAGTAATTGATTATAAAGATCGGCAGAAACGATTGCAGGAAACGATAAGACATAATAAAGCGATGGAAAACAAGAAAACGGGTGGTCAGGTAAAAAAAAAAAAAAAAAAGTCGAAGCGTTGAGCAATTTTGATATTACTTGTTATGCTTTGGATAAACTTGGAATAAATAATTTTAGAGGGGTATTTATGAGAGATGCTTTACCTAAAACTCCAAACATAATTGAATGTGGAATTCTGAATCTTGGTGATTCAAAAACAGACGGTACGCACTGGACGGCTTACTACAAAAACATGATGGATAAATATTATTTTGATTCGTACGGGAACGCTAATCCACCGAGGGAATTAATTTCGTACTTGGGTGGAAAGCGTTTGTTCTTCAATAGAGACAGGATTCAAGATTACACCGACCCTCCAATATGCGGACACTTGTGTCTAATAGTTCTCTACTTGCTAGGTAATAAACATATGCCCCTTAACTCGATATTAGAAAAACTAAAAAAAGATAAATACTTCTGGGAAAGTTTGCTTTAATTTTTTTTTTTTTTTTTTTAGACTATATATAAGAAAGAGAAAGATGGCGAACGTATTTTCGAAATACATGAAGGACATTGTCCGCTCAGAGTACAAACATTACTATCCCAACAGCACTCAAAACTTTAACGCCCCCAACAAAAGAACAGAGTTCAATATCGATTATGGAGATGGATTTTCTATGTCAAAGTTTCAATATTTCATTTCTGGGACGTTGAAGAAGCGTAATGGAGGAGATTACCCAGCAAAAGCAAATGTGAAATTGATTGATAACTTCGTTCCATATTTGTTCTCTAGAATCGAGGTGAAAAAACACAATTATTTAATTGACGAAGTAGAATACCCTGGTGTTACTAGTACCGTGAAGAGCAGTGTCTCGTACAGAGGCTCAGAAAGTAATTCGATTGCAAACAATGGTTTTGTATCTCAGTGCAACGCAGATAGAAATACATTCTACGTATGCGGGAATCTTTCACATTTAGGGCTGGGATTTTTCGAAGATGTTAGTATACCGCTTTATAAAGGAGGATTCGTAATTTCCTTTATCAGAGATGGTGATGCTAACACCATTTACAGATGGAAAACGAAAAAAAGTGACGGGAGTTACGATGATGCCACCCTACCATCAGAAGGACGGGTAAGTATCACAGAGTTCATAATTCGGGTCCCGATGATTGAATTCAAACCTATGGCTAAAATCGAGCTGGTGAAAGAATTGTCCGACCTGAAAAAAATACAGTTCCATTTCAGGAGCTGGCAGTGCATACAAAAACCTGAAATCAACGGAAATACATTTACATTTGATGTAACCAATATCTTTAGAAACATTCGAAATCCTACGTTTGTGATGGTCGCTTTCCAATCTGAAACTGGCTCGCAGTTGCAGGATGCTTCGTTGTTTGATAATGCCAACGTTAAAAATATAAAGGTGAAGATCAATGATAACGTTTACCCTGAAGAAATGGAAAACTTGGATATCGCGGCTGGTAACTACACCCTCGCCTACGAAATGTACAAGGATTTTAAAAATGTCTATCAAAATAATAATGACATGCTCTACAATCCCCAGAACTTTATAAACGGAAAATGCGTTTACGTGATCGACACAAGTAAACAAACGGAAAATATTTCCAATTCGAAATCTAATATTATAATTACCGCGGATTTTGCGCCCTCAGCAGGAACAAATCTTTACGTAGTACTCGTGTCTCACACTACCTTAGATTATGATCTCTTCAATAACATAATCAAGGAAAGTAATACGTAGGTCCGTTGATACCAAAATCCTGATACTGAAAAAAATACAAAATCTACAGAAAAAAAAGTTTCGCGCAATCTCAAACAAAAAATTTCTCTCACCTGTTTCATTTTTATTTTATTTATTTTTTTTTTTCATTTTTTTTCTCAAGCTTGAAAATTCAGAGTTTGGTTCCCGACACCCAATGCCTCGCTTTCAGTTGACGGGCTAGAAACCCCAGCTCGACGGTCGGGCCAGAAGCCCCAGCTCAACAATCGGGGCCAGAGGCCTCATCTCAAAATCGGGCCAGAAGACCCATTTTATATACTACTGTTGTTGTTGGTTTTGCGTTCTGGTCTGGTGCCTCACCGTTTTCAGATCCCACGCACCGCTACTGCTTAAATTAAGAAATACATAACTATACATCAATCATTCGCGTTAATTGTTGAAAGATATAATAAATTAACATATTAGGTTAATTACGAAAATATATGGGGCTACAAACTGCTGGCAATATTTCAGGTTTTTTCAAGTAAAAGACTTCAAACGATCTTGAGTCTAATTTCTTTTATGACGAAAACAGTTAACATGCATGAAAGATACAATACAAGAGTTTACTTCAGAATTTATGTCATTGCCGTTCATAAAATGTGGCAGAATAAAGGTAAATTTAATATATCAGAATGTGAGTACCGTTTGAATGCGAAGTTAGGAATTATTTGATAGGTAGGAGCTAGATTTGCTGGGTGATACCTACATTCTTCCATGGGCAAGGGCTTGACTCAAGGGTTTCTTCTGCAGGTGTGGAAAAAGCGTTGATCACGGCTGCACTGAAAATATGCTCGATATGCAAAGTGTGGCAAGTGGCCGGCACATTCACGATGTACAAAGACCAGTATTACATGAAACAGTTCGGGGCTAAGACAGAGCTTGAAGTTTACTATTCAGAATGGAGGACGGATCGGGGGCTGAGGATATTTCGAGGGACTGGGAAAACTGAGCCAAAGGTATCTTTCATGACTGCTTCAGTTCCCGAATCATTCCTGACTTCGTCTGAAGAAGCGCTGCCTCTCGAGCCATTGACAAGCGAACGTGCTAGGAGGTTTATAAATAAGAGGTTACACATATGGGATGAACTGGATATAAACAGGTACCTACTTACCTAATTTCATTCAACTCCTAAAGGTTGGGTAGGAAACTCGTGTGTAACCAAACATCCTGTTTTGGTCGTGGTTCGGTTCAGTGGTGTTTGTCTGAAATGGTTATTCATTGTGAACGTCAGGGCCACCAAGAGCGGCAAGAGATTTGGTAGACTGCTAAGACTAACGACCATCTTTGCACAACCTCAAGGCGGATTTCACCCTGAAGCACACGACGCGACACATCGTCGTTCTCAGAGCAACACTACATCATCATTTTCTCAACTTTTCAGGAGAGCGAAAAAAACCGATTTTCTAAAACAAATTATATAGTTTGTGTTCACAGAAGTGCATTAATGAATGAGGGGGATTGTAATCAGTATTGGAATCCATGTTAGTGGGAAGATGGAGTGATAAGAAAAAATAAACCAGAAAGACGCATGTTTATTCAATATACTTCCGTTTATCGAGGTCATTCAGGAAGGAATCGCATTATTTCCACTGGAAATGGTGATGGTGTATGGTGTTGCAGTGACTTCTGGTGTGTGGAGTTACTCAAACGACGATTGTAGTTCTTTCTGTGAGTAATGACGTTTCCAAATAGTTCAGTCGATCTGGGATTGTGCTTCCAGTGATAATTTTCACAAAAATGTATGATATTGTGGTGTTGCTCTGAGGGCGACGGCATGCTAACTATAGACACGAGAGGATGGCCGGAGCAGGAGCATTAGTTTCAAAGTTCCGCTCCAGCACAGCATGTCTGTGTTTATCAACACTCAACGTTTTTTGCCCATCATTTTTGATTTGTGAGTTCCAGCCAGCCATTCAGTTACCGAGGTCTTCAGAATTACACTCAGGAGGAGACGATACTTCTCCTGGAATTGGTTGAGAAGTGGAAATGGAATTTTGTTATTGTACTCACGGTCAGATATCGTCAGGAAGACATATTTTTGACAACATTTTTAATCTCTTCAACACTTTTGCGATAATAGTGAAGCGAAATATCTTCTCTAGTTGCTATATTTACGTTAATTTACATCTTCTTGGATTGGGGCTTCATTGTTCGCTCCGCAGTTAGAGGTGGCACTTCTCGTTCATGTCCATTGCCATATTGTGCCGCACCGCACAGGTACCAATAACTGCTTCAACTCTGTCTGTTCTAACTGTCAACGTAAAAACCAGTTCCTAGTCACTGTACCTATCATTTTATTAAGAAGATCAGGAAGATAAGACAGGCGGCGCTCGAGCGGAGCTTTGAGGAACTAATGCTCTCACTGAAATTTTCTCGGGTGGGGTAGTAGCTCCTCCAGGAGCACAATAAGGCTATTGTTCAGCATTGCGCCAATAGGGATTTGTCCACAGGCTAGATTGCTGACGCATTCTTCTTATACGCCTTGGCAAATAATTCATCATGTGTAGCGATTGGGTTTGATTGCCGACGTTATAGTTAGCGTTCTCACTGTCGAAACTACTGGATATTTTGAGATAATCCAACAATGGGAGACTCCGAAAGGGACCTACAAACCAAATTCTATTAAGTTTGGTTCATGGTAACCAAGGGGCCGCATACTGCATGCGGTGGACGGACAGAAAGTTTTCTGGTTCTACATACCTTGAAACACGAACATTTTGAGCCCCCCACCCTCTCCCCCCCAATCAGAATCAGCGTCGCTGAAGACCCTATTATGCCGATATTTTCAGCTTGATTCTATTTGAGTCACCGTGAAATTTATGGAGAGTACCTATCGCATAACGCCATAGAAGGGCCCGTCTGATTGACTCGGTCAGGGTAAAAGTGCCAACCTCAATCAAGTTGATAGTTTCTCATTGACTGGAATCTAGTTGTTTTCATCTACAGGGTGTTCCACTTTTGGGCGTGCCACCGGCTATGGCTCGATTCTGCTATTAATTTCCAACAAAAAGTTCCTCCTAGAAATTTGTCGATAAACGCTTCATTTTCGAGTTATTTCGATTTTATGATTTTTTTCTTATATTCGACCTTATACCGCAAAAATGGCCATGACTCCCTTAAATTACACTGTACAGTTAAAAATAAGGCCACCGTTCGAAATAGCGTTACATTTTCCATCACCCTAATGCCCAGTCACAAATTTTTAAGTGAATTCAACAGGTGAAAATTGAGCCTCAATCGCCAAAGTTGTAAAATTTTGGAAATCTTTAGTTTTTTTCCAACGTTTGTAAACCTGAATAATTCTGCATGGTTTTTGTGTGTACTGTTACCCTAAAATTTGTCTTAGAAACTCAGGTTTCCAACGGTATACTCCTTTTTATTTTTACCATTTTTTTAGAGGAGAAAATGTTGTTTTAATGCAGAAAAACAAAACGTGCAATTTCCGTCTACATTGAGGGTTTTCCGTGAAAAAAATTACCTTTTCATTACTTGGATTGTTGGGGAGCTATGAGTCGGTAGTTACGTAATTTTTTACGCTGAATCTAATGGTGACACTCCTCGACTAGGTAAAACCTGTTTTTTTAAAACTCCTCAAGCGTTCATTAGGCGTTAAATTTGATTTTGTAAACCTTAATAATTCGGCATGTTATTTTGGTACTGTAACCGTATAAGTTTCCTTTTGTATACATCCTTGGCCAACAAATGGCGCTGTATTGCGAAAAAACGTGGATTTTTTGGGGCAAAATCAAGGTTTTTCCTTCTACATATTGGCCCTCGGCTCTTTTGATTGGAACAGTCGGCATTAATGGGCGCAGTAACCACCACCTATTTATTAATTTATTTCACCATTATATTTCGTTATTTTTTATAATTCAAAATTCCATTTTCTCACCAAGGATAGATGAAAAAAAAAGACATTGGAAAGCCGGGATTTTAAGGCAAATTTTTGGGTTACAGTACCTACCAAAATAACATGCAGAATAATTATTCGGGTTTATAAAATTAAATTTTACGCTTGCAGAAGGCTTGAGAAGTAAAAACAGGGTTTACCTAGTCGGGGAGGCTCGGGACCATTCGATTCAGCGTAAAAAATTACGTAAATTTACTCCTCAACACCACAAGTCATGAAAAAGTCATTTTTTCACGAAAAAACCTCGACTTACACGAAAATTTCACGTTCCCTCACCCCCATTAAAACACGATTTTCTTCTGTAATAAAAAACGTAAAAATAAAAAGGAGTATACCGTTGGAAAGCTTCTAAGGAAACTTTTAGAGGGTTCCAGAAGAAAAAAACACAGTATTATTCGGGTTGACAAATACCGGAAAACTTCCAATTTTACAAATTCCAGAATGTTACAAATTTGGCGCTTGAGGCACAGTTTTCACCTGTTGAATTCGTTCGTGATTGGGCATTAGGGCGATGGGAAAAAAATTAGCGCTGTTTCCAATGATGGCCTGATTTTTAATTTTACAGTGTGATTTGAGGGAGTTTTTGTGGTATAAGGTCGAAAAATCGAAATAACTCAGAAACGAAGCGTTTATCGAAAAATTTCTCGGAGGAACTTTTTGTTGGAAATCAGTAGTAGAATAGAACCCTAGCCGGTGGTGCACTCAAAAGTGGAATATATAAACAACCACCTACATTATTGACACATTATACCTACACATTAAACGGCGTAGTACCGTTTAAGGAATTTTTACTTATTCCGAACATGAAGTGGAGCCATCTTGTATGTAACTCGTAATTTCTTACATAGTAGGTTACGTACCTACTTATTTACCGTCACTGTAATTCCATCTGCCTATCTACAGAGCTTGCCTGTGTTTGTCGAACCCTGTTGGTGCTAAAAGTCATAAAATGCGAAGGATGAAGAAAAGAAGAAGCCAAGAACAGGAAGGCAGTGGGCTCGGCCAAAGCCTGGCCAAAGTCTCGTCATCGAAAAAGTTTACCATAACCTTCTAGGTCCTTTGTTTCTATAGAGTAAATAAAGTTATTGTATTGAGCTGACTTCTGTCTTACATGTACTTGAGCTTGTCCTACCTTCGTTTGGATGAACTAATTATAATAAAATAGGGAGATGTTGCGGGTGGGGATGGAGGGTCCAATAGTTCAGGAAGTTTATGCACCTTGACAGACTTAGTATCAGGAGAAGCAATTTGGGAAGGCCTTACAAAATAAGCAGTGTATACCTCACACTAACACTGGTATGATAATGTGTGGGTACGACTTCTATCGAAGTATACAAATAATTAAAAATGAGTAAGCGTACCTAAATATCTAATGTTTATGTGAAAAACTATCAAAAAAACGAAAATTCGATAAAAGTACATTGATCCTTATCCACATTATCCAGTTCAAATCTGAAGTGTACGATTTTATATTAGTTGAATTTGAGTTCCTTCCAGACCTAGGTACCAACATGAATTCGACAGGTACTGTCTAGTTTGGTTGGGAAAATTTCATATGTCGGTGGAATTTCATATGTATGTACCTACTAATACATTAATTGGCTGCAATGGGTCCGAAATCAGAGCCACTGGGTGACCTGTGTTGAACTTCGTTTACACATAGTTAGGTGCAGTGCTTCTATAAACCAGTAAACTTTTTTAAATGTCAGTTGGGAAATTTTAGATGTGATCCTCCAGTTATGATACTGCAATTTTTGAGAGTATCCAAAACATAAATTCATGATTCTTTTCTTTTTCGTTAGTGATAGCAACAGTGATGGTTTCTATCCAATAACCTTATTATTTATAATATTTATGACAACTTGTCCTCTAGGGTGCACTGCACTTTGCTCGAAGTCTGTCACTGACTCTGATACCTACAGCACTCAGGGGTTTATTTCTGCTTGCATACCTAATATTTATTATCGGATGTTCACTTGTTAGAAATGGCGGACCATCTATTCCCAGAGTCGACCACCTACGTCCACAGCTACCGGCCTCATGTGATACTCACAACTCCGCAGCAACACGTCTCTGCGGAGGCGACCATCGTGGAGTACCACCCACCGCCGTTGGCGAGGAAATATCCAGCAAAAGCTGAGACCGTCACGAAACATGTAGAGTTAGTTATTTGATGAGTATGTCTATTATTAGTCAAAAGCTCGGTAGGTAGGTATTACGGCACTTGTTAGGTTGTGCAAGCACCTGCCTACCTAGGTACAGGATGTTTCGTGCAGAGGTTTCAAGTTGGTGCAGTTTGGAGAACTTTAAGCTGAAAATTTGTTCTCATGTTTAAGATGATCGTGGGTCTGTCGACGTGATAGAAAGTGGAAAATTCGAAACCTATAGTGTACCTATAAATACACCCACTGCGCAAACGCCGACTAGGCTAATAGGTAGGTAGGTACGCTGTTTTACATACACTAGTGATGAAGGAAGTTAACTGTCTGTTCCACACGTAAGGGAAATATAAAACTCCTTGGCTATCTGACCAGAATACTCGTCGCTGACCAGCAAGATCTTGCTTAATAGTTAGTATTAATATAACTTAAATCACTCGCGGCGGAATAGTGGAAATCCATAGCAAAAAACTACAGGATAAAAATAAAATAGTCTATTTCCACGTACACTAGCAAACTGTAGACCGTTTGCTAGTGTACGTGGAAATAGATTATTTTATTTTTATCCTGTAGTTTTTTGTTAGTATTAATATTTGGACTGACAGCAGTCGAGGACCAGATCCACCAGTTCCTCTGAAATTAATAGTTGCTTAGTACCTACTTTTGCAAGTATAGGTGTAGGTAAGTAGGCATTTGAGAGCGGTTAATGCAACACTTACCTCAGGACTATTATTTATATAGGTAGGCACTGGCTCAATGTCAACAGTTAGATATTTGTGGAGAACATAATCAAGAAAGATATCCACCCACTTGTTGGTTCGTAGGGATTCATTCCAACCCCGTAAGGAGGCTTTAGGGAAGAAATCGGATGCACCGGTACAAGCAACCACAGGAAACGTGAATATAAGTGACCTGACGGCTGAAGAAAGAGCTTTTTTCCTGTCCAAAACATACAGAACAACATACGACGACTACGCGAAGACTGTGGCACTTTCCGCGATGAGCCAAGCCGCGTTGAAACAGCCTTTCAGTCGCCTGGACGACCAGATGCTGATGGTAGCAAGCTGTCCAGATAATACTTACCTACCTAATATGAAACTTATCAGATTCCGGCTTATTTAAAAGTTTAAAACAAATACACTAGAATATTACCACTAGTGGTCTTAAAGAACAAATGTTGTTCCAAGGTGCTAAGTTCTAATAATGATGATAATCAAGTGTACCGATATGAATTAGTTTAAAAAAAGAATTAGAAAATGGCACTAAATAAATGAAATACCAACTACGCAAGTCCGTTTTATGGTTAAAATGGCCATGTAAATAGGTACAAGTTCAATTAACCATAAAGGGCCGGAGAAGCAGCGAGAGCAAATATCTACAACTCGTAGGTGAAATACATAGGTAGGTACCTACCTACCTAATCTAGCAAAATCCAGCTTTCCTACGTTTTTTTTGTTTTGTTCAGAGTAATCCAAACCAAATTGTTATCCGAATGCCAAGTGTGAGGCATTTCCCATGCAAAAAACTTTGAAGCTAGGAAAATCGTTAGAAACTAGTACTTATACCCCGGAAAAGGGGCAGGGATTACTATTAACACCATTTGGCCATGAAATAGAGATTACATAATTCGTTTTTAGGATGGCGGTCTATTACAGGTTGTTCATAAATGAGGTAAACGGCAGGCAATTTCGATCGCGGAACAACCTGTTTACACAAGGAGCACTATCACTGATAGGAACTTTAGTTGGAGATCGTCCCAGATCAAGCAAAACACTCGCATGGTTGGTAGATGTTTTGACATTATTGTTTGTTCGTCAAACAGGTTCTAAATGCCACCAAGCCGAATTTGGCCCACTACGGATTCGGGCTACCGAATAAATGTTGCGTTGCTTGGGGAACCGCCCAGTCACGGACTCTTCCTTCAGAGGCTCGGGAACGCGTCGTGGAGAAGCGAAAGATATCTAATCCTTTCCCTGGCTACCCAGAGAAGATGTACCCGCACATAGCAACAGGCGAGTTATCGCCGCACTACGACGGATCATTCGCCTTCGGGTAAAATACGAACCGAAGTACCTACCACTGGCTAAGAGCTCCTGAGTGACTACCTACCAAATGTACCTACCTATGCATTACAAATTAACACTCAGATGCCGGCACAGTACCCCTAGATCCTCGGAGTGCATTTTATAGTTTTGGGCGTTTTTTCTTGACATTACGGATAGTAGGCCCTAGCTAGGTAGGTATCTAGCTTGGGGGGTTCTAAAATAATAATACAACTCCGAAATGATTTTGAACTAATATACTTATTGATAAAACGTTGGAAAGACCATTTTAAACCACGCAACATTTTAAAAATTGAGAATTACCGACGAGAATCAGCAATCAACCTCATACACGTTTTGTCTGCAATAATTAATGAAAAGAACGGTGGATGAGAAGAATGGTTTTACCACAGATTTCTAAATGATGAAAATGTATTGTTGAAGTTACAAAACAATAATAAACAAATTTGAAATTGGGAAATCTGGAAAAATTGAATTATTCATCATATTTATTTATACATAATGTAGAAGGAATATCGTGACGTCATGTAGAAGGATTATCATGACGTCGTGTAGAAGGACTATCATGACTCGCTGCCATTACTTACATTGTGTATCGATAAGTACGTAGGTACCTATATTTAAACATTCAAATTTTTTCTGGTTTTTCAATTTCAAATTTGTTTATTATTTTGTTACTTTAATACTTTTTACATAATTTAGAAAACTATAGTATCTACCTACCTACTATGTAAAATATCTGCAGAGTAAAATACTGTAATGTCTAGAGCTTGAATGTCAGTATTCGTAAACAAAACCTTTCGGAGTGAGTCAGCAGATTGCTTGCCATATACATGTGTTATATTTTTTTTGGTGGGTATTACCTACCTACTTGAGATTTGTTGAACTGTTTTAAGTATAGATGTTGTTGAAAGCAGTTGACTGTTCCAAGTATACCTACCTAACCTTATGTTCGTACTCGTAAAAATAGGTACACTGGGCATCAGCGTCACTTTCTCGAGTACCCCGATGATGTTGGTGGTCTTCTAAGAAGAGATTTCCCAAAATACATCCCCAGAAATTTGACATCGAATCAAGCATCCCTCGTTCACAAGCCTATACCTCAGTGTGAGAAGAGACAAGAAATGTCATAGGAGTATGGCATAAAATTAATGAATAAATATTATTCATATTATATGTTGATATGAACTGCCTACGCAAAATTCATTGTACCTACGTAGAAATTACTATTGAACTACTGCGATCTAATTAATATTGAAATTAATTATTATTGGATTTAAAAAAATATAGTTGGAGATTAGGAACCTACCTACTCTCCCCATGAACAGCAGAAACATCATCATCTACTACACCCCTTCCGATTTACACACCCAACGTCCGAAGAAATTTTATGCTCGCGCAGTAGGCATTCGAAAGTAGGCCTTCCGTGGTAGTAGAAATTTCCCACCTTGGTACTGGAAATGAATTTAGAATGGAATCCTAGTTAGTTGGATTCAGCCTTACCTAAAGTATTTTTAATGTGAGTTCGGAATTGAACTGATCGTTCGGAAGATACATGGTTAGGTACTTACATTAAGTTGAAGTTCGCAGTCTTTCACAACGACTTATATATCAGCTAGGTGCTACAGTTGTAATGAAATTGTAATGGAACTTGAGTAGGTGTTGACTAGGTTTGTTCTCCACAGCACTTCACTGGAGGATGTAGAGGTCTGAGTGATTTCACGTAAGCGCATGAAATACCTACCACTGCCGTCCAACACGGACGATATTAGAAAATGTACCACTCCGTAGGTAATTATGGAAGAGATTTCCCACAGCTCGGTACATCACTGTTTTACTCCCATGAAACCGCGTTAAATACCTAACCTACTAAATCGGGAGTTTCGGAATAGGTAACTAAATTTGAACGGTGTGGCGGCTGCACATCTCATAAAAACTTCCTCCGCCCGCAACGGCCGAGAAAATTTATTCCAACGGCGATAAATGCTATAATAATTTAATACGTCTACATCATAATTATATAAGTGGTGGAGGTGATGCTGGAATATATTATTATAATTGTTTAGTTGGATATAAAGTTATATACGGCTGGATGTATATGATTATTTAACTTGTATGCTGCTAATAAAGCAGACGCAGACGCAACCTAATGAAAAACCGATGTTATTAGCAATAAAATCTAATTGCTAATTGCTGAATCCCTCGCAATGAGTCACTCACAATGTAAATGAAGTCATGTTGGTAAACATTTTACGTTGGTAGGGATCTCTGCGTTTTAGTGACAGGCATTGAGTGCCTACAAATTATTGCTCCATTTTCATCTCGTGAAGAATTCGATGTGCCCGCGGTTGGGGTTTGCGTTAGTGTAGGTAAATTACAGGTTTGAATATGAACCGGCTGATCGAATGCACGACGTACAAGCTGAGGGAGGAGCTGGAAGATGTGCTGCAGCCTTGGCCTATGAATTTGGCACACGCTCGCACTTTGAGCGATTTGGAACTTCATGTTCACGGGGCTCATCTGCCACAGGCTATGCCTCCTGTGTATTCTGAGGAGGCGGAACAAATCAGATGGCAGCACGTGAGCTCGTTATGAATATTTTTGTTTTGTGTGGCCTTACATAAATAAGTATGTAGCATTAATAGTTGGATATTACAGGCACAAGGCATGTACCTACATGCGAGTAAGATCGTATTGAGCATAACATTTTAAATAAGAGAATGGAGACAGCGGAAAGATGTGGTAGGTTCAACTCCTGCCATATTCAACCTCTCCTTTTTTCAAATATATAAATCATTCCTGGTTTCATTTTAACGATATCCCGATCGGCTGGATGAAATACCTACAATTGATAATTTATTTCAGGAGACATCCTCCTTAAATGAAAAAGTAGGCATCTAGTTTTATAGAGGATCGCCGCCATTCAGAATAAGGATACGCTAGGTATCCTTATCCTGAACTACTTTCCTACTTTCAGGTCCTCAGTTCTCAAGTCTGGTAGCGAAAGATCTAAATAACATTCAATTTACAGCTGTAGAACCAATAAATTATATCATTTTCGTCCCACCCATACGCGAAACACAAAAACCTTTCAACGCACTTCTGGTTAGAAATTTAGGATGATGCATATTTGTGTTAGGTCGAATGAATGTTCAGGGGTGTAACAGATTTTTGAGTGAATGCCAAAGCCTCTATGAATCCCAAAGTGAAACGTAGGACTCTATGCATGGGACAACATGAAGTTCTATTCAACAACTTTACTTTCCGAGAATTCCTTGACCGATTTCACCCAAATTTGATTTTCATTTTTTTTTCATTTGATTTTTTCATTTTCATTTTCATTTAATTTTTCACACAAATAGGTCCTGCCGTTGTAAAAACATTCCAGCGACCCAGCTAATTTATTAAACTTGTGGGTCCGCTGCCCCATCTTCAGTAAAACGGATACAACTTGTACCTACCCCGAATTAGCTGTTTTTGGAGTTGGCGGCGTTTCCGGCGCCTACTGGCACCGTCATAGTACCAAAACCTGTACAGAAATGTCTGACAGTCCTTTGAGTATACCCTGAAAATGTTATGCTGTGGGACCCATTATTTCCTGTGTTTTGGCTCTTGCGCCGTCACTCTTGGTGCCATGGCGCCTCTTCCTGACGTCATCGAGACCCCAAAAACTAAACAGCGAATTCGGAAGGCCCAACGAGCCTACCCTCAAAATTTCAAGTAAAATACCCAAAATAGCAGTGTGTAGCGCGGTACAGACACCCGCAGATGTCGCTCGGATCTAAGTGAGAAGCTTCACTGACGTTCGGCAATAAATGATGCAAACGATACGAAAGTAATCTATTGGTACTACCCACCCACTTGGGAGAATTGGGGGGGGGGGGGGGGGACAACAACAGAAACACCATCTTGCCAAAATTGCAGAATCATAGTGAGGTCATCAATGTGAATGTTACAGTCACCATTGAAAACCAAATACCTTCTGGAGCACCAAATGACAGCGACCGAAGACGAGAAAGCAAGAGCCAAGAAAGCTGTGGACGAGGGGATGGAAGTGCTGGACAACGCACCGCTGATGCCCGCGTTCAATCTTTGTGACGACTTCCTGGAGCAAGCAGAGGAACCCGACGACAGCTGGGCTATGTTGGATTCAGAGGACGAAGTTCGTTTTAGGTTTGTGCTCTAATTGAATAGTAAAGATGAAAATCTCTAATTTAATTCATGAGACATTAGAATCCGACAATAATGATCAAATTTAAATTAAATAGGCTACATTTTGTTTCCTTTGCAGATTAGAAAAGTTTCTGAAGCGCATGAGATTGCACTACAGCGATTATGTTACAACTGGGGATGAGAAAACCTACGAACAACCGAAATATGAGCTTCCTCCGATGAGGAGAGCGAAAATACGTCCAGCTTATCATGATAAACGGTTTGTGTCTTATTGTGAAGATTCATGTTCAGGCTTGCCGAAGTACAGTTCAGGAACTGGAGATCGTTATGTTCAATTCCTTGGCTGATTGCAACATTTTCCAGTGAACAGTATTTTGATACCGAATAGGTAAACTCGAATTAAATCGTGTCAATTTTTCTTCACTCCATATTGAATAAACACAGAGTTGGTAGGTATGTAGGTAAAAGTCATCAAGTATTTGCTGGCTTGATGTTGGGTAGAATTTCTGTTAGGTACATTTAGAAAGTTACCCAACCCAACAGGATGCGTGGGAGAGTAGGTAGGTAACCTACGTTCTAACCTACTGTAGTTTGTTGTTTCCATTTCTTTTTATTCAGGCAACCATCGCTATTTTCACGTAATCAAATAATATTTAACTCGCACACCCCTCTAAAATAATATGACCTTGTACACGCTCCCTGTGCTCCCAGGCGAATGATGTTATCTGATGTAGGCATCTAACAAGTTTCATACGCCGAGATTCGAAGCTTATTGATGTTATTATACAATTTGCCGAGGTACCTAGTATAAATGTACGGCCTACATGTACGTTTAGGTACATTAGGTACACTTCATAGGCCTGTGAGGCTATGAAGCAAGCAATTTAGATACTTTCAATACAGTTCTTCTTGCAGATGTGACGACAAAAGGAAGATGTTGCCTCAGGTTTTTGAAGCTCCCCCCTATCCGGAGTACTGGCTCTTGAAGAAAAAACCTAAACCTTCGAAGGAAAAACCAGAAGAACCAGTGCCCACAGAAGAAAAACTCCTTTGATGACAATAATAATGTTGAACCACTACACATAACATTGGTGTTTCGATGCAATATGAATAAAACGTCTCCACTGCAGTCAAACTTCCCGACACATTCTATTAGTTTACATTATTTCTTGTGAAGACAACGACTCCTTTACTTCTTCACCAATTTTCATTGGAAAATGGAATAGTTCTTGAATCACAGAGCATTTTCGTCGATCGTCGTGTAGGTAACAGCATTTTCGAGCAGAATCTGGGTTCTAGATCATAATGTGGAGCTAGAGAAGGAGTAGGTATCTACCCCAAATACATCAATGATTGGTTGTAGTGATGCTACTGCTAGCAATGCATTTTCCCCCTGGATTCAGAGGCAGTTTTAAACTGAGGTAGTCTTTGCCCAAATCGCTCAGCCCCCTACGCTGGGAAACCGGCGACGAATCCCAAGAACGTATGAAGCCATAAAGAAAAACAAGATATCTACGAAGCACCCATCCCGGAACAAAAGTACGGAATCCCTCGATGGGAGGGAAAACGGTTGAGTGCGCGGCACTGCCTCACCATTTCCCCCAAGATTTTTTCACCAAGCAAAATCTTGACAAGAGAACTTGAAAGAAAGTATGTCCAAACATGCTAAGACACCCTGAGTATTACGAGTATTAACGGACACCTGTGTGAAAATACTCAAGGTCGAAACATCCAATAGGTATAACTCCTAAAAATATTGTACACAGTATTGTGTACAGATATTGTATATATTTTGTTCACTAACTGGTAAATAGCAGGTTTAGTAAAATATGCGTTTTGGTGAACCAGTGGATGGTACACACTCTGAATGGTGATTTTATGCAGTACCTATCCATCTTTACCTGTACCTACCAACAGAAGCTATAGGAAAATTTTGCTAGGGTTGAATAGAAATGAATGAATATACGAATAATACTTTAATGCGATCTCAACTTCTTATAAAAATTACTAGTCTGAATGACTGAACCTATCAAATACCTACCTACGCTACCTACCTAAGCAATAATTTAGGAATCCACGAACAGTTTACATTTTTCAGAGGTACGCTGGTGAACGTCTATATAAGGACATGAGTTTTCTACCTTGTCATATTCATCTCTGTTTCATTACATAGATATTCACCCACTAAAAAACGTTATTTTTTTTTAGATATACTTTTTAAAATTATATTTTATAAATATCCTTAATAAATAAATAAATAAATTTATACAACAGCTTAACTATTTGTCAGTGACCTGATTTAAAAACTCAACATAAAACTAGAGATGGGTCTTAACAACTGATGTTAGGGTAAGATAATCGAAATTTGGTGGGAGCTTCGTTGAGTAGAGTAAATCTGGTCACCGCTACAGCTACGCGCGCTTGTAGAGCATTTACCTATTTCTTTTTCACATACAACTCCTATAAGTACTGTGCGTTCAAATTAAATAAAGTAATGTCCGCATTCGAACACTGGACTTGAACACATTAAACGTAAAAAAAAAAAATCACTGAAACGAAGCGCGCGTATCATTTTTTTCTATCAGGTTATCAAGATGAACATAATTACATCACATCATAATCATTTCAAGCGGATAAATACCTGAAAGAAATACAGTAGATATACGGAACGAGAATAAAAGAGAGAGACTAATATTTACAAGAAAGACACTAATAATTACCTAGTTTAAAGGTAGTACAAAAAGGGACGAAAATACTTCATAAATGGACGGCTCCGAGAATGTGGCATTTTCAACTACCTATGAGTGTATTTTCCTGCGAGGGTAAAAAAGAAACCAGTAAGTAAATAAAGGAGTGTACCATTTTATAGAGGAATAATTAGATTACTACAATTATTGTACTACTGCAATTATTGTTCTACTGTTGTTGATACTGCATAATAAGGGAGAACAGTAGGCACATAAGGATTATTTTCACCTCAGGAAATGAACTCCAACAGATACCACGATTACTATAGTACGAATAATATCACAATAAGTAAAAAATACCCGTGAGTTTATGTAGGTAACAGACTTGTTAAAAAATGATAGTAATAAACCAATTTCTTTTACCCTCGGGAAAATCTCTAGTTGTTTGTATCTGATTTTGTATGGGTAAGGTGCATCAATAGGAGTGTCCTATTTTTGGGAATTGAATACTCACTCAAGGGCTGGTAGAAGTCGAACGAGTCTTATTTTTATTTCGATAACTTGAATTATATGAATGTATAATCCAATTTATATCAATATATAAATAAAGTTTTGATGGATTGATTCAAATCAAGTTTGAATACATAACGTGATTTCAATCAATTCATCTCTTGGACCCAGGGGAAATGAGTATTATCTTCGAAAATTCGCTAAACAGACACAATCGTAAAACATAGCTTCCCGTTCAAATGGGGTTTTATGCTGCCCGAGGAAACCTAATTATGAACTGTTTTCGTTATGATCGTTCGATGTTGATGATGTCGCTTCCAAAAACTGCTTGGTTATTCCATGAGATCACCCAGTTTTTCGCGATAATTATACGAGCAATTAAGTAGGTTTATTCTGGTGGAGGAAACAAACAAAAGATCATACGGAATACAAATGGGTCCCAGTTGTTCAAACATTCGACTCATGTCAGCCCGGAAAGGCACTCGGAAATGAAATACATTCAAAACTAGTCATCGTAAGAATAAACAGCTAACCTCGTTTCAACTAAAAATCACGATATAAAACAAGAATTCCAAAACTTTTTCCTAGGAGCGTTGAGGAGCATAACCACTATTATCAATCAATATTATTAATTCTCGATCGGGCAAGTGACCGGGACTTACTACCTATATCTCTCATGAATTTCATCAACATTTAACTAGGTACCTACTTCTTGTAGTTGATTCAGCATTGAAGTTATTACGATCGAAACATATTTCAATTTATTCTTATTTAGAAGCAGCTAATTTGTTTTTATTGGGTTTTAATTACATCTATTAATTTTGATACAGAGAGTGTGAATATTGTGATTTTTAAAATTTTCCGTGTCATTCAAATTCCCAATTTTGTAGAATATTGTGCGTGCCCAGTTCCGAACGGAATAATAATATACCTACATGTAGTTTCAAATAATTTCGATTATCAGTCTATTATATTCAATTTTTCATTACTTTACCGCTATCAGGAATGCACCAATTAAGGGAAAGTGGGGAAGATTCATCAAGGGATGTCAACCTCACGTTGGCCCAACAGCCCACATATTTTTCAGTACTGACGCAAATGCCACGTAAAATACGCATATATGTACGTAAAGAGTAGCTATCATTACGGACGGTGATCATACAAGTCTCTCAGTCGGTTTTACTGATGAATACAGCAAAATGTAAAATGTAACGAAAATGGGTCAGGTGTTACGTGGCTCAAATACCCTTGTGCATTTTGAAGGTACCTAGCAAAGTGATACAGAAATACCATATCACTAAGCCCGAGCACCCACTTGGCCGACGATTTTAGGATTTTGTAATTTTATGAATACAAAGGCTTTCCTGCGTATTGACAGAGCTGGCTGGAAATTTGAAACCGAACGAGGCGAGCTGTTTATGGTAGCAACATTATCGTTATAATTTAGGTCATTCGATTTCATCTAGAATGGCCAAATCCGTGGCTGATAAGCCCGTGCGTTCCAAACGCTCTCGATCCAGAACTTCGTTGTTCTTACATAATAATTAGTTTTTTCGAAAAAAAAGCTCAGTTCTTATTTAAGATTCATGAAACACCTCGGGCTGGTGGTGAGCTGAGGCGAGGGTGAGAGGAGGGGTTGCTTGGAGAGTCTTTTGAGTCGACAGCACATGGCGGCCAGGGCGACGCTGAGGATTGTTATGACGGTGGCGAAAGCGGCAGACAAAGAGGCGACCAGACCGCTCCGTAGGCAGACTGAGTTCCCTAACGTTCTCGCACCGGTGTCTGAAATATTGGGCACGTGATATAAAACATGTAATCCACGGATTGGTTGAGATGGCCTGAAACTAGGCTGCCAATCTTATAAGACCATCCCTAAACCAAAATCTACAAAGAAACAACAGGTTACAGTCTGAAATTGATGAAAATTATATGAGATCATATATCTGGACACCAACCTACGTACCATCCAAATTTCACCTTATTTCGACCATTTTTCTGGTTAGTACGGTCGTTCGAGGAGTTTTCGCATGCACAAATGAAAGTTACTTTCTAATTTTGATGAGTTTTTCGGTCACACAGGTCACAAAACATGCTTTAATTTCGGGTTTTTATCGTCATATTCATATCTGGGCTAGTTAAGACTATTGAAAGCTTCTTGGATAAAAATATTGGTTTATGATAAAAATATTGAAGATTGTCGAAAACGTCGCAAATCGAACACCTAAAGCTTGGACCGGTTTTGAGGGGCAGAGCCTAGCTTGACAGAAAACAAAACTCGGCGATTCGCTTATTTACTTACTTCGAACTAAACTATCAAACATACTCTTGCTCAAGATGCCGATAATGCAGCGATACTGAGCAAAGGTTGGAATACGGTAAATCGTTACTGTAACCACTGCCAATACTCCTCGAACGACTGTCAACGTTCCTCCTACGAATGGGAATGGGGAAAGACCACGGGCGTCGGGACGGAAGCGAAGGGTGAACCACACCCCGCATCGGCAGGCGGAAGCTCTAGTTTTGTGGCGCGTGACGATTTCAGGCGGTAGGTCATCGCAAAAGCATGTACCATGCTAAAATGTGAATACTGGCCATAATTGAAAACATTACCTACTCAATGAATCTTACCAAAGTAAACCTCTCAACGTCCATATATCTACAAAATGCGTCCAGGACAATCGAAGACATTTGGTCCAATCTGCCAGTCTATCTGCGATTGTACGCAATATTTTATTTCATCATACTTGCTGTAAGCATACTAATTCTAGTTCTTTCTCTCCAAAATTTGTGTACAAAGATCTTCGGCACGCAGATTCTATTCAGAATTGAACGGCAAGTCTCCGAGGCGGCTTTGTATGCGTCTGTTAGGCGATTTGTGTAAACATGATATCCTTGTGTAGCGTTTTAGGTACTTATCGGTTAACGGGAGGCCACTCATCTATTCAGAAGTCCCAAACAACCTGCTCATTCACGGGATAGTTTCTGGGATTGTTCATCTTTTTTGAGATGCGAGCGCCAGCGAGCATCCAGATCGCTTGACAATGCATTCCACTAATCTATTCAGAAGTCCCAAACAACCTTCAGCTTTTTTTGTAAAACAAATTTGAAAGAATTGTAAAAAATCGCGTCTTTACCCAACTTGGTACCGCCTGCCACACGTTCCACGTTTGCCATCATTCGACACTGACTGAAAACACATCCAGACAACGAACGAAAGCGATAACTAATAATTCAGAAAAATAATTTAAATAATTTTAAATCGTTAAATGAGTGGCCTCCCGTTAACCGATAAGTACCGCGTTTTATATTTCTGATTCTATTCAACCAACATTGAGGACAGGCAAACAACATAACAATGCCTTTGAGATTTGCGAGCCATACTCGTACGAGGAAGCTATACCGCAATACCATTCGAAGCTATACAGCTATACCATTCGAAAATGTGACAGTCTGTGAATCGACTGATCAAGTCGAGTCAGATTGGTAACTTACTGTTGGTGAGAAGGGGCTCTTCAGGTCCTTCTTGCAGCACTCGTAAGCTCTGGAAGAGCGAAATGTTCTGGGATATGTTGGCGGCAGGTGCTAGCGTACTATGGACTTCATCTATAGACCTTTTCCTCAGTTCTTTGGCGTTTCTCCAGTGGCACGGCTGACTCTGAAGTGTAATGTAACATAAATGTAATAATATAGATATCTCCTTTAGGAGCAGGGTACAGAAGGATAAAACCGATCACATGAAACGACAATGCAACTTACGGGACATCTTCCATGACACATCCGGACGTCGCATTCAATGTAGAGAGCGGGAGAGCCGGTGAATCTAAACGTCTTCATATAAGCGAACACCTGTGTTTCGAAGACACCGGCTTCGGACCAAGAACCTCGGAATCGCGATATCAGCTTATCGTCCACTGGGCATCTGAGATAAAGGATTGTGTCAAATAAGAATTCAATAGTTAAAATGCATTCATTCGGACAAAACTAGATGTCTAATGGCTGAGATTCGAGGAAAAAGGATCCAGCAGGAGCATCGAGTCATCGAAACTCAACACAAATTATGCTGCTGTGTGGAACCGCGGTATTAATTAGAAATCAGCGTTCATTAAACCGTCTTATAAAAAACATACCTCAACTGCCTATATCACTACTGGATTAGATATGGCCAAAATTCTTGAGATTGTTGAAATTAAAGAAAGTATAGAAATCAAAAAATTAATTGGCACTTAGGCACGTGTTCCTTTAGCTTCACGCATACCGATCCGCATGAAAATGGCATTAATTTCATACACTTACCCGTATTGATCGATCAGTTGAATTTTCTTATTAGCCCCATTGTGAGCGTAACAGTCGTTGACAACTATGTCAAAACCGTCTGAAAAGAATCGCAGTTATTACAGATCATAATATGACATATCAAGCTACTACTGAAGTATCATATTTAGTACGTAGAGGCTTAAAATGAAAAATTTTCACATGAAAAAACTATTGATATGAATGCTTACCGTATTTACTCCTCATGTAAATAATCAACGTGAGAGGATCACCAACACGGACAGGGCCTGCTACCCGGTTTCCGTTAGTTCCGTATCCGTACCTGAGAAGACAAATAGAGACATCACAAAATAATAGACATATACAAACGCATATGCATCAGGTGAAGATAAAGGACTATCAGATCGGGTTACGGAAATTAGACTTGGGCAACATACAGAAGAGGTCGGAATCATTAGCAATAGCGGCATCCCAAGAAGGAAAGATTAGCTTACCTATTTTTTGTGAGCAAATAGATACAAGTGGGTAGGTACTGTTTCATTCTCCTGACGTAATAATTGTTAGCTGTATTACAAATTACTTTCACCCACCTACGACCATGGGTGAGGTCAAAATAGCCGACCTGTGATAAACATCATGGTGTTCTCAAGAGCGAAATCGCAATAACCTCTAGGATGCGGGAAACGCTTCTTGATTCGGCGGTGTCAAGAACATTGAACAAAATGACGCATGGGCCATACGAAAGCAGTCCTAGTGATTTTTCCTCAGGTTCCATTGTAGCAGACGTCTAACGCAAATCAGGACGCTGGGCACCTTACATTAATATGGTATCTCTAGCCAGCAATGATGATAACACAAGTATGTACCTTATTTCCATGTAGCATTCCGGTGGCGACAAGGTAAATACGACTGGGTTTCCTGTTGCAACTCTGGAAAATGAAAGACATAGGTTTATTACCTATTATTATATATTATAACCCATGTGTATGTATGTATTCTAACAACCCTAACATTGGGGTTGACCAGTAATACCCCATACTCTACCAACAACTGATAAAATACCTGTTTTCAAAGTTTAATTTTGATTATAGATGTCGATAACATTACACCGTCAACCGGAGGTACATTTACAAAATGCACAAATCTTACTCGACGTCAAGGAAGGGGAAGGTGACAGTTTTCCAGAAGTCATATCCGTATTCGCAAGTGACTTTGAAGTGCTCGTCCCATTCTTCTTCTATCAAAGGGTTGTATTGGACCGTTACAGTATTCCACATTAGGTTTTTCTGTAATAAAAAAATAATAATTGATGTCTTGAATGATATTCAACATTAACAAGTTGCATGAATAGTTGCAAGTTTGTGTTAGGGCAGCAGTAAAATTGGTTATAGCAGGCTGGAGGAGTTAGGGGCGGAACGCGAAGGATATTCAACAAACACTGATTATATGGGGGTTTAACCGTGATTCCACATCATGAAATTCAGGACATGAAGCTTTGGAAAATCGAACCAGGATTTTCGGAATGAAGGTAGGTTACTGGTTATTTGCAGTATAGGTACTACACGACACCACTCGCAACCAAGATGGTAGCGATCATCATTATTCCCCACACATAATGAGTATAATCCCATGCAGCATGTATGTGTGGTGTATCAACGCATACACCAACAGTTACAATAATAATTTACCTAGACGATGTCCCATACCTACGCCTACGCGTAGAATGTTACTATATATAGGTATAATAATAATAATACGACCAGCCTACCTCCAATCAGCCCAGCTCGTACCAGCACGGGCAATTAAGTTCTAACCATAATAGACTCCTAGATTAGACCTTTTGACCTCTCAGCAGCTTCCTTGTAATTGGCCAATTGAACCAGCCCTCCTGTATTTGGGGCGCCATCCTGGTTATCAGACCTAAACATCAGGATGCTGAGAAGGTGAGCAGTGGCCTGGCGGAAGCTGTAATCAATTTTCGCTTTTCTGTCTCTTTGTTAGGGATATTGGGGGCAAGACGTCCTCCCGAGGTCTCTCCCGAAAACTCCCCTTTGCCAAGTGAAACGGAACGCAACTCTACTTGCCAGCCGCTATCCACTGGGTCCAGTTAGGGCCAACTGGAACGTAAAAGATCACCAAACCGTTCCCAACATCCAGCAGTGTCACCTCGTCTTCCATTGCGATGTTGTACCTTCAGCGAGACAGACGGGCTTCAGCTTCAATCAGACCTCCCCCCACCTTCCTTTCGCCCTCATCTAAAGAACAACAATCGCGGCATTGTCAAGGCACTTTTCTCATCTTCGCCCAGGTTCATTCCTAACAACTAGATTCAGGTCAACGAAACAACATACAACTTCCGAATCCTTTCGCTTTTCTCCAGAAAATCGGGATTATCCGATTGAATAAGCAAAAATAGCTATGCGTTAGAGACTGAAAAATCAACCAAGGGCACTTTTCCAGTGTCACGCTACTCAGGTTACTACTGGCCAGGATAAGGATAGAGGTTAACAATGGGAATTCAAGATAAAAACGGTGTATGGTTGACTGACCAGAAGTTCATGGGGACTGTACTTAGATACCAAAAGTTCAGTCCTCTACAGTATGAACAGAACATGATCGAAACGGCACCAAACAACATCAAAATCACATTACAAGCTCGTACGTATTTTGTTTGCATTTTGAAATGGGCCTTAGTCTCTAGTCATGAGACCGTTTTATTTTTCTATCATTACGCCATTTTATGGCCTTGGAGGCGAGCAGCTCTCCAAGTATCTAGTAGATTGAATATAATTATTTTTGATGTTCACCATTTCTATCTGAAGAAATGTGATACGACGAGGCAGTAATTACTTAGGTTAAGGTACTAGATTATTACAACACAAAGCGAGCTATGGGGTTGAAGAGCATTTGGAGTTATTCATAATTTTTGTACTTAATACTGGAGTGCACAATTTCATATTGATAACTTGGAAATTAAAATTTTCCCCTTGTTTTCTGCCTAGAATTTCCGACAAACAACTCATTATGAGGTAGTTTCCGTTATTGAACAGAATTTGGCAAAAAAATTTGTAACTCACGAAAATTGCCCATTCAATATATGGCTCCCTAGCGTTTAAAGGCCAAAACAAACATCTGCTGCTAGAGACAGACCTATATTATATTCACGAATGGAATGAGATTAGGTGAGTAGGTCCCTACTGAAACGTCGAGCTAGATTGTCATATTTGATAATCCTAATTCGATAATATTTTATAGTAGGTACACAAAATTATGAACTGTTTATCACACATCATTAGTATCATCATGTTTTACTTAGTTTAATTTTAAATGAAAGGCCAGATTCGAACAAGCCAAATACTCATCTGTGTCTGTTCGTACAGCTCCTTTCTGTTACTTCGTTTACTTCTTCGTGGCGTGTCTGTCGAATCTCTAGTGAGTGTCTCTTACTTGTCCAAGGCGTGTTTGTTATCTCTCATGTGTATGTAAGGTGTGCTTTGCCTTCTGTTACTCCATTAATTATGGGGCCAAACAGAAATGCGTGAAGGAGCCTACACCTTATAAGGAATTACCAAACACTTCTCTTGCGGTGAAGGAATGTGTGAAAAAAAAAAAAAAAAAATTGGCTGAAAACAGCTCAAAGATACCTTTGGCTAAAGTTAAAGTTAAGGAACGTTATAAATACGGCTCATGGATTACTTGTATTAGCGAGTTGTCTTACACTTATCTCGTTTCCTCGAGTAGGGAGGTAGGTACCTACTAAAAATATGACACTCACCGCAGGATTTTTTCTTGCATCTTCCTGCCTGGAATTCTTCCCAAGCGTCCCACACCTGTTAAGCTGGATATAGAACTCATAGTACTCCCGTCCAGTGCCGTTGATATAGACGCAATCGGGGTCGTACGAATACCCAGAAGAGTACAGCAGGCCGCCGAAGGAGCCGTTGAACCCTATTCGGATTTTCATGTAGTCGTCTTGACACTCCGCTTCAATGTCTGTAAAATTGATTAAGGGATCAGCAGCAGAATTTAAAGAAAATTAAACAATATTGAAATACGTCGATGAAAAATGTTGATAGGAGTTTCGAGTAGCGAGATCAAACCGAAATAACCCTGTAATGGAAACCTTTTTCGATGTAAAGGTATTACAGAGAAAAAACCCTGTCTGTTCACAGTGAGACTAGAAAAGTATGAGCCGGAAAACATCATCATCATCATGAGATGGTAAAATGGGAGGGCAGCAGCCCAGACATCACAGAGGGGAACAGTCCATTCACATCACAAATGGTTTTATGAGATAGAGTAAATTATTCTGAGATAAGTAGGTACGCTAAGTTTGAACAAGTTCTCGCTAGTATATAGGTTTTGGATGAAATTAATGTTGAGCCAATTTGGGAAAAACCGATAGCTGTTCTCAACATTTCACCTTTTGCCTTTCATATGCCTACATATCTACGTAGCTAAAGGGTATTCCAAAAATACTGCATACATAACGGAACAAAAGGTTTTTTTTTAAATCTACTGGTTTTGCATTACCGGTGCCTCCTGAGCAAGAAAGAAGATTTTGAGAAATTTGTTGTCCTCACATTATTATTATCATAGAGTCCATCGTTTTGCGAACTTATTACAGCCTCCCTCAACTACCGATTACTTCCTGATGGGCTAGGTGAGTTTTGTCTAATTTAGATACCTACCTAGGTACCTACATGATCAACTTAAGGTTAACCTACACTCAGCCAGCTGTGGGGTAAAAAATCAAAATATTTACTACGGATTGTCGTTATATACATCGGACCGATCTGGATCTGTTGAGTATAAGTCTCCGTGGATCACTAGTTGGGTCTGCGAATTTACTCGGAATCGAGATAACGCAGACGCTCAACTGGAGTCCTCACATTTCAGCACTTCTGAGCAGGATAGACTTCTTCGGAAGTTGTCTATCCTCCTACTGTACATTGCTTCGCTTCACACTTGTCGTATGGTCTGCCGGTCTGGGCAAACTCAGCGATGATCGAACAAGTTTTAAAACAGCATAAAGCTGCTTTGCGCATTGTTTGTGAAACTGACAATAGCTCATCGTGTCGACCTCTATTCAGAGCCGTACAGTGATGAATGGTCTGGGATTGTTCGTGATGGAGATGGTGCATTACGTCAAGTCGAACATAGATCAATTCCCACGAGCCAAGCAAAGATTATGACACACGACTCCACTTCGAACTTGCGACCACAAAACTGATGACAACCAAAGCCCAGAAAAACAACATCCAGTGTCTCGGAGCGAGGGTGCACAATATCCTGCCTCCTCAAATGCAAGGATCTACCTACTTGCACTTGGCCACAAATCAAGAACAAATTGAAGTTGGTTCTTATGAACAATCCAATTTACTCCATCCATGAGTTTTTTTGTTTGAAACTTGACTAGAAAGTGGCTCCTACATAACGTAGGTACATTTTTATTATTGTAAATATAATACTAAAACCTGCCATTAATTATTAGAATAATATATAATTAATTGGTCATTATTATCATGATGCTATTTATTTATTATGATCCGTAATACCTATTGTTGACCCAATGACAGAGGTCCGCTGATGAATTTCATCATGATCTCAATCTTCCATCAACTAGAAGAAAAAAAAACTCCTCTGCTGAAGGTAGGCCTAAGTGATATAGAATACCTACTTAATACCCTTTAGGTGACTGCAGACACTCCCAAGGAAGAAAACATGCAAATTATTACACAAAGGGTACTATTTACCTGTGTAGAAGCCCCTTCTGCGTAGATCACTGTTTTCTGTGGTCAATACCTACCCTCGTACTCCCCCCAGGAAAGCCCTAATTCGAGTACTGGAACCGGCCGAGGGAATAGTTTCATAACGATGGATTCAATAATTATATCGTTAATACATTATTTGTTGTTATTCACGAAGCATAACGTGTGTTGAAGTTAAACTACCTATCAACAACAGACACTGAACTTAGACCGATCTTTACGGTATCTAGCGGATGAACGTCGAAACGTGTTGATGAGGACGCTGTCAGTTGTCAAGGACGCGACGTAGGGTACTCTCATTCCCGATTCATCGAAACACTGTCGTTGATACAAATAAACCCCTGCTCCTGGCGTCGCCACTCTTCAGGTCAACTCATATTCATGAGCAGGACCTCCCTTTAGTTTCGAGGTTTGCGATAGATTTCATCATGCTCCCAAATGAACCCAGTTACGCAGATGAAAAAAAAAGAAAAAGAGGTACGCATGCAGTGTGCAAATTGGGCGAGTATGATGCTTGATATCGCAATATCGGTTAATGATGAGGGAGACTGCCTGTTCTGGAGATGAGTTGGCCTGGCGAGGCACATTGCGTGCCAAAACAAGCAGGCAAGAAAAAAAAAAACAAAAAAAACAACAATTCCAACATTCCAAGTTATACGATCTATGACTCGAGAAGTACCGAGTTTGTGATTGTGAAACCGTGAAACCAACGTGAAAAGCGTAGGTTTTGGGTACCGTACTCTGATCTGAACTGTGATAGTGTGATAGTGATTAGTAATTGAGTTGAGGACGAATTACAAATATTAAAATATCACTTTGCTGCTTATTAACATTAATTTTGATGCTTTCGGTACGAATATAATATAGATAATAATTGAACTTCTACCAGTTGAGAACTGAAACTGAGGCTGGAGGGGTTTCCGTTTCCGTTCACAAGGAGCATCTGAAATTTTCGAAAAAGCCAGATAGCTACATTTCCTTTAAATATTAGCTATAAAAACAATTTAATAAATTCAGCGGGCGTGATATCTGACATGAATCGAATATTTTTTGTTAAAACCACTTCGAAGTCAGATAGGTAGCATGTCCGTTGAATTTATTAAATTGTTTTTATAGTTAATTTTCAAGGAAAATGTAGATATTTGGCGAGTTCGAAAATTTCAGAGATGCTCCCTGTGAACCGGAAACGGAAACCCCTCCAAAATCCTATTCATGAATCGGAGATCTAAATTATAGAATTTTACTTTTTCATTTTTATATATATGTAAATAAATATGTGTGTGTGTGTATGGGTGTGTCATTCCGCACGATAAGACTTAATTTCCATGGTGATTCGTTCTTACACAGAAATATCCGTCTCCGCAAGAGTAAATGATGAGTTCGTTATCCAGCCCGATCGCACGGTGCGCAGCGGTCCAAATTTACAAATTTTTGGTTAAAAAAAACAAAAAAAAACAACAAGAAGGGTTTCAGCAATATAGGCAACATCATAGGCATAGCAACATAGCGGTGTTGTCGGTCATGTTTTTTGGGGCGCTGAATCGATTGCAACTAGTCCGATTAGACGCACCTAGCGTACCAAATTTACAAAATTGTAGTCCGAAATCCAAAAAAATTCATATATTTTATTTAGGCATGTGAGGTGTCATTTAAAATGTTTTTTTTTGTCGCTGAATCGTTAGCGAATAGTTTCAGTACGTTCAGACTGCAGAGAGTGATAGAAATCAAAGTTTCTTGGTTCAAAACACCGAAAATGATTTTCTGGCATAATTTTTCTGCACACGTGCCGCTCTGGTCTCAACAAGTGCCCAGTCAGGCCGTAATAAGTGCTCTGCAGATGACCATTAATTTAAATTCTCTATTTCCCAAACTCAAAATTTGAAAATTTGCACTTTAAGCCATGCTGCACGATTGGATTTTTTTTAAATTGGATTATTATTTTCAATGATGAACCTTTCGACATTAGCAACGAAACTAATTTCTTTAGAAATTTAGAAATATTATAGGCATTAATAGAAATCGACGTTGTCGATAGGTAGGGGAAGTACGGCACCTGTGGAAACTGGGATCAGTGGTAACTCAAATGCTTTTCATTTTACAAAATTTTAAATTGCTCCTTTTTCCTAGACTTCCCTGAGTCAAATACCATATGCTTTTTTACAATTTGTCAGTCCTCCTCTGAACTTCATCACGTCGAAGAAACATAATACCTAGCTCAATAAAGTTCCAATGAAGAGGACTACTTGGATTCTAAGTACGAGATCCGTTGGCCGAATGCAGTGAAAAATCAATAAAAAAAATCTGCGAATAAACATTTCGTAGTAGCTGATCGATGCAGTTGAATGCGGAGAGGTCTTGGTACTACAAGTCAGGGTACTACACAACCGTTTAACTCAGGAATACTTGAAGGTCCTTTGAAAAGCAATAACTCAAACTAGAAGCTAAAAGCTTCTATGGGACGTTCCTAAAAACCTACCTAGTTATTGTCACCAACAATGTGTTTTGCCCTCTCACATGAATATCCTGAAAACTATGACCAGGGTGATCCTTTAGCACAGGCATGTCAAACTCAAGGGCCAAACGGCTGCTTCTTAAAGGTTGTGTGGGCCACAAGAAAATCACTAAACGGAATTATATCAAGTTTCTATATTAGACGTTTACAAGATGTTTTACAGCAAAATGCAAGAAGAAAATAGGATCTTACCTAATATATTTTCCCTGACAGTTGACATCTTTTTCGTTCCACCAAATTTTCCACGTTGGGAACAATATTGTTTGCTGCGGCCACTCTGAGAATCGAGCTTAGATGGCAGTCTGTAAGCCTGGACCTTTCTGGAGACTTATTTCGTTTCATAATGGAGAAGAGTTGTTCACATAGGTAGGTACTCCCAAACATAGAAATTATTTCAGCCGCGAAATGCCGAATTTTCGGGAACCGATGATGAGGCAAAAATGTATAAAATGCGGGTGTGCCTATTTCAAGAAACTTGTGTTTCAGGGTTGAATCACACTGCATTTCAATCACCTCCATTTGTAAATGAGAGGGCACTTTTTCCACGTCAGCGGAAAAGGGAGCAGAAAAAAGGGCTAGGTCATCTTCAACACCTTTCACATCTTCAAACCTTCTGTAAAATTCTATCCTTTCTGAACTCCCTTCTCCCTTCGCCTTCACAACTTCTTTTACTTTTTCATGACATTGTAGGGTGGGCCGCATTGCACTGATTGCTAGCACCGACTCGTGGGCCGCACATTAACGTCTTGTGGGCCGCACGTTTGACATGCCTGCTTTAGCACCTGAAGACAAGTGATTTGGTCTAAATTTAAATACTCACTGGTTGAATGCTCGAACCCGGCCAAATGGGTGGCTCTTCTCCTACTTGGTACAAAGAGGAAACTTCGGGTCCATGTAACGCATGATCTCTGCAAAGAGCCAGTTCCCACTGCCCTCTGAATTTGGCTCCCGAAAGCCAAATTCAGAACCTTTGATTACCATTATTCGGATATCAATGGTAATTCGATGCAACCAGGCCAGAACCAATGGAACCCTGACCGCTACAGTGGTTTTGTCACAGTCTGTCCCCTCCTAGACGGTACATTAATTTACAATGCGGACCGCTTGTTATAATAACAAAAATAAAACGGTTGCTCAAGCCGGTAGACGAGTTTCGGGCAGACATTTATCAGTTTAGGCTGTGAACCTGGCCGTGTCGGTCTGTCGGTGCGGAGGCTGGACCCTCATTGTTACACCAAGGAAACGTTGCGTGGACGGTTCGAGTGAAACTATCAGCTCTTTCGACCATTTTACGTCATCGCAGAGATAAAGTCGAGAGGCCTCGCGCCGCGGCGGTCGGGTATCTGAGATCTGGTACTGCGACTGTTTGGAAAATAGACGAGAGCGAGGGGAATAGACGTGAATCGGTCATCGGCGAATCGAATTTGAATCTGGTCCGATAAAATTGAATATTGACTTCCCTGAATAAGGGGCACTCACGAGACCCCTTACTAGGAAATTCAAAATAATGCTAAAAAAAACTATTCAATTTCATTCAGTCTTTGGGACGCTTGGTTGCTACTGACACAGTAAAATGTTACATAGATACTTGTTACAATAGCAGGTACTAACTATGTACCAAATAGAAATATTTGTTACCTAGTTTTTAGTTCAATGCACTTGTTTCTCTCAATTGTCCAAGAGCTCTGTAATCAAATCGAGGCTCAGCACTTACAACTTTACTTTGTATAGGAACAACCTTTCCTAACCCGTGGAGGGGGCAAAAAGAACTGAAGAAAATTAATTCTCTTAATAAGACCCGATTTGAACAATAAATTATGGGGTATACTTACCAAGTTCAAATCGGGTCTTATTAAGAGAATTAATTTTCTTCAGTTCTTTTTGCCCCCTCCACGGGTTAGGTAAGTAAGTATACCCCATAATTTATTGTAAAATGTAAATTGTAAACAATACAACATGGTGTTTCTAATAACCACAAAAGGGTTTTTCGCGAAGGGGTGTGTGTGTGTGTGTGCCGGTTGAGAGAGGATACCAGGAAAGAGGAAGACACTGGTCCTTTTATGGAACTCGGTTAATAGGACGATCTTTTCACTAGGTTCTCTTTTTATTTCGGTAATTTTTTTCCTTGTCCCGAGTGTCACATCTCTTCACGGATGTCGGCATGCGAACGGGTGAATTAATGCCGGGCGCGTCAGTACGTAGGGAAGAGAAGGGGAAAAAAAGTACCAACTATGTTCGGTGAAGCGGAACAGCGGGAAATATGTGGCGTCACGAAGCCACATTTCCCCGGCCAAGGCTTTGTGTATGGGGAGGTGAGAACTACGGAGTGTTCCAGGCTAAAACCAACAAATGGTTATAGTTGTCGTAACTAACATAATCATTATCGATGGGATGAGAACAGTTGGAAAGAGGGGAACACGGAGGAAAGGTCCGTTTGCTGAGGTTACAAAGCTCGAGGAAGGATGTCGTGCAGTGGGTTAATGGATGATCCGACCAATCATCGGGAATACGGAATACCAAGGAAGACAGTGCCTGATTTTTTTATTTTTTGAGGTAAGAAAATTCCATAGAGCCCCTCAATATAATTCTTTGTTTTGTTTTAATCGCGTACCTACCTAGATATTGAATATGCTAAGAACGGATTGAGAAGGGCTCAAAAAAGATTTTTGTAAGGAAAAACATCTAAAAATCATTTGCCCACTGAAAATTTTTGGATCCATTGCAATAAAAAGTCGCTGATAATAATCAGGCTAATATAGTTGAATAACTTTATAGAAGGCTAATAAAATAATAAAGTTATAACATATCTGATGAGATAATTATGAGATAGATTTTACAATGAATCCAAATACACTCATACGTAGGTAAGTACCATAATACTCCTGCGACCTTGAAAAGCTCATTAGATGGCAGATTTTTGAGCCGAGGTTGGCATTAGCAGTGCGTTCGACGCCCAAGTGCTAACAAATTTTCTTTCCTAGAAAAACTAGACCTAGTTTCCGATTCTATCTTTTTACACAAATAATGCAGTAATTAATGTAACCTTCTGAAACGCTTGTAACACCCAATCGAGAGAATGTACCCAAAACTGTTCTTGCTTATTTTGGCGTGTCTCTAAACATTTTTGAATGGTGAACAATTACATGAAAAATGACAAAAATAGATTCAGCTCATTTACAAGGGCTTTTCCCATTTAAGGCCCTTTGGAATTAGATAACTCTTTACAAACGAATCCCTTGCTTATTTCAATAATTTTATTCATTTTCTTCTATCAACGTCACATTCTAATTTTTTTCCAATCACGAGCAACAGCTTCTAGTTCTGATCTTTACAACCTTACCGCACTTCCCAAAGCTGTACACGGCAGAGGCTTGTCCGCAAATCCCGCGGTTTAAAAAAAATTTTTATAATGAAAAAAAAAAAATCACCTTATACCCGCACCTAATCACTCGAAGAGGTATTAGATTTATTATAGGTAAGGAGGTAATTTAATAGTTCCTAGATCTCGTACTCCAATCTTCAAGTAGAAAGGTACCTATACTTTTCAATTGTTTCTGGGAGCTTTTACAATATGAAAGGGAAAATTCGAATTCCTGATAGTTGGTTATAACCATACTGTTGATCAAAATTTATCGCAATTGATCGCATGATTGTGTTTTGATGACAGCGGATATATTTTCATCTTCCTTCAGGAGTCGAATGCACCCCAACACTCGCATATCAGTGGATCTTTCCGTTTGAGTGGGAGCTTTCCCTTCGAGTTCGCCTTGAGACCAGACCACGGTTCTGCAGTCCCTACCACAGCCATCTCGTGATCCTTGTTTGTAAACACCAGACCCTCAGCACAACGTAGTGCCTAATATATATTAGCACACTATAGAAGAATAAAAGAAACTGAACTAGAACTGTAGAACAATATATTACCTACTCACTATTGTTTTATAGTCAGGAGGATGACAGCCCAAAAGCAAGAGGAAAAATGAAATGTTATGAGTATCCGTTTCAGACTATTCTAAAACCAAAAGTTATAAATGAATAAGTATCTCTAACCAAGTTACAATTATTTCAAACGTCCGAACATGATGACTAACACAAGATCACCGTTTCACTCTTGAGCTTCTAGACATTCTCAACATACCTACTTACACAGATGTACCAACATTCTTATTACCATAATTATTAGTGATACATAGAAATCTACGTGTGTCTGCGTGTGTAGCTGACAAATTTCCGTCCGATGTCCGAGGCGATATTTTCATCAGGTTTTCATTGAACTAAGTATCTAATTATTACTGGATAAGGTCACATAACTCAGCGCCCTTGTTGGTAAATGGAATACATTTTAGAAAATATTTCTTAACCATAATTATTTGTACCCTTGGTACAACACCGCAATTTTTTGGTTTATTATTTTTGAAAATGAGGTATCATCAAATTGATGCTTGAGGTGGGCTTTCAGAGCAACAAAGTACGATATCATGCTGCTGCTAGGAAACGAGAAATCGGTAACTTTCAATACTATGTCAGGGCTGAAGTTTCAAAAATGTTGGTGCAACAATAAACTAGGTTTACTTTTTTCTTCTTCTTTTTTTAAAACTTGGAATTTGTTGCACTAATCTCAGTGGTGCAACAAAATACTAAGTCAACATGGTATTTTGCTGCATTTTACATTCAATCAGTTTGACGTGTCGTCCTGTGCAACGTGATACTAAGTATATAGGGTTTTATAGGAAAGTCTTCTATGAAAACTTGAACATCACGTTCCACCAGCCTAAAAATGATACGTGCTCCAAGTGCGACATATATCAAAGGCAAGCGAAAGCTACTGATGATCATGCAGAAAAGAAACGTTTACAGACATCACATGATGAACACTTGGCTTTAGCTAACAAGTTACGAGACGAAACGCGAAGAAAAATAAAAAAGTTTGGTCAGTGGGACTAGAAGCCTTTTTTCAATTTTGATTTACAGAAATGCTTACAGACCCTTTTCAATTACGTTTCTTTCAACAAAAGGTCTCTATGGACTTTAACTTGACATTTTTAGGCTACGCTCTTCAGAAGTGGCCGAGGCTGTGTTTTCGTTTTTACACTTTGCAGAAAATTTTAGTTATTACGAGAGGGGAAAAGCGGATTTCCCCATTTTCGACCACGCTGAACACGAATCCATCGAAAAAAGAAGAAAAAAGAGGAAATTTCAGCTCCTTCAAGCAGCTGAGTATATGTGTATTTGTGTACGAATTTTTGTTAACTGCCATACCCACGACCCAATAGTCCAAAATGGCTCAAATTTTGATGGTACTTCGGGGTTTGGCCCTAGTTGGTACCATGAATTTCGCCGCATTCGCATCAGTAGTAGTGACTGCGAATGCGCAAACGTTAAAACCGTTGAACCGCCATAACTCACGACCCACTATTGCAAACAAACCATCTTTCTTTAATATGGTCCAATAGTCTCTAGTGTTCCATATATTATGGCAATTGCTCAACCTTGATAATACGGGTAATGCCGCTTAATTTCCCCAATGGCCGGGATTGTTAATTGAAAAGTCCTGTCTTTCAAACTATTCTAGAAACATCCTACGTAACACTTCCTGTTACACGGACAACTACTAATTCGGGTACTAAGGCTGAGCCATGTAATCCTGGATCGTAGACCATATTTACGTTTTAATATAATGCGGGCGACTCAGAAATCAACGTGTTTTTTATAGAACGAGACCGTGACAGACAAAAACAATTTAATGAACTTTAATGTTTGAGATCTGAACAAGAGAAGCACTGTGTTTTTTCAACCGCTTGTCTCGGTACTCCTCAATTTATTAGGGAAATAACAATAAGGCTACCAAAATATTATAGAGTTAACAACCCAGGATAATAGATTTGGCTGAAAGAATCCTGGAGAATTTTTTATTTTCTTGCAACTGGCGGAATGGGCGGGTTTAATACTATGTTAGATACTATGTCATAGCAAGAAATTATTAGTCCCTGAGTTACGGGTTAGAGCAACAAAATACTAATTATTATTTTTAGGGTAAATGGTAAGTTGGAAAAATCCGGGGAAAATACCCATATAAGGTACGAGGAATGCCTAACAGATACTATTTTCATATCGAACAAAAAAAATTTGTTCAAGCACACAAGACAAAGTTGAATTTTTGGTCAAAGCTTCAAATGAGCTTATCTTTAAATCAACTTTTTTGGCATAGTACGGTGTTGCTCCAAGGTCCAGATATATAACTGCTATATAGGTATATTTAATACAACTGCCCCAGGTAGGTACTCACCCAGGTGTATACTAGAATGAATATAAGAAGAAAGGACGCTATTGTATGAGAATAACTTAACTCATTGTGAAAGACGAAATTGGCAAAAGTGCTGACCTGTTCTGCGGACACTGAATCCGAGCGCAACCACCTCCTGTGAACATCTTGGCATTCCAGGCCACGCTTCATTACACCCGCGGTCGTCTCCCACAGTCCCACATCGTCCCGATTTTTTCAGTCCAGCATTCAAAATTTTCTTTTGGCACTGGATTGCTCGGCCAATCTATGTAATTTATTCTCGTTCCAATTTCGCGACTTCATTATTCGATCTTCAGGACAGTGCTTATTTAGAAAGGCCAAAACATACATTCCATTTGTGATAAAGAGAACCACATTTTTTGTCGCGCCAAACTGCTTTCTATGTCAAGTAGTTGTCTGCACTGTCTGCAGTTCACTTTCATTAACGCTGTGAATCCTTCCACAACGAACGGTTCATTTTTTCTTAAGATATACTGTACAAAGGTACCTATATAAAGGTAATCTATATGAAGGAATTTCTTTCAAATAGGTTTTCCTGAACGCGTTACTCTTGAAAAGCCTTAAAATGAACGAAAACGCATTGTTAACAAGCTGGTATAGTGATTGTAGTTGCGGGTGTGTAATCAATTGGTCCCATATCAAATTCATCTGAAATGACAAGTTTCGTCTATGTGCTAACGTCCTTACAACACTATGTACGTGTATTTAGTACCCAAGGTATACTTAGCTGGTAAAGGTATAGGGGGAGGCTGGTTGGGAATGGCTCATAAGTATCTCAATCTTCATTTCATTCGCGATTCATTCATTGTTTTCATTTGTGATAAAATCCAATGGCTCAGTCAACGACTCAAAAAAGTTCTTAGATGATTACTGGCTGCAGAGAGTAGGGAAAGGTCTCTCAGTTTTGAAGATAGATGAAGTTTGAGATACCTTCGTTTTTAAATACTACCGCATATCATGCGGCTGATAAGTAAAATAGTGTCATTTTCAAGACTCATAGTTGAGAGACAACTTCATGAAGGTGTTTGGTGGACAAATGTCAGGGTTTTATCGAATTACTTGTACTTACGTTGGACTCTAGTTTTGTTGTTGACGTAGCGCCTGGAGTCCCACGTTTCCAGCCCTTGCTGAGCTCTCCAGTCCAGCAAAGCGTGTTCCAGCGGCCTTGAGCGCAACTGAGTGTTGATTGGCACATAACCCTCCCCGATGTAGACCACCTGCATTGCAAATAGTAAATTATTTCAAATAAATAATAATTAGCTATGCTGCTCACAAATAAATTATTATATAAATAATAGTAAATAATAGTAAGTTATTTAAAATTATAACAAAACAAACAGATCTACAGGTAAAAAGAAGGATTGAAATTAGCATAGGCATATTGTTGTCGTTTGCCCTCTTCCGTCAAAGGGAATCTAGAACTAGAACGTCTGAGAATAGATACGTGACTTAGTATTTAATCTTACTTATGTCAAAATTTTGCTGACTCTTCGGCATCACCCTGTATTAAGTCTGTACCATATAATTAATATCAACACATGCGTTTAAACATATTGAAATCCTCCATCGCATTGCTTCCAATCACTTGCACTGTGACCACGCTACGCTCGCGTTATCGCAAAAAATTTGCATCTTTGATAATAATGCATCCAGCTTTATTAAGGTCAGACAGATTGTTTTCATTTCGCTAGCATTATTGACAAGGAGAGTGTAGAAAGTAAGAATATCTTCAAAAGAGGCGGAAAAAAATGACCGTGAAGTTTTTGCCAGGATGCGATTTTGCACGGATGAATCGAGTCCGACGGGGTTCAGACAATCGATTTCACGGTAGAAATGTGTGCGACATCAAGAAGTCCTGGCGTCCTGAACCACTTACCAGTATTAGGCCATTTCCTGTTTCGCTTGCGATGGATCTCACTTCGTGAATTTGTTGGTACCTAGCAGTAGCTAGGAAGGAGGAGGACAATACAGTGGCGGTTCCAGAAAAATTTCCACGAGTATAGTTTACAAAACAGCGACCAAGACCCTGGATCCCGGGTTATCTATGAAGAGAATAATTAACCATTGTCGAAGAATTAGTTTGCAGCAGGATACAAAGATACCTTTCGGTACCACGAAAAGGAGGCCATTATTTCGGATAGTCTGCTAAACTTACGAATGACAGGTGCCATCGAGAAATTCTTAAATGATGCAAATTTTTACACACGGATTGATTATTTTCAGTGTAGATACTCCTAATTTTTTCTGTGGTCCTGCTTCCCTCAGTGCCTCGTGCTTCCCCCAGGAAAGCCCTAAATCGAGTACTGGAGCCGGCCAGGCAATTACAGTTTCATAAATGTGCGGTGGATTCAAGAATCCTAATATATTAGCTGGATTACCCGTGCGTCATTACCCGAAGGCATTTTGATGTCGTTGGAATCAACGAGAAAAGCTCTTTCCATCAAATCCTGTTTCGTCCAAAACCGCCTCCAAAAGTTATACCGCCCTCAGTTACAGCGAAATGTAAATATTCTATTGTCGTGAAGGACCACCGAGCTTACGATGGGAGTCGGATTTGGAAAAATTCATGTAGCCTGTGTTACCCGCCGGTGTTTGAAGAGACCGCCTGAAAAAAACGCTTCAAGATCCGTTCCACCTTTTGGCCATCTACTCAAGACATACAGACGAACTTTGAGTTTTATAATTAACATTATTTTTGTTGTTTATATTAATGTTGCAGGGGTCTTTTCAAAATTCTAGTTAATGGGGGTTTGAGGGACGATCGAGATCTCTCCCACTTACTAGAATTATTTTTGTTGATATGCATGTTATTTTGTTCAAGTTACAAAGGTCCCTATCAACAAAATCCAGAATAACCATCATTCCTCAAATGAAATAATTTTACCGAACAACCAACTCGAATTCATACTGCCATCTGCCATGCGTGATTATGATCAGATGTTCCCTAGCAATAATTCTGGGCTGGATATATACCGTTTCATTCACGATCATGTTGATGCAGGTTTTCCGTACAAACGTACGGCTGAACGTACAGCGCTCCGGGTAATCCCAAAAATCTACAAGTTCTAATCAAATTAAGAACGTTAAAAAAGCATATCCTCTTCTACTTACTGAAAGTTTTCGAGCTACGGCATTCTGAAAATTTCAACCCCTATTTTTCACCCCTCAGAGATGACTGACACTAACGCCGAGGTTCGCGGACCAACTAGACCCCAAATGGGACCTAAAACCAAATTTCATTAATTTTGGTTCATGATAACTGAGAAAAGTGCGAAGTACAGCGTTAGGTGGACGGACAGAAATTTGTTATTCCATTTTCGGATTCTACGTATCTTGAAACAGAAATCGGGGTTTTTTCCATGCTCGATTCCAAAGGTTCATTATTGAAAACTATTAACCAAAATTTAGGGATTTTCCATTATTATTTTTTTAGGGGTTGCTATCAAACTGCGAAGTTAATGGAACCCAGTTAACCGAGTTTCCGAGACTAAAATGGCCAAACAGACGTTGAATGACTACTAACTGATATGAAATACCAATACACCCTTGACGATTGATTTCAAAGCAAAACAAACATTTTTTGGACTCTGCAACGGCAACCCTCGTGTAGGTTCAATATATATCCGTGCCCCGCATTTACCCTTGTGGGTTGAATGCCTTAAATAAATTGATTAATTTAGCCTACAGGTACTTTCCTCCTGCTCTGTGAAGATTTAAAGCGTCCTGGCCTTTAGTGACCGCCAAAAAACGTCGTAAAGGTCGTCTCGTTGTCGACAATGACAAGAAAACAATCCAACGAAAGGGCAAAAGAAGAAAACATGGGAAGGGAAGGTGTCACCGAACAGTTAGCCGATGGGACGGACCAGCTGAAGAACTGCTCGACTTCCCATGGAAACGGGGCTAATCAGTTACTGTTCACCACAAGACCCAGAAGTCGGGAAAAGGAAAAGACTCTTCCCGCTAGTCATCCCAAACAGACCGAAAACCTTCGCCTAAACTCCGACCACCGCCACTTTCCGAGCATTTCATTTTCCACTAACTATATCCGAAATACGACGCCTTTCCCACAGAAATGCTCAGTTGGGTGTGTGGCGGTCGGTTTTCTTGAGCTGACCATTTCAGCGTGAAGCGATACTCTTCCCGTATCAACACGCACTGTTGCGGTGCGATTCATTGAGTGCCACCGTTCTTCGTGCCATCATTCTTCATCCAGAGTCAATGGAAATCACCCTTCCTTGAGGTGATTGGGACTTAACTAATTGGGCCCAAGGGGCTGTTCAAGCATAATGTAAAGACTTCTTTTAACAAGCACTGGTTACCCAGCTGGATTACTCGTACGTTGCACAGCATAGTACTAATTCAGACCAAAGTGATATAGAAATACGATTTTTATTTAGACATAAAAACGCGCTACGCAGCGCACCTCGAGTGACACGACAGACGTGTGGCACAGGCACAGTTTCTCGCGCCACACGTCCCACGTCTCGCGTGCCTGCAGTCCTCTCTCAAAGGTTCCGGTATCCGGCTGTGAATTTATTTTACTAACGATTATTTTATTTACAATTGGCAAACTTTCCCTCCCTTCGGGCAGAGAAGCAACCAAACCAAATTAATTGGGTTTAGATGATGATATGACAGGACATGAAATAAAAATTTGTAAGTATCTAGGTAAAGAAAAAAAATAGTTTTTTTGAGGAGCATTTCTCATTCAAATTCTCAGCAGTCGATTAGACCCCTCGTTTTTCGATAGTTCGTGTTCACTTCAGTTAGGGGGATTGAACCAAAAACTTACACTTATCGCTGTACCTACTTACCCGTACTGTACCTTCGATGATGATTATCCCTTCCATCTGCCACTTCATAACCATTCATCACAATAGCTATTTCATTAACCGATTCATTCGTCTGTCATTTATGATGAATTACAGTTTTCAAATCTTCAAGGGGTCGATTACTCGCTATCACTTTTAAACGTACATAGATTTTAGTTCTTTGGCGAAGTAATAACTGTTTGTATGGAGCATCGCCTGCAATTCTTCCATTAATCCCACATCCCACATCCCGTTTTGTTGGAGCTTGAGCATCCTAACAAAATATGATAGTAAAAATTTGGCTGAAGGGTAATAATGTAACGATGTAACACACTTATAGCAGTATTTGCAAATTAAGTTAAACTTTTCGCAAATAAATAATAAATTAATCTTTCTGCAAATAAAATCAATCAATAAAAATAAAATTAAACTTTTCGCAAATATAATTAATCTTTCCGTAAATAATAAACTTTCCCGCTGCAGTTTCACTATGATTCCGCCGTTAATCTTCATCTTTTGAATGGGTAGCGCGAATAATAATTATATCTTCTGTTTGGAGATAGCGAGTAACTTTGGAGTAGATGACGCATCTCTTCTGTGTGGAGATAGCATTCTGAACCTTATCATTCCCGGTGACTTCGTATCCCACCAGAAAGTTTTGTGATCTGTTTAATTTACAAAGTAGATCACATTTAATTTTACACAAATTACAATGGGTAATTATGAATCTGGTTACGGCCTTCAGTAAGAACTCGTCTTTCTGTTGCGGGGCGAACTGGGTCAAGTTCCAGTTCTTCCAACTCGTCGCAAGTTGAATCAGATTCCAGATCTGCATCCCCGCCGGTTGTAAGCGGCCCACAAAGAAGACGCAGAAGATCGAATTATTTCGCCCTAATTAAAACACCGACTTCACTACGTGATTAAGCGTTAAAAAATGCTGCAAAATCGTGTTCGATATGCAAGGATTCAGAGAAACATTGTTTTTGTGCTCAAATCAAAATTGCGCAGGCCTGCCAAAAAAATCGAATGGTGGGTTATTTTTGGTTTATTATTCTGTTAATAATACACCTACGTATTCCCTCAGCAAAAAATTTGTATAAAATCCCCTCAAAGTTTTTTCTTTTACGTTTCAAGGTACGTATATTCAGAAAATGCATTGTCCGTCCGCCGTACGCCGTCCGCCTTACGCCGTCCGCCGTATCATGCATACCGGCTTCATTTTCGGTCTAAAAAATTCGTTCTTTCGCACACAGGCTAAATTTGGGCCCTAGTTGTGTCCCGAAACTTTGCAGCCCGATCGGAATATATCCTGGGGTGTTATGAGTGAAAAATGGGTACAAAAGTAGCTATTTTTTGTGTTTTAGTAACATGAGCTTTTGAGGTATCGTTTTCCATGATTTTGAGGACGAGAAGACCGAATATGAAGTCAATTTTGACCAATCAGTGGAAAATTGAGGTTCTAACGAAGTTTCAGCCTTAAATTTACGTTAAATTTTGGTCTAAAATCGTCGTTCCTCCCCACACAGTTCGGGTCCTCGTTTAGGAACACATTTGGGTCCTAGTTGTGTTCCAAAGCTCGGCAGCCCGATCGGAATACACCGAGGGGCGTTATGGGAGAAAAATAGGGGTAGAAATAGGAGTTTTCGAGGGTTTTTTGAGGTTTTAGTGAACACGAGCTTGTGATGTATCGTTTTCCATGTTTTTTTAGGGCGAGAAGACCGAATATGAAGTTGATTTTGACCAAAGAGTGAAGAATTGAGGTTGTAACGAAGGTTAACCTCCCGAAATTAATTTTTTATGAGTCAAAAACCTCGGAAATCACCATAAATTTGTATAATAACACTAGAAGTAGTATTTATCAGGTGAATCAAGACAATTAAATGTCACTATCAATGTTCAAAGATAATCTGGAAAAAGGGGAGGGGGGGGGGCGAGGTCGTGTTTTTGGGGGCCAAAATTGGTGGAAACCATCAAAAATGACTATTTCAATTATTGCGCATGATAGAAACAATAAATGAATCACCAACATTTCTGTAGGTATGTCAGATTGAATAATAAACCCATGTGGCAAGGACTTTGCAGCGTTTTTTATCTCAAGTTAATAAAGGATATAAGGTGATTTTTCACATTAAGTGGGCCACCCTGTATAGTAAAATTCGATGTATACAGAATGTTTCATTTTGGGGAACTAAGCTATCTTTTTGGTTCAATAACCGCTGCGCCCTGAATCATAACGTTCGGTAAACCGGCGGTGTCGTGTGCCCTTTTCCGCTAGTTTGTCTGAGGCGCGTTTCTTATAGACGTTAACTAGTTCAGGACGATCAATTGACAAGCGGCTTCTTTGTCCTTCAACCCCTCAGTCTAATTTGGAAGAAGAAGAAGAAGGGAGCGAGGAAGCATAGTGCACGGAAAATCCTCAGTGCGAAAAACGGCGATCAGGCATAGCGCCGGCAGGTGAGACGTGAAGGAGGTAGTTACTCGGTTGGGATGATCCCCGCAGCTTCCTCTGGTGTTGGTGTGAAGGTTGGCCACTTGGTGCGAGAATGGTGAGAAAAGACTGGTCAACCGTGTCCAAACCCTTTTGTCGGTCGTTGGGGTCGATCGCTTGTCACCTCTCTTAAGGGAGGACAATGAAGTGTTGTCCCAGCCATCCATACAGGACTCGATATCGCATCGCGGTTCTAATTCGTTAAATAGGGACATCTCAACATGTCGAATGGACTTGAGATCTCTCTCATAGTCCACAGCCACCTGATGCGTTTCGGATCCAGACTACTGGAAATAGCGCTGGAACAATGCGTGATCAGATTGGGAGAACCGTTGGCGTGTACTGCTCTGGTAGTGAACGGTTTGGTAGAGTGAGAGTTAGTATAGTTGGCAGTATAGCTTTGCAAAACACTTCAACAGACCTCAAAAATAAAGTTCGGGTTTTACCTAACTTTACTGATTGAAACCCAACGATCCCTGACGGTCGCGTTTTGTTCCTCTATTTCATTATTCGCAGAAAAAATGACCCTACTAATTCAGGGTCTTACGGTCATAGGAATTCAGTGATCTACGCGGAAGGGGTATCTATACAGAAAAATAACCGAACCGTTGTATAATTATTTGCAGCGTTTTTTTGAATTTTGGCGCTCGTCGCAATCAGCAGAACGGTGTCATTATTTCGATCATCGCCATTAGCACTCACGTTCAATTCTGGTGACGTTCCTCCTTATTGCGATTATCAAAACGCCTTGTACTAAGTAAGTTAAAAAATGGAATTTAACCATGCGAATAACTGCTGAATGTGCGAAAGAATCAGAAAGAATCGCACGGAAACACCAGGTGATAAAATCACCATCAGTGATAAAAGGTATGAAATCCTAGGCCTAGACTTCACATATTTTCAAGTTTTACGTTGATTTTGAAAAAATGAAATGTCGGGCGGGCGGATTTCGTTTAATTTAGTTTAAAACATCAAATTTTGATGGGATAAAATTGCTTTCTTGCTTGATTCCAAAGGTTTATTGTTAATAGTCAACAATCCGTCGGTCCACGTTTTATTTTGCCAGGTACCTCAACTCTGACTAACCTCACTGATTTTTGCAATGTCCCATTTGGCGTCTGAATATTTCCCAACGTGCTACTGTCAGTTAGGTACTCGTAGGATTGAAAAATACTAATAGGGGTTGAAATCGTCAAAAAATCAACTTGAAATGCAATTAGCTATCAGCGTGAAATGCAGTATATATTAAGAACCCACCTAATTACCACAGGAGGAGCCACCCTGTTTATAGGATGTAAAGTGAACTTAAAATATGATTACGAGGTCATGATAGAGTAGTGGCAGGTAACAGATAAGTACATAGTAATGTAGTGACTGATTAGGTGCATAAAAGTCTTTATTTCTATTCAAAATCACCCACTGAAGCGAAGAGTGAATAACCTGCCTAAAGATCTACCCTCGTGGGAAAACCGCTGATGTGTGCTACGAAGGTGTGCCAGTCTCGTTGAAAACACCCAAATAAAAATACCTTCCCCTTCGACCTCAACAAAAAGTTTGACCAAGAAAAAAAATTTAGTTTTTTTCTCGGTGTATTGTTTCGTTTTCTGCGCCCCGCTCCGCAGACTCCTTTAACGTGAGACTAATTGTAAATCGGGACGACGAAAGTTGTTTTTCCTCTGATCGGGAAGGGAGGTCTTCTCCCAACCACTCATCCGAACTGCAGGGCCTAACGGGGGTACCCAGTATTGAAGTAGGCGGTTGGAGGGCAACAAAAAGATTTTTTCGACATGAAAAACAGATTCTCGAGGTAAGAGCCCTTTGACACCACTTTGTTCCCGGAAAATCTACTTTGACGAAGAAGGGAAAAAAAACTCCGGACGTACGATGAGAAGAGAGATTTAAAACAATTTGTGACGCGAAACGTTGCAGGCGTTTGCCTACTTTCAAACAAGTGCCTAACTGCCTACTTGAAATAGGTGTGTTCTAGTTTAGTAGAACTATTTTCCTACGAGTAGAGAACAGCTGTCGATCACTGTATTCCAAGCGAGTGCTCCCAAAACCAGAAGGGATCCCATTTTACCCACAACCATGGATGTAGTTCCGTATGTGCCTCCACTTTTAAACTCGTCAAAGTCACTTTTCTACAAAAAATGAACATGATTAGCGTTTTAGTAACCTTAAAACCTCTTCTTTCTTTCTCTTTGCCCTACATGTTTTTATCACCAGCCCACACAACGACACCCCTTGTCTGAAATGGACAATTTATTGTCCAAGGATGTCAAACAAGAGTTGGAAGAAGAAAACGAACTAGAGGAAGCCAAAAGTATTCGCCACTATTCAATCCAAATCCCTTGGAAGTTACAGAAAGCAGGGTTCATGATTTTACTGTATAGGAAGAAGACTAGACAGGGACGCGGAAATCTTCATCCTTCCTGCAAGTTGAGCATTGAGTAGACTCTAGACACCTCATTCTCATATAGGCTCCTAGGCTTCGCTGGATGTCAGAACACCACTCGAGAAGCATTGGGTAAAGAGGCGAGAGGAAGAGAAATAGGAGAACTAGGAGTGGAAGAGAAATAAGAACACATGTCAAGGTGGAAGACATCGTATTATATAAATTCACTAAACACTTTAGCGATGTAGAGACCCCAATACCTTAGTGTACTGGCATTAGGCTAATACATCTGATACAAATTTGATGGGAAGTTGTGGACACCCGTATGAGAATATATATTATGTTCCAATGTTACCCATGGATTACCTGGCTTGCCCCGGTGTTTTCTTGGTTATGTTCTGAGATATCTGCAGCAAGTTCATATCTGCCGTCCTTACATTGCTTCCTCCTACCGAGGTAGGGAAGCTTTGTATTCGTGCAAGAGTCGAAAAAAATGTATGTCCTGTATAATAGAATCGCATTTTACGTTTCAGACATAAAGGGACATATTTGGTTCCGTGTTTGTCTGTGGTCAATTCGTTGTCCCGGGCATGACTATACGAAATAATGGTTATAATGAGTTGAAATTCGGAGGTTAGGTGAGGGTTTGGCCATATGAAATTCATTAAAAAAGTACTTTCGTCTGCGCTAACGTGGAGTCCTTGTAAAGCTCATAACTACCCTAGAAATCGTCGAAAATAGCTGAAAGTTGGAGGGTAGATGCAGAATGGTACCGTGATGATTCCTTATCGATTTCATCAAATTCGGAATGTAACATTCGGATGCGCATGTGCAAACACGAAATGTTCGTCAATTCCTTGTAATGCCCATAACTGCCCGATAAAATAGTTGTAGTGAGATGAAAGGACCCCGCACACTTCTTATGGGAAAGTGGCTTCGGTCAAAATGGCTGAAATTGACATATGTTATGTATTTTGACCTCCTGAACAAAAGTCTCAATGGGCACAAAATTTTGAGCTATGGCCAGATTAAGCGCTTCAAGTTCGACTTTTTAAACACCTTCAATTGCTTATATCTCTCTAGGGATGCATTTTAGAGAAAAAAGTGCACGAGTAAAATCGTCTTAAAATCGTCCAAACAACTCGATGCCATACTTGTTTTAAGTCAAAAAATGTTTCTTAACGTTTCTTATATTTTCTTATACATAAGCACACCCCGACTTATTGGCCAAAAATGAAGAAATATTTTTTGACTTTGAAACACAAAAGGGGGACTAAATGAAATAGTCTTCTACCGAGTGAAATCATACTAAGGATGAAATGATACACTGTCAAGATTTCAGCTGAAGTATTGAGTAAACCACGAAAACAATTTAGGTTAAAAGGATGGCAGGGAAGAGGGATTAAACATACCAGTCTCTTTAAGAAAGGCATGGCACATAATCGTCGGAGAATGGGGTGAAAAGAGGGAGGTTCATAATGCTAATTATTAACATACACCTGGAAAAGATTGTGTTTTGTGCACATAATTATTCACCTTGTATAATGAATGAAGGTGCTGTATGATGAAGGTGTTATAATAAATTTATTGTTTGCTAGCGGGAATAGTGATGAAAAACATCCAGTGATTTACTCAAAAACAGTTTTAGTTTTTGGTAAATGAGTTGAAGGGAGCAAAATCGTCGGAATCTAATTTGGAAATGTAATTTGGATGTGCTTTCATCAGAACCGAAGAAAGCATAGATTAGTTAAGGAAAGCGTTTTTAAAAGAAATGTTGATCGAAAAGAAACGAATTGAGAGAGAAATGCGGATAAGCCGAGATAACAGGGAAATCGGCTTTATGAGACGGTCAAAGGAAGCGCCGGACAGCTACGTGAATCAAGTGGAGCTTGAAGTGCCCTGAATAAACAGGAGCTGCAGTAGTACAACAGTGCACGAAGGAATTGCTATATTTTTTTGGCGTTTGGCGTGAAGGAGGGTCATGAAAACGAGGGGATAGATGAAAATGAAATGAACGTGAGTCGAGTCAGCCGATTTCAGTTGACCGAGAAATGGGATTAGCGCTGTCACCCTCGAGTAAACAGATAACTTGAGTACTGACCACTGAAGACAGCTAAGGATTAAGCTGATTTTAAAATTATTGTAACTCACGGACAAGTAGATGCGTTTATATTAAAACTTCTAATTGACTAATGGTCCCGGAAATTTGATTATTTTTAGTACAGTTACCAACTTGAAGCAGCTTGCGTTGAAGTGACTTGTATGTGGATTGAACACTTACTAAAGATTTCGCTTGGAATTTAATCAAATTTCCCCACTAAACAGGCGAGTTTAACAGCAATTAATCACAGGACGCGGGTTCAATTTTCGCCGGACGGAAATGCCTTCTGCATTTTCATATTCCTGTTTTCATAACTTCTTCATAATATTATGACTATTTTTATACTTACGGAACTGTGGTGTGTGCTGTCGTGAGCGAGGGCCTCCCTCGTGTCGTTGCCTTCAAGTTCGATGGATTCGTGTTCCGTCGTCACTTCGCTGTACACGTCCGTCGACCCCGCTTCCGTCGACTCCTCCGAAGCGCCGGAGACCTGACGATCACAGGAAATCGATATTATTATACAATAATAATCACCTACGTACATCCTATTATATACAACGCAAAGGATGTGTATGTATGTTCTGTGTGTTGCTCAATCAGGGCCAAACGGCTCACTGACATTGATCGGGTGCAATAGGCTATGAATCTTGGAAACTTCGTCCTTCGTCGTAAACGAGGCTTTCCTTCGCGACGGGGCTGTTTGGTTTCTACGATTTTCTAGAGTAGCTGTGGGACTAACACGAAAAATTGGGTCCCTGCCGTGAGGAGTGAGCTCTGAGGCTAATTTATTTCCTTTTCAACTCACGAGACTCAAATTTGGAATAGAACTTCTGTGGGGCTGCTGGGTAAGGATGACAAAGTGGTCGCCGTCCTGATCAACTGAGTGAGCTCTGGGGCTAATTTCTTTCCTTTTCAACCAACCCATCAAACAGCCTCGAATTTGTAGTGTGTGTGTGTGTGTGTGTGTGTGTGTGTGACGGCATCAGGGCCAAACGGCTAAATGGATTTTCGGTACTTCTTCATTATCTGGTATACACCAAAAAAAATTCTCAAATTTTGATTAAATTATTTAATAACGTTTCTCAACAACAAAACAACTATTGCATCTGATATTCTGGCGGCCAAAAGTCATGAATTAATTCCAGCAACGCCTCAAAGACATCAGTACCGTCAACGAACTTGCGCCACATGAACTCGGCCAAATATGACTCCAAATGATGACGTGCAGTACCTCGATGCTTCTTGTTGCGCCACTTACCAGAGCCCCACATGCGTTCCACGGTCTGAGTGTGCGCTCCACTGTCCGGATCGACGAAGTTGTACTTGTGGTTAACTTTGAAATGCACAAATCCGGCTTTTTCGAGTTCCTTGGTCTTGTAAGCGCGCCAGCTGTCTGAATAGATGGTGGAGCCCTTCTTGATGTGTTTCTTGATCTATATAACATAGATCAAGAGATTTCAACTAAGAAGTTGAAAAAATCTGGTGTATACCAGATAATGAAGAAGTTGAAAAAATCTGGTGTATACCAGATAATGAAGAAGTACCGGATTTTCATGAGGGTGGTCTCACTGTGATCAGCGAGTTCCGGGCCAGGATATAGGCTATCGCTCGATCCCCCAGACCTTCTCTTTGACCGTATTCCTGGCCGTCCCTAACGACAGCGTCCGATTTCGTGTCGTGCTTTTGGTTGCTAAGGTCGAGCCCATGTCGAGGATCAATTTCGAACCCAAGCCAGAATAAGATGGATGCTGTCTGAAAAAAGTTTCACGGTGGTTTCGGTGTTAACGGTACCTAAAACGATTTTTGTGGGGCACGCCGTTCAGAATTTATTCGCCGATCGTGGTTCGTCGTCAGAATAACAATAATCGCGTAGTTCACAGGTCGTTATGTCAAGTTACTTACTGTACCATGTGATTCATAATACATTAGGATCGTGAAAAGTGTGTCCGATCTTGAGAATGGAGTGGCTGTAGTGATGCTTTGTTAGGGGAGCTGAGTTGAAGATTTGACGACGGGTTCCTGATGGGTAGCGATGAGATTCATCGTCAGACTAATAATAAATTGCTTTGAGTTTCAGTGGACCCACAATTTACATAGTTTTTCACTGAGCATAAATATGACATGGACACAGACACAGACAGTTGAAACAGGTTCTTACCTATGAGAAATTTGTGAAACTGTAATTTTCAAGTGAATTTTTCCTGGCTTCTCTTCGATGCCAGGAACAAAACTATGCATACCGCTCTAGAGCCCGTTGTATTTAGTACAACGGGTTTTCCTGCTCGTAAATTGATAAATCCTTATCCGAGAGGTTTCTTCTCAATACTGCTCAAACCCTTCTCACGAAATTTCGACCTATTTAGACGCGTTCTGACATTTGATAGGGCTTTCGTAACAAATTTCGTTTTAAATTCTCCCTATGCTTTGTCTAACAGAAAGTGTAGTGGTTTACATTTTTGTGTGGCTATACAAAACTAATAATACGAGTATGTAGTCACACCTCCATGTCAAATATAGTCACAGTCAAACCTCCATTAGTGGACACATCTGAATAATGAAATCCAAGTGGACGTCGATGAGGTGATAACACCAGAAATCCGTATTCAGTAATGCACTTGTCCTCTCTAAATAGTGGAGACTCTGACGTGGAGAGTAACAGGAGTGAATCGCGTCATGCATTAATTACCTCCCAAGTGGACAGGCGCTGGAGAGGTGGAATTTGGCAACAGAACACTTCACAATTTATAGTTCAAAATCGGCGCCGTTTTTAGGTTGTTCAGTTACTTACTATTGTTTAAACCCAAGTTAAGTTTGTTTTCGCTCACGTCTGAACAGAATTGGGTCTACCGAGGCATGGTACCTCGTCGACAAGCGGTAAGCTCGCAAGTTGATTCTCGATTAGGTACGTAGTTTCGTAGTTGGGGTATACCGTAAAATGGGGTGGTGGGATGGTACACCCTAACTATGCAGTTCACCATTATTCCGTGAAAAATGTGTTTTTTCTCTCCAAAATCCCTAAAACGATGACTCCGGCTCGTCGGCACCACGCCCACCTCTGGCCGTAGTTGGTCTACATTTTTTGTTGATGCTAAATTTATTGTATTTTTAACGTTTCCCTCTAGATTATAAGGATTTAATCACCTTGTAACAGTCAACTACCTACTATTACAAATTGGCAAAGAAATAGATTATAAGGTTTTAATTGATTAGGTACTTACACAGTTTCTATCTAACTCCGACTAGAATACAACACAATCTGAAAAAACCACAGTCATGCAGCATGGCTATAAGAGCGAATTTTCGAAGTTTTCGGCATCTTCCTCCTCCGCCTAAAATTTTCTGAAAATTAATTTTCGGCCAATGTTTTCCCAACTTGATACCATACAAAATTAAAACAGGAGTAGTTTTACGCAAAGTAAAATTTGGGGTGGAAGGAGGGGGAGGGGGAAATCAAAAATGTTTTGAATACCAGAAGAGTAGGTATTGGATACGTAACAAATTTTTTGTTCCATTTTTTGCCGAGTAACACCTCGGTTTGTAGATTTTCCAACGCTGAACACGATGGTGAAGTCAGAATTGCGATATCCCATTCCGTTATCAGATTAGAGCAGACGAACCAGGAAGAACATCTCAAGAAATAACCACGTTCCTTCATCTTCAAAGTGCTCCAGTTTGAGAATGGAATGAGATATCGCAATTCTGATTTCACCATCGTGTTCAGCGTACAAAAACCTTTAAAATGAGGTGTCACTTGTCAGACTTTTTCATTTTGGGAATTTATGGGTAATTTCCCCCCCCCCCCCTAAAACTCCCCAAAACTCCCCCTTAGAGTGACCCGATTCTGCCCATCTTCGAACTTAGCCTGTCGATTGCCAAGACAGATTTTTCGTGCAAATTTGAACTTTTTATCTCAATTCTTTCGAGAGTTATCGTCTGGAATGACACATACATATATAAATATATAAATATATAAATATATATATAAATATATAAATATATAAATATATATATATATACATATAATTTTTGGTGTCTTTCGGCAGTGAATTCAGGATGGTCTGAAATGGATTTTGGTATAAAAATCTTTCGGAAATTCGAGTTTTGAAAATTTTGAACCGAGAACAATAGCTTCCTTTTCTTCAAAAATTCGCTAAAAATGAGTCGAACGAAGAAGAATAAACCGCGAAGGTTTCCACTGCACCATAGCACGAATCTTTTAACGTTGAACTTAAGAAAACGTTCTGACCGGGTGATGATACAGAAAAGTTCTGACCGGTTGATGATACGGAAAAGAAATTAAAAAAAAACCACAGTCATGCAGCATGGCTATAAGAGCGAATTTTCGAAGTTTTCGGCATCTTCCTCCTCCGCCTAAAATTTTCTGAAAATTAATTTTCGGCCAATGTTTTCCCAACTTGATACCATACAAAATTAAAACAGGAGTAGTTTTACGCAAAGTAAAATTTGGGGTGGAAGGAGGGGGAGGGGGAAATCAAAAATGTTTTGTATACCAGAAGAGTAGGTACCTATTGGGTACGTAACAAATTTTTTTTTCCATTTTTTGCCGAGTAACACCTCGGTTTGTAGATTTTCCAACGCTGAACACGATGGTGAAGTCAGAATTGCGATATCCCATTCCGTTATCAGATTAGAGCAGACGAACCAGGAAGAACATCTCAAGAAATAACCACGTTCCTTCATCTTCAAAGTCCAGTTTGAGAATGGAATGAGATATCGCAATTCTGATTTCACCATCGTGTTCAGCGTACAAAAACCTTTAAAATGAGGTGTCACGTGTCAGACTTTTTCATTTTGGGAATTTATAGGTAATTTTCCCCCCCTAAAACTCCCCAAAACTCCCCCTTAGGGTGACCCGATTCTGCCCATCTTCGAACTTAGCCTGTCGATTGCCAAGACAGATTTTTCGTGCAAATTTGAACTTTTTATCTCAATTCTTTCGAGAGTTATCGTCTGGAATGACACATACATATATAAATATATATAAATATATAAATATATAAATATATAAATATATAAATATATAAATATATAAATATATAAATATATAAATCTATAAATATATAAATATATAAATATATAAATATATATATAAATATATATATATATATACATATAATTTTTGGTGTCTTTCGGCAGGGAATTCAGGATGGTCTGAAACGGATTTTGGTATAAAAATCTTTCGGAAATTCGAGTTTTAAAAATTTTGGACCGAGAACAATAGCTTCCTTTTCTTCGAAAATTCGCTAACAAATGGTTAAAAATAGTTTGTTTCTTTTTTAACGATTCTTTAGGGATTAACAATTAATTGATTAACAGTTTTGAGTAGTGTACTCGTACTTACACGGGCAATGGATGCTAGTTATTATGAAATCTGTCCGAAAGGGCTATCGCACAATTTATTGTGATACGCAAGGATTGCCCCAACCTTGGATATTTTAGCGTAATGAATTAGATAGGTACTAGAATTGTGGAGTAAACAGGTAACGGTGTCAACATCAACCACAAAAGAGACCTACCTACACCCTCTTCCACAGTGCATTTCCCATGGAGAATCCAAGTATCAGAATACCCTTCTCTTCGCGGAACTGTTTCGGAAGGTTGAACCGATAAACATATCAACTCGCCGAAAGGACATAACTCAACAATCTTGTTATAAAGAATTCGCGTCGGAGCTGACGGCTAATATTAAAAGTATTATTAAAAAAGAACTTTCTCAAGGTCACAACTTTGTACGTTATTAAGCAACTTTTCACGGTTCCTTGGCCGTCCTGGTGTTGGGTGGATGACGGGTTCATGACGCCTTGGCCTAGAAACCCCCGATCTGTATCTTGTTAGGTCTTTCAATATTTCCTATAGCGATTATCTTAATTTACATGGCATCCACACTTTGAGGTAAGGGTATGACTAAGTAGTAATGACGTCTCTGTTTATTCTCTTCCTTGACGGGTGCCCAAGCAAAACCATGCAGATGTTTCCAAACATGAAAGCACCTGGCTATAATAACACGTGACATTAGTTGTTCTTAGTCTACCTGGATAGGAGATGGGCGGCACAATGAGCGTTTTTCCCATGAATGTTCTTTTATTTTTTTAAAATGCAAGTAGATTCCACCCTGAGAATTTTGACACCAACCGCATTCTACTACGATCTCCTACGATTCTTATTCTACGATTTTTAAAAGTTTCCTACACTAGTGGCGTCACAATGGGCAAGGGGGATACTTTTCCCCCCCTGATATATATCGTAGTATCGATACTTTTTTCCCAGTATCGGAGCCGATAATTTTTTTATCCCTCACATGTTATCAGTTTCAACACTACGACGTGTAGGTACTGTTGACAGTACCTCTAACTAGATTGCTGGGAGACCAACCACTTCAACAAATTAAAGAAATTTTATGTACCACCTCCTCCAGCTCTCAGTGAGAATCAGCTGTCCTCCATCTAGTAGGAAGGATCAACAAAATGTTAACCCAACCAACGAACCTAACTCAATAGTTTTTTGATTGGATTTTCTTTGTTCTTTCTTGTTTTCTGATGTGATGTGATTGCGCCGAATTAACGAAATAATGCCATGCCATAATAATGTCTTGTCAATAATTTTGAAAAAGAAGTGCCCAAACAAAAAAAAGTTTCGAGTAAAAAAATTAGTGATTTATTGTTTTGTTCATTTTATAATATTATCCTGGAATAATCATTCTTCGATAGGCTGTTGGTGGTATTTTATCTTATACCATTGTAGATGAAGTAAAAACGTGGGATGTGATATAATAATTCATTGTCACGCTGACGGAGAGAGAACAAAAACGACATTTCCACCCATTTTTGAAAAAGTATCGAAAAGTACCTATCGATACTTTTTGATACTTTTAGATGTATCGATACGATACCTATATAGATATCGGTACTTTTGAAGGATCGGACATCCCTACGCCCAGGTGGTGGGGGGAAATGACGTCACTGGAGTACGGGTGACTTATCAGCTTTGACGAATCATACAATATAAAAACCATTATTTATCGTTGCAGGAGAGTGCGGTTGTGGTATAAATTTTTTAGGATGGAATATACTTTCACTTACAAAACGCTGCGAATTATTACACAACGGGTTATAATTTACCTGTGTAGCTGTCCCTCCTGCCTAGATCACTGTTTTCTGTGGTCAATACCTACCCTCATGCTTCCCACAAGAGAGCCCTAAATAGAGTACTGCAACCAGCCGAACTATCACTTTCATAAATATGAATTGATTCTATCACTGATACATTATTTGTTGTTATTCATGTTATGTTATTTATATAAAGTTTGTTCAAGTTGAGAAAGTCCCTCTCAACTGAATTCAAAATGACCATCATTCTTCAAATGAAATAATATCTCTGAACAACCATCTAGATAGGTACAGCCATGCTTGATTATAATCAGGTGTTCCCTAGCAATGATGTCTGGGCCGGATTTGAAAAATTTCATTCACGATCATGTTGAAGAAGCTTTTCGGTGCAGACAAACGGTTGGTATACAACAATTCTGTAGTTCGAGATCAACATAAAAACGTTAAAAAAACCATACCCTCTACTGAAAGTTTTCGAGCTACGGCGTTCAAATTTCTCACCCCATAAAGACTACTGACAGAAACGCCGAGCTTCGCGGACCAACTAGACCGCGAATGGGACATGCTAACCAAATTTAATTAATTTCGGTTCATGATAACTAAGGAAAGTGCGAAGTACGGCGTACGGACAGAAATGTTCGAATTACGCTTTCGGATTCTACATACCTTGAAACGGAAACCAACAAATTTTGTTGTGGTGAGGGGGGGGGGGGGGTTCATGATCAATTCAAAAGGTTCATTATTGAAAATAATAACCCAAAATGAACTGAACGCGTGTTATGCTCATTTGGCAGCGCGGGAGCATTCAACCAGTTAACCTGTAGGTATAGCACGATCATTTGGAAATAGGTGTGTGAGCATATTCCACTCTTCTAGTATTCCTGAGAATCATGATAATGTCCTACTTCAAGACCTCTTCTTCAGTGTGCCATAATTGGGTTAGTGTTTTCGAAATCTTTGTTTCTGACTGTTGTCAGCTTGCTGATAAGAATTGCGTTTAACAACAAACTGAAGGGTTTAACCGGATCTCGCATGATATGGTTTTGACAAGGAATTGTGGCCACACATACACAGGCCAACAGAGATTAATCCAAGGATCTCGACGACTATTTCGAAACACTGACCAGTATCCGAGACTTTGATGTATAATTATGGCTGCTTTTATTAGTTGTGTTATGCATGCTAACAACCCATGCAACTTTTAAACACGCCTGCATTCTGTGAAAAATGGAGCAGCCAGTCTAACCCTGGAAAAAGTGTGAAGGAAAGTTGTCCGCAAAGATAGTATCATACCGAAACCACAAATAATCCTATTTGTCTGCAAACTACACAACCAAGACGGGATTTTTATTCTGCAATCACTTGGAATTTGGAAAAAATAAATAAAAAACTTGGAAAACTAGGTGAAGATGCAATTGCTAATTAAATTACCTACACCAGATTAATGAAAGTGATGCGCTGCAGCATCACTTGATGCTTCCTAGCGCAGTCCTAGGAATTGTAAAATTATTGTTATCCTATAAGAAGTGAAATGAATACCAGGAGTATTGTTATGTTTATTATAATATATGTTATAATTAACATTGTACAATGAATGTCAATAAATTGTTATTATTATTATTATTATTAAAAAAAGAAAAAATCACTCTTCTTTTCACTTTTACCCTATAATCATTTGAAAATAGTCAATTTATATCACCACTTTTTTACTTTTTCATTCTCCACCGGTTTCAGGAAACCATTAGCTCAAGAATCTATAAATCGCTCTCTAATGTTTTCCTAATTTGCGTGACTTTAAATTGTAATAAAAATAAACAACCGAAATGACGTCCATATTGCCATTTTTTACTTGTAATTATCTCTCGTCTTGAACGGTTTGGAGGCAGGCCATGTGGATTTATTTTCACTTGAGGATGGTCACTAGAGTCAAAAAGGTTCGATCCGGCTGCTGGTAGCAGATTGGCCCTAAGCAATTTTAGTTCACGAACCGGTTAATATGCCTCATGGAAAAAAATAAGATTGTTTTGAAGCGTAAATACATAGGTAGGCTGGTAGGTACCTACATAACTCCACCAACTGCCTCTGTTCATTGGCTTAATGGTTGATTGGTGATATTCCACAACAAAACTGCCTACCCTAAGCAATCAATCAGCATTGATTGGTTGGTGATATTCCACAACAAAACGAATGAAAGGACCACAAAACAGGCAGAAGAAGAAATGGAAGTCAATCACTGCGTCCAGCTGGGCATCGCCATCGACACCACGGATCAACACCCCTGTGACCCCAACACTTTGACTCGAGGGGACGACGAAACGGTTTTCCCATCCGGGCCCAGCTGCGGAAGACTCGGACGCTCCTCTCGGCTTTTCACGGTTCAAAAAAGATCACGAGATCCCAGGAGGTCGTTATAGCTTTCCCGGACCTCGTATTTCGCACCATTCTCGGTATAGGGAGGGGCCTTCGCTAGGAGCCTTTTTACCTCAGTTTTCGACCCGATAGATGGGCGGGTTGTTATGGACGAGGTGAGGAAGGTAAGAAGCAGTTTTTTTCCCCTTCAACGTCGAGTCAGTTTGAAACCCATATCTCATCTTCCATGGCTAGTCGAAAAATAACGGGATGGGACGTGAAAAACTATTTCTTCCTGGTGTGAGTGCACGCACAAAAATAGACCTTTTCCGAATGGATTTCGTGTTGCGTTCATGGGAATCGTCTTGGTTTTCTCAGCACATATTATTTCCCTTCTTGTGGGGCTGCACTCTACACGCTTTTAGCCACAATAAACATCGCCAACAATAACAACTACGGTCAAGAGACCAAGAAAATATAATATGATCTTGAAAGCAGATAGCCATTAAAACCGATATAGGGAGACGTCCTACCTGCATTTTTTTAAAGTCTGCTGACATTTTTCACATGGCTTCCTCGTAAACGTTATAATATTATTTTATCGCAATGACTACCATAAGATGTTCAAATTTCGGAGTGCATAAAATCCAATCAGTGTTAAAATACGGGTGATAAAGATTCCAAGATGACGCATGCACATACTAAAATGACAGCTCAATTTTTATATAGTTCATAAATAGGTTTCAACCTTCGCGAATAACCTCTGGCAATTTCAACAAAACCTCTGGGGATTTCTCAATCGGTTCATAAAAATCGGAGTTACCTATGGGCGTGGCAACATATTAGGTACATTTTTTCACACGCAGAAGAAAGTTCCAGTACGATTTGTTTGACTGAGTTGATATTTTAGGGCCCAACCAGCACTGACCCTCCAAATTTTAGCTCCTTGTGTCCTTTCTTTCGGGATGTTATGCTCATTAACAAGATTTCTTTTCACTAATTATCAACATTCCTGTGTTTGTTGCCTGATTTTTCAAATCGACGTTAAATTTCACATTAGTGCAAGTTTGTAGGGTTCTTATTCACATGGAATAAGATAATCGCACCGCATAAACTGAACCTTTACTGGATAAAATTGATTCACCGTGCCCACAGCATTGAACAATTTGAATTGAATCGAAATGGTATTAGATTTGCCATCGTTCCCATTTGCAAACTTATGTTACTCTATGGGGTTTTTGTAATAGTACACCTGGACCTTGAAAAATATGAACGATTACAACCGGACGCGCATGACATGAGTACTCCCAGGTTGTACGAGTACCTACACCCGGATGGATGCGCATGGCATGAATACTCCAAGGTTGTACGAGTACACCCACGTTGAAGCTATGTAGTAGATAGGGAGGTATGAAAATAGTTGACCACATAATGCATTAACCACAGTATAATTTTTAACGTAAAGCACGTTTAAATCAATAAAATAAAATATTGAACTGCTGGTCTGGCATTCAAACATTGAACGAACAAAATTAAGGAGCCCAAACAATTACCATGAAAATATGGCAAGTATTATAGAATTATGTACTCTCATGGCAAGTTTATAAAATAAAAAATAGATAACTTATGTCAATCAGTCAATCATTATCTTGAAAGATGTTAGAGAGTTTGAGGCTGACCCATCCAGTTGAGATTCGCAAAATGCGTCGCTTACTTCGTCAGGATTCAAAAACTATGGAAGTCCGAAAGATCAACACAGCCCTATGTCTGTTTCTTCTTTATAATCGTTAACTAGGCTCCAATTTCGTTCGGGTGTACTCTTACATACGGCGAACCTACGACCTTGCCCGCTACGGGTGTACTGGTACATTTCCGCGCCATGTATAGACACTATTTCCTCACCGCTAAGTGCATTCATGCCGTGCCCCAGCTCTATATCTCAATGTAAAATTTCCAGAATTTTGCATTTTTTTTAACGGAATTTCCTGAAAGTTCCAAGACTTTGCCAGGATTTCATAATTTTCTCTGACTAACGGTCAACCAGTATTGGTTCTTAATATCTAGTGTTGGGCTGGGGTGTCCAAGCGCCTGGCTAGAGCGCCCGCTGTTTATATCCCCGTTTGAGATAATACATGTTCGCGCGTCTCTGGTTCTCGTCTCGGGCGGGCACCAATCTAAGCTTTAAAAGCTTTCATGTGATTTTAACCGACCAGCGATTAGCTCTTCAGCTCCAATAATAATCATGTGAGGCATGCAGGGACTAAACGATTGAAAAAATCACGTTCGAATACCCCCCCCCCCCCCCCCTCACCGAAGGATATCAAATCCATGGGTTTTAAAAGAAAAAATCTAGTGTTAACAAGAATGTGCAATGAAAACTGTACTCACTTCGAAGAGAATGATGGAGCACACCAGCAGCCGTAATGCGTGCCTGTAAAACATGATTTTATCATTATACAAAAAAGGGGGAATAAAATGCATACATTAATCCTTAATACACTCTGAGCAACATGAAAAACATGACAAATTTCCAAGTGGAATGAAAAGTTTATTATGTAAGTAGCTCTAAAAACATGTAGGTAAGTAACATTAGTAGTAGTTTATATTTAGTAATAGCGAAACATCTGATTCTGGCGTGCGAAATCCCCCCCACACACACTGCTGGATTTTGTCTATCATTGCTCCACTTCTAACTCTGACTCTTGCTTGACATTGCCGTGTGGCACAAAGCTTACTCGCAGGGTCCGAATTCAACGACTAAAGATGTACCTGGACAAACCATTAGCATTACCATGTGCAAGATTGAAGGTTTTAAGAGCATTCCTTTGAAGGGCGATTTCCTGGACTTCATTTGACTTCACATTCAAAAAGATTCCATTAAAACATACCTACTATATCTACAACCAATGGGGTATGCGCGCGTATTTATTTTATTTTATTTTTTTAATGGAAGTAGATTCCATCCTGAGAGTTTTGACACCAACCGCGCCCTTTGACTGGAAACTTTGAAAAATCATAGAAAAATAACTAATTATTGTAGGACAGTGCGGTTGGTGTCAAAGTTATCTGAATGGAATCTAGTTTCATTAAAAATATCAACCCCTTTGGTCATAGTTATGTCTTAGGGTATCTTCTATATAGACTCTAATAGATTTATATTTTTTTTACTCCGAAGCCGCATTCGGCTTGGAAACAACTACGAATGCAGTTAGCGATACGGTCTCGTGATCACGGTAAAGTTACAATACAGACTTGGTTGTACCTGAATTGTTTGGTAGATTCCTAACTTCCCAGCGTAACCTAATACAAAACATCGTAAAACTCGTCTTCAAATTTCGGATTTGGTCGATGAGGGATGACATTGGTAGCAGGTTACACCACAGTTTCCTAGATGGCGGAAAAACACTACGGTAAAACCCCAGTGTCCGGCACACTTAAGAACGTTTTTGACGGTATTTACCATACCTCAAACTGAATTTGAGTTGTTGGGCAACAAATCAACCGCTTTTGATATTTTTTAGGGTCTCTACTTCTGTAATATTTATGTGCTAAAACCGGCAACTTCAATTATTTCTTTTTAAATAAACGAAAATACCTATATAAAAACGATTTGGTACGGTTTACCAACCAGCGCCTTTTGGAGGTACTACCTTATCCCAGAAGCTTATTATTAAAGAAAACGCTGCAAAGTCCTTGTCACATGGGTTTATTATTCTATTATTTCATTGGTCTACAGAAATGCCGGCTGTTTATTTATTGTTTCTTTCATGTAAATTAATTGAAATGGCTATTTCTGGTGGTTTCCACAAATTTTGGTCCCCAGAACTTGAATTTGGTACTACGCTCCTTTTTTTTTCTTCAAATTACCCTTGATCATTGATTGGACCATTTAATCGTCTTGATCCACGTGTTGACACTTTTTCTAGTGTTATTATACAAATTGATGGTGATTTCAGACGATTTCGCAGGTTTTTGACTCATAAAAAATCAATTTTGGGAGCTGAACATCTGGTACAACCTCAATTTTCCACTCCTTGGTCAAAATCGACTTCATATTCGGTCTTCTCGTCCCCAAAAACATGGAATACTATACCTCAAAAGCTCATTTTACTAACATGTTACTAAAACACAAAAAGTACCTATTTTTATTCAAGCCGATCGGGCTGAAAAGTTTCGGGACACAACTAGGGCCCAAATGGAGCATGTGTGCGAAAGAACGATTTTTTTAGACCGAAAATGAAGCCTGTAGACGTGATACGGCGTACGGCGGACGGACATTGCATTTTTGGAATCTACACACCTTGAAACGGAAAAGAAAAAATTTTGAGGGGGTGTTATAAAAATTTTTGCTGAGCGAATACATAGGTGTATTATTCACAGAATAATAAACCAAAACCGCTAGTGGGTGCTGAGAACTGGGAGGGTGCCCAAAACTGGTGGTTCAGTGAATAAAGACCACTGAAGATAAACCGAAAGAACCCTTGCCAAACTAACTGTCTCCACTCTTGATCTTGAATTTCAGGAATTAACCGGATATTCCATTAAATCCGGAACGCCTTCTTCCAAACACAGTTGAGTCATTAAAGCCGAGTTATGGAAATTGTGTGGTTATCATCACTACTGAATCGCAATTGATGAAATTCGGCATGAATGTCCCGTTTGGGGTCTCCGAAGCTCAGCGTTACTGCTGGTCGTCTCTGGGGGGAAAATAGGGGATGACATTTTCAAAACGCCGTAGCTCAAACACTTTCTTACGATTTTCCAATTTTTAGAACCCATTTGTACAACTAGCCGTTTGTTGACAGTAGGGCCCTGAAGTTCGAACAGAAAAAACATAATCAACATCAGCGTAAATAAATTTTTCTTTATCTTTATTCAGTCCCATGCAACCAGTAGGTGGTCATGGGCACCAGTGGGGAAGAGATAAATTCAAAATTTCACTATCATATTTCCGTTTTACAGTACAGCGATAACACCAGAGCGAGAATCAAACCATCAAAAGGTATTCAGTCAAACTTCAGCCTAGTACCTAGTTATCAGTGAACAGCGGTAGGGAACAGCTGATTCAAATCGTGCTTTATGAAACCGAGAAATCGAGTATTCGAATTTGATGCTCTGAGATCCTCTTTGAGCTCAGACCAAGTGAGGAATGTTAAATTCAAGATATATTATGCAGTTAATACGAACTTCTTAATGAAAAAAAAAACAAACAAAAAAACGCTGCAAATCCCTGCACAACGGTTTATTATTCTGTACAGAATACCCTGCTGTTACAGATCACAGCTCTCTGTATAGATAACCCGTCTATATAGGTAATATAATAATTATGTACTATTCTATACATATTATGTAGATCGCAGATCCTCCGTAGGTTAGTACCTAACCCCGTACTCGTTACTAGGTGCCTACCTAAATCACGAGTTAAATGTTGCTAAACTAATTCTATTGATGACAAACAGTACCTAAAATGGCAAAAAGAAACGCAAATAGGTAATGAAGTTCTGAAGTGAAATTGTTGATGTGGAGTGAAAAAAGTTGCAATCGTACCTACCAACAAACTCCAGCCCCTTCTACGTAGATGGTATCATGAACCGTTGTGTAATAATTTACCATTGTGTAATAATTTACCCATCAATACCTAATAATTCAACTTTTGTTCAAGTTTCACTACCTCCCAACAAACTCCAAAAGAGCCATCATTTTCCAAATGAAATAATATCACAGACAACCAACTCGACTTCATACTCTGTGAATATAATCAGGTGATCCCTAGCAATGATGTTATCTCGGGCCAATTCCCGATTTTTAGCGCGTCCCTGGTGATGACAGTTGGCAAAATGTATACAATTCATTCACCCTGCTGTTGAAATACTCGTTACTATGTACCTACGTAAATCACGAGTTAAATGTTGCTAAAATAGTTCTGTCCATGACAAACAGTAACTAAAATGGCTAAAAGAAACGCAAATAATGAAGTTCTGAAGGAAAATTGTTGATGTGGAGTGAAATAGTGTTTCTTGAAATGAATGTTTTCTGTGGTCAATCCCTACATTCATGGTCAAGTATAATGAACCGTTGTGTAATAACTTGCACATCACTTATACTTCAACGGTTGTTCAAGTTGCAAAAGTACCTATCACCAAACCCCTTCTTGGTAGATGAACCGTTGTGTAATAATTTACCGTTCTCTAATAATTTACCGTTGTTTAATAATTTACCGTTGTGTAATAATTAACCTTTGTGTAAAATTTGCCGTTGTGTAATAATTTACCCATCAATAATACTTCAACGTTTGCTCAAGTTTCACAAGTACCTACCAACAAAATCCAATAGTCCCTCACTTATCAAATGAAATAATATCGCAGAACAACCAACTCGACTTCATACAGCCAGCCTTGATTATAATCAGGTGCTCCCTAGTTATGATATCCCGGCCGTTTTTATACCGTTTGATTCACGATCGTGTTGACGAGGCTTTTTGGTGCACACGAACGGCTGGACGTACAATGCTCCGGGTGGTCTCAAAAAATTGTTTAGCTCAAGACAAATTTATTAACGTAAAAAAACCATACCCTTCTATCGAAAGTTTTCGAGCTACGGCGTTCTGAAAATGTCAACCCCTATTTTTCACCCCTTAGAGATGACTGACAGTAACGCCGAGCTTCGAGGACCAACTAGACCCCGAACGGAACCTATAACCCGAATTTAATCAATTTTGTTTCATGGCAACTAAGAAAAGTGGCCCGTACGGCATGCGGCGTACGGCGTACGGACAGAAATATTTTTATTGCATTTTCGGATTTTGCGTACCTTGAAACGTTAACCATCAAATTTTGAGAGGGGGGGGGGGGGGGGGGGGGGGTGAAAATTTTTTGTTTCATGCTTGATTCCAAATTTTCATATGACCTTCAAATTTATCAATAATTGTCATTTATATATTTTATTATTTCAAGCACTTAGGGGACTGGCACACGAAATCGGCCTTATCAAACAAAATAATGAAAAAGGCCAGAAATATTATTGCATTTTCGGATTCTACATACCTTGAAACGTAAACCATCAAATTTTGAGGGGGGTTAGAATTTTTTTTTTTCGTGCTCGATTCCAATGGTTCATTATTGAAAATAATAAACCAAAAAAAAGAAAGTAGGTAGGCACTTGTCCAGTGGACACCAATAAAATATGTGGATCCACCGCAATGGGAAATTGCAGCTGTTTTATTTTATTTTCTTAAGTTAAATATCCGCGGGTGCTTTCCGAAAAGATGCTGTATGAGGGGTATCCGATGATCGAAAGTGGGCGATAAACCAGCGGAAAGAAAGCGATCAAAGCTTCCCACCCCCGCGTCCGCCTGGAGGGAACCCTCAACGCCATCTACTTATGACGTCATTTCGTTTTCTTTCCATCCGTTTGTTGTCGAAGCAATACGGAGTTTTGAGATGAAAACTGGCAGTTGAGGTCCTAAATCCGATTCTGAGGTCATAAATAAAAAATTCCTACACACGGAAATTGCCCGTTCTGGAAAGACCTCACACGATCAATATTATTGCCAATATCAGTATTGTCAATACAGCTATCAATACTCGAGTCAACCCTTTTCAATACTACCCCACCGCACACGATCAATAATATTGAAAATAATTTGGTCAATAAATGTTCTCAGTTCCTTTTTCTGCCGCGAACGAGCAGGGCGATAGCTGCGTGGATTTTCTGGTTTTTTTGGTGTTTACTGGTTTTACTTGTAATGGACAACCGTAAAAAAGCATTGCCATAATTATGGCAATGGGAATGGCAAACCATCGAACAACAAGAAAACGCTGGATGGGGGAGTGGCTCAAGAAGAGAGAGGAGTACACTCATCTGGTTTTGTTAAAACAAATCAGCCCCACCGATGAAGATGACTACAAGAATTATTTCAGGATGGGCGAAGACAGTTTCCAGAAGTTGCTCGGGTTGGTTCTACCATTTGTAAAACGAAATGATACGAACATGAGAGATTGTATCTCTGCTGATGAGAGATTGGCATTGACTCTCCACTATTTGGCTACCGGAAGGACTTTTGAAGATCTGAAGTTATCAGTTATCATGTCGCCGAGAACCATACCGGAATCTTCGTCAAAACTTGTGAAGCGCTGATATATGTATTACAAGACTAAGTTTTTCATAGTCATGGTTATTTATTTATGTTTAAAATTTAAAAAAAAGGAGATTTGTTAACTTTAGCGAATTTTCATGATCATAGGGAGTAAAGTGGGTAACTACGCATTGAATGTAAAATGTGAAACCGAAAAACAACCTGTTGCTCAGACCACCTTCACCGCGTTTCGATTCGAGACGAACTGAGGGTTGATGAAAATATTGACGTTCACCCGCACACGGTCAATAACCTCCACTTTCCGACATTGACGACCGAAGAACAGAAAATCCGGATATCGTCAATATTCTCTTCAATATCGGCCTTCAATCCATTTTCGCGCCCGCACACGATCAATATTCTTGACAATAGTTATGAATATTGACAATAATATTGATCGAGTGCGGTCCGCTTTAGCTGGGCAACCAGAGGTGACGAATTTCATAAGGAGCGCCTACCCTCAATATTTCCCCTCATTTCCGACTGTCAAAACTCCAGTTAGTAGGTAACTGTCACTAATTAAGCATCCCCACCATCCACCGATCAAGCCCTCACGTCGAACGCACCTTCAACAACACCCACATACCGTGATAGTCAGTAACTGTGAATTTTCCTTTCGTTTCCTCGTCACCATGCTCGCCAGTATAACGAGTGTTGACCCTGACGATAATTCGGCCAATTATTTATGGATGTAAAAGACGTAACTTTGCGTATGAATAAAAGAACAAAAAAAGGCGGTTTACGAGAAAAAAATAAAAATAAAAACACAAGGTGCCTTACGGTACTTGTGGATGTCAAGAGACATACGAGATCGCTGGTTTGTGACGGCGCAGCGTCACAAGCGTCACCCAGATCCTAACTGTTCGTCTCGCGCGCCTGCGCATTTTTTTCCACTACCGATTCCGATTCACCCATCTGTCACCTTGAAACCAACCTCAGTACCCACAGATCTGATGTTTTTCCCAAGCTTACCCAGTTTTGTGTCGGTTTTATTTAATAAACACACCTTTTGTGAGTTTCTTTTGTCGAGGGAGCGAGCTTGGAGTCTCGGAATCCGACCGAAACATGGTCCGAAGGAATCAGAAATGAACCAGTTTGACAGAATAGTGATTAATGACTCTACTTAGAATTTCCGACGGAAAAATTATCAGGGATGGTTCCCTGGTCGTGTTGAAACATTTTTTGGAAGAAACAAGACTACATAATGGAGAATAATCCCGAAACAATGGAATTTTTACAGCGTTGATTAACGGAGAAACCTATTTTTAAAAATTTTCGTCAAAAACCGCATCTTTTTTTACCGCATCGTTTTGCCTACTTAGGGCGGAAACACATAGACTTAACGTAACTCGCATTTCAACTCTAGGTGGTGAAACCCGCTCTTAATGTAATTTTTTAAATTTATTGCCCTTTTTTAAAATTTACATTAAAGTTCACTTTAGATACGACCTTCAGCATGTCTACCCAAAACACGGTACAAAAATAGATTATAATGAAAAATAAATGAAACATATATTATAATAGTATCTCTTTGGAGCCTGGCATATTTTCTTAAAACTTCCCCTGGATCTCAGCTACCTAACGGTGTTCACTTTCATTTTTACCGCGACATCCAGAGGTTAAAATGCAGTTTGAATGTGAAGAAGCAAGCAATTTTTGTGTTTAATTGAGGGTCTTTGCAGGTAACAATCACTCGTTACTTGGGGAGGTGAGTATGGTCAACGCTGAATTGGCGGTATAATACAGTGTTCTGTATGACTGTGGGTACAGAAATTGGTCAAGAAGAGCCGAAATTTGATTGTAGATACGGATTGACGCGAAAATGGTTCCATAATGAGTTTCACTAAATTCCGACTATAGCTTTTTTTTTCATTTACGTGTTTTCCTTGCCCATATCATCTACACGGCTCACTGAGAGGTGGAATGTTTAAGCCCCTATGGATTCCTCTCCCAACCCAGGATGGCGTTTATTTTCCGTTTCAGAGCATTCTCAATCCATCCTTGTATTTCAACAATTTCAATAACATATTATACCTTATAGTATTATGGGTAGGTATACATACGTATTTGACATCTAACCTTGGCTACTCCAAAATATTTTTAATGCAAACGAAAGGATGAGATCGATGAAGACCTTTTTTCGGAAACAAAAAGTGGTGCATTTAAAGTTTTGTGGGTTAAAATATCTAAAAAATTATTAAAATCACTAAAACCTGATAAAATCACCAAAAGCAGAATAGAATGGTGACAGAAAATGTCTACCTATTTCAATACTCAAAAATATTTCCTTCCAAAAGTAGACGAGGGTCAAACTCAGCACTCAGTAAAAACGGCTCAGATTACCAAAAACTGATAGTCACCCAAGGCAGTTGAGTGGTGACTCAAGCCGGAATATGACTATTTCAATATAAAAATAAAAGTGATCTAATTTGAGTGGAACTTCGGTTGAAAAATCGCTAAAAAAAATTGTACACATTGCTAAAAATGTCTACAGATCACCAAAATGTTCTTCGCCGGTGCAAAAACCACCAGAATGGTATGGTCTTTGAAAATTCGCTTGAATATTGTCATGTTGCATGACTGGAACGTCTATAATTGATTTGTCTTTAATCGAGGAAACGCGTGGCGGCAGGGCGTAGGTACGTCGCGTCCTCCCATCTTCTTCATCTGCTTCCCCAATAACCTCATTTCCTTCTGCCCCATCGTCTTTCCCCCATTGTCCTTTTGTCACCGGCCGTTGAGAGGATCAACGTTTTTCTTCCCTTCGATGGCTAATCGACGTCTGACCCGCTACCGAACTTTTTTACTCGATGAATTCCCCCTTTAAACGCCTCCTTGTTTTTCTTTTCACATTTTTCATTCCGAGTCACGTTACCGAACAAAACCTTACTAGAAACGTGGATTCAGGTACCGTTTCTGTACCACTTTAGTTTTCCAAAAATGTCTTTTACCGTGTCAGACTAGCTATGGCTCCATGTATTTCCCCCAGTCAGAGTTGTACGAAACGTAACTACAAATTACGAAGATAGGATAGTTAAAAACGTTGAGTTGCAGTTGCAACGGTGTCCGTGTGTCTGTTTCGCGAAAAACTGCCCTCCGATCGGGTCTTGCATACTTATCTGAGAAAAAATATACATTAGGAGATTCTTCTTTCTGTCAACACGGCGACTTTTAACGAAGTAATATACACAGTAATGGTCACTGACTTGAAATTTTGGGCTTAGGCATACTAGTTGGGCCATCGGAACTAGCTGTATAGTTCTTGGTGTCACAACGCCATCAGGGCGTCCAGACGCCGATAATGGTCCTAAAAATACTAATTTCGGGTTTCGCGCTTGAAATTTTGAGAGTTTACTCTATGGACCGTTGGATTAAAAGCTGGAGAATGGATTTTACTGTCATGGTGGCGCTTAAATGCATAAAACAGCTGATTTTGAGTCTTGCGACTCGGCATTTCAAGGGTATATTCGCTGACCGTCAGAAATTGCTTGTAGGTTCGTGCGCCACGACCACGCCAAAGAGCGGAGCCACGACTTGAAAATTGATAGTGAACTCTCAAAATTACAAAATTTCAATTATACAACAGCGCCACTGGTGCCAGTAAAGGCGCCCGTAGGAAGAATTGGTTGGTATTGTGTTTCTAGATTTCGGGTTTCCTGATAGTTTAGTTGAAATTTATAACAAACTTGATATGCCATGTTGCTATAGTTTTTTCCTGGGCATAGGTACTGAGGCCTCTGGCAGCGGACCCAATAGTACGTTATTGTTGTTGTGTGGCACTGAAGATACTAAAATATTCTAGTGTCTTTACTTTGCACATGCAATGTACAATCGTCTTCGGATTTTGACGAATTTCATGAACGACCAACTACCACCCTGCGCCTATCGTAACTTCATGTCATTAAAACGTTTTACTTGTCATACATATAAGCATTTCGTGGGTATTGTGGACAGAACAGTGACTTACAGAAAAGGGTTATGTATAAGGTACCTATCTTACTATTCACTCTAGATGCAGCAGTTACCCGAAACTTGTGGTACATACACGATAAAAACTAAAACTGTGAAACCCCAAAAATGAAGGGGTTTTGAGAAAAATGTTACAAGAGCCTACTGGATATTATTTAATGTCTTGCAGAGCTTTCCTCTTGTAATTAACTTCTTTTCACTCTGATCAGAGTACCTACCTAGTCCATAAAGTTTTTTACTGTTCCTACGTTTCAAATTGATCGCCGGTTCTACAAGCAATATTTCTCGCGCCTTCGCTTCTTCAGAGGTCATTGCTAAGATCGATGATCTATGGAAAATGACGAGAGTCTCAGTAGAAATGGTGGGAACGAAACCGCATAAGTGACCCGCGCTGCTACGACTTCACTGGAAACCGCGAAGATCTCAAACGCCACTGAAGAGCGACTGAAAAATTTCCCTCTGATGTTGGCCATGAGAAATGAGTCCTGGGTGTTCAGATCTGCTTCTGATGTCGTTTTTATTCTTCTTCTGCGTCAGTTTTATGTTGAAGATTTTCGATCTCAAGAGGTGGTTGGTGGAGCAATAAACCGTGCGTTATAATACGTTTGAAAACGTTGCAAATTATTACACAACCGTTTATTAGGTTCCTGCAGAAATACCCCTTCTGCCTAGATCACTGAATTCCCATTAGGGTAAGACCCTGAATGAGAAGGGTATTTTTGCGATGGATATCGACCTAACCACACAAGCACACACACAGACACACGACAAAAATACCACCTCGAAGTTCTCGGTAATTACAGTTACATAAATGTCCATTTTTCCGCCCCCATCTCCTGTAACGCGCCATTTCTGCCCCCCCCCCCCCCCCCCCCCTCCACGGAAGTAGCGCCCTCGATATATTCCCAAATTTTCACCTAACTGGGATGATTCATTTGGCCGTGAACAACAAAATTGTACCTATCAACAAATAGGTTAAACAAGTACCTATCTAACCCGATTGCATAAAGCCATGAGTGATTACAATCAGCTGTAATCTGGGCTGTATGATTCACACTCGTGTTAACGAAGCTTTTTTGTTCGAACTTCTGGGCTGTGAACGAACGGCTGGACGTACAGAGCTACGGCGATTTGAAATTGTCAACCCCTATATTTCACCCCTTAGCGATGACTAACAGTAACGCGGAGTTCCGCGGGCCAAATAGACCCCGAATGGGAACTAAAAACCACATTTCATTAATTTTATTCGTTCTTGGTAACCAACGCCGCGGCGGACGGACAGCATTTTTTTAATACCATTTTCGGATTCTAAGCACGTTCTTTGAAACGCAAACCACCAAATTTTGAGGGGGGTTAAAATTGTTTTCATCAAGCGAGACAATGCTTCATAATTGAAATGATAAACCGAAAAGGAGTTTTTCCTATACCTATAGTTTGCGTTTGCTACTGAAAAACAACAAACCTTTTTCATTCATTTGGGGTGTGCACTGTGTGTAGCGTATAGAAGTTACACGTTTCTAAGCCCCTTCAAGTTGCGCTTTATGTTTGACCGCAACACATATCGGACTTACAGGTCGAGTACATCAATGTACATAATATGTACATGCATCTATACATATGCACAATGTTACATACCTACCAAGTTGTGTGTTAGTCATTGGTCGAGTACCGCATAAAACCACCAAAACCCTGATGGAGTTCAGAGAAGTTTAGGTATGCATTCGGTACAATAGAGTGGAGGCATTGTGGTGGTGGTTTCTGTCACTATAATCAACAAATAATGATCTAGAGAGCTCCTCCCTACCTGCTACAGAATCTACGGACTGTCAAGCCGAAAATGAGATTAAGAACATTCGGATTCACATCTGTATGCTTGATGGAGAAAGAATTGAAATTAGTTAATAATTAATTCATTTTGATAAGCCCCGACACGTGGAAATAACTTTAACTCCGTAATCAATCGGTATAGTTGATCGCTTGAAATATGTAGTCAGAAACACGCAAGTGAATTGTTTCTCGGTTTTCACCATTTTCTTAAAACTGGCTATGAATGCTGGCTTCGTTCGCTCCTCCCAGCACTGTTTCCACATTCTAAACCCACTGCAATAAATTGCTTTTCTTCTAGAAAAATCCGATACTTCAGGAGAGATGAATAGGTTCGTGGTGCATGGATACTACTGCAAAAGTTACCTCGTCCGATTCCTCCCATGTTCGACAGCGTGTTCGGGATAAGTCCAACCGTGTATAGCGTGAGGAAGCATCCCTATGCCCATTAAAAGGCGAACAATAATTTGACCAACTAAAAATGAGTTATTGAAACGTTGTCCATTTCCTCTAAGAACAAAATACACTGCTAAATACAGGTTTCGATGATCAAACTTAGTTTGTTACTGACGATGGTTTTATCACCGAAGCCAGTGTAACAGTGTATTTTGGTCTCAGTGGAAATAGACAGTCTCTAACACAGTAAAACTCTTTGTGATCAATTATTTGTAATCAAAAATGACTGAGTTAAGAACTTTCTTTTGAAATTTCAACCCTTCCGGAAATGGAGCCTCCTGTTGATGGTAAAGTAGTAAAGTCATATGGACTTTGCATACAAGTTCACCAACAGAATGCACATCTGGGAAAACTTTTGGCTCGCTAAACATACTCCTTGTGTCTTATAGTAAATACCTCCGTCTGAAGTAATTTTTGTATTTTCTCGACAGTCATTTTTGGCAGTGTATCTGCGAATCGAAAAACTTGAAACCTTTCCTGGGACCTTAGGAAAACTCATGGTGGTGGCACAGGTTGTGGCGAACCGTTCATCATACGAGGTCGTGCAGCTGATGGTCGTTATCCCTAATCAAATCTACAGAGGAAGAAGATACTTTTCGCCTTTCGGCCGCCTCTTCCATTGTTTTCAGCGGGTCAAAGGAGCCTTGCTTCCCGAAACGCGGAAAAAAGTGGGACGCAGATATCTCACTGTGAAAAATCGAATTGACCGTACATTGGATTGGCGGTAGATAACTACTACAGTAAGTACCCACTAGTTGCAGTAAGTATCCACGTGGTCAGATAAATCCATGGAGCTTGGCTGGATTACCGCTTTCTGGACTGTAGTTTTATATGATGCTCCTTCTGAACCTGTTTACGTAGGCCTTGTTCGAGAAAAGCTTTGCCACGTCACCGATATCATAGCAGCCTCAAAACATCATATCATACGGTATTTTGGAAACGGTTCCATACGAACTATGGAATCATCCGAAGTACAAGAATGAATAATCATGAACAAGTAAGAGTACAATACGAACCACGGATATATGGTCACAATGTAATGTGGTTGTACCTACATCAATTATTAGGCACTCATCTGTTTCGCGCAGAAACCGTTCAACTTGCCCCTCATCTCAAAGGATGGGGCAGAAAGATATGATTTTTACATCTAGGGGAAAGTCGGGAGGGTCGGGACAGTTCAAGTATACAAGCTATGAAGCATTTTTGATCCACCATTTTTGGTTATCTAGAAAAGTTGTATTCAGATAAGAAGTTACATCGTGTTTCCCGCCTTCTAGCCGCTCCTATCTGTGATCACGGGCCATTTTGAGATTTTGACTAACCTCCGCATGATTTTTTGTCAACTTTATGAGTGTTTGGAGAAGTTCCAGTGGTGTTTTTTCCCCCAACATCGAGTCGATCAACAACAACAATATCCTAGTAAGTAACTCCAGTATGATTTCCGCCATAAAACTACCTAAGTGGAGAGAAAACAAACTTTCTTGTTTTTTGTTTATTTTCGGGAGGCTTGGGACACTGAGGTGAGGGAGGGTTGGGACATGTCCTGATACTCACACATGACTGTCCCAACCCTCCCGCCTCTATCCAACAATAAAGTTTGATCAATGAATGTCAGTGTTTCACTTCTATTTAGAATCATTTCAATAATTTCATAGCATGCTATTTGTATGGGACCACTTCATGGGCACCACCTCTCATTCATAGTACGATATGAGTCACTTTTGATTCAAAATTTTATAAAAACTTGATCAATAGATTTTCTGTAATCTGATGGATTTCATTCCTATTTGTTTCAGAGGTGCCCACAAGATAAAAAAGAAAGTCCAATAGGGAGGATTACGACCCTGACAAGATGGTTAAGGCTGCGGAAGAATTAAAGCAGGTGCTTGCTGAGGATGGCCAAGGTCTGCAAAAGATGGGTAGACATTATGGGGTCCCCAATAGCTAATTTAAGTTGAAGTTCCTATTTCTTCTCATAATAGTTCATTTGAAAGTAATATTGTTCAAGTTTAATAAAAATATACTGATGGTTTACTGAATTTATGCTTTTTTATTGGCTGTCCCAAGCCTCCCTCACTCTTGTCCCGAACCTCCCGCATATGGGGAGGGTTGGGACAAAAAAAGTTGCTCTAGTTTTGTATTATTATTGGGTACTAGGAATGGTTTTAAAATTTCGGAAAAAATCAAGGAGGTAGGTAAGATGTACAGCTTCATGTGGGAAAACCCGGAATTGCGATAAGTTTCAATGTGACTGCTAGGGAAATGACAAAGTGGAAAATGTCCCGACCCTCCCGACTTTCCCCTACTACTAAATACTGTTATAACCTGCTGTGTGGGTACTTAATGCATTAAACATGCATCCCGCAGAATTTACTTCATAGTGTTCATTTGAGCTGTCTGAAAATCTTGTCAAAGACAAGAAAAATTAGCAAAGGGACGCGAATTTCAAGTTATCATATAAAAGGGCATCACATTATATCGTGCGTTAAGATATCGTACTTAGTGACGACTCTGAATTATAGTACAAACCATGGCACCTTCCTCAGACACACAGATCACGCAGCTATTCATTAGATAATAACAATGAGACAATTACCTCACAAGAACGTACATTATCGAGTGTTTCAAATTTGATGTGGGTCCGACAATCGTCGAAACTGGTTTTTTGGTTCTCCAGTAAAGTTGTCAAAAATGAGACGTAGCGTTGCTGATAGGACGACGATATGAAAGACGGGATACTGCCTACATAATCCAGTGAGTCATGCACGTCGTTGCACCTGCCCAGAGATGTTGACCTAATGAAACCAGACTTGAACTGTTGCACGTCCGGTCGCCCATTTTTCTTCACCGCCTCCCGCGGAAGGTCCGGGTAATGAGATTCGTTTATTACCTAGTTGCTCATTCGCCCGTCCTTCCTTCCACCTCTTGGCCGCAAGGACGCTCCAGACGCTACTCAATGTCAGCATCCCTTCTTGCCCTGGAGATGGTTATCCTGCACAGCAGGGCTCTTCAGAGCGTCGAAACACATTAAAGCAGCGCAAATTAAGAGGTGGATCCTTATCGCCTTTCAGTGCTCGGCGACGGAAGGAGTCTCCTCTGGAATCATCGTATGGATTTAATGTAATATTATATTCAACCCTGTTTGGTTTCGGGCAAGCGAACTGGTGGAAATCAACTGTCAACGTGATATTTCCATGATGATTTGCCTTATGACTTGCTCAGTCATCTAAACGCATACTAAGTTATTGATGATATCTGGGGCAAGCCTTCACGCATGCGTTTTTTGATGGACCTGGATGTCTGCTGATCAGGCGAGTTATATTAGGTATCTACTAAAAAAATGTGATAACCATAGCTTGTTACGAAGAAGTTCATTTACCCGTAACCTCATTACTTCTGTTCTTGTCTCATTAACCGTATTGCGTACCAATTTACAAAAAGATGAATCGAGGAAACTTTGTGGAGGACGGGCTATCATAATGGTGTTTAGCGCATTACTAGTACATCAGTGACTCACACATGTACTCACATGATTCTCAGACTCAAGCAAAGGTATCAGAATACTTGCGATCACTCAGGAGAATGGAGTGAAAATTAAGCCATCAGAAAAACTATACAAATTTCCAGTCAATTATGATTCCTTCCCAGCCAATCAGACTTTACAGAAGAGGAGGTACCTATTTAGGCAAGTATCGTGAGAACAACTGAGCTTATGGCTAGGGATAGGAAAATGTTTAGTAGGGATAGCGGGGGCTTTATTATTGTTGTGGGACGAACACTGGTGCAGATGACGCGTCTGTGTATTCACGATTCAGAATTATGACCTGCAAAACCCGAATTATGATGAATGCACTGGAGAACCGAGTTTTTCCAGAGATAATCATGTTGACCAATTATATCGCAAATCATTGAATTTTATAGTTTTTCCTTGGATTTTCGGTGTCTATAAAAATTATTAGGAAGTGGAAAAATCCATGTCTGTGGAGCACTGTGAGAAAATTCAACCACTGGTCAGTGAGTGATAATGAGAAACAAACATAGGCCAGTTTTTCGGATGATCCTAACGTTCTTTTGCCCGCACACCGTTATCCGTGAAAACCAAGCAGGAATCACGTATTTTCCGGTTGATTATTCCGATGAATTCATAAGCCCCAGCCGATCACGTCGCGTCACGATTTCGCACGTGGTTAGCTGGGGAGGGCGCCAGCGCTGCAGATGAACCAGTATTACGCGAGCGTTCTTTACGCTACGGTACCCTCAAGCTCGATAGATCACTCGTCCAGACGTGTGATCGCGAGATGTTCAGATATCACGGGGCTCTTAGAAATCCGACCTACGATATATACCTACAGACACTGATTCATGCAGGTTTAGCGCCTCAATAACAATCTCGGAGATTTTTGCGTGGCTACGTGAAAATAACGCAGAATAGGTTTTCCGTATACCTCATTTACGTTATTACATGTTTCCATTATAAAAAAGTATTTCATTGAAAAAAAAAAAAAAAAAATCCATTCGCGCAACATGACCTAATGCGTGGTTTTCCAAGTAACGTGGTAGGTACCAACTTAACCCCATCGAATTATACATGGAAGAATAATTGGATGCTTAACCTTCTACGTACTACACTACTGAACCAAATTTGACAATTATTCATCAGCCTCGAGTAGCATAACTTTTTAAAATTTAAATAATAGTTCACAGCATACAACTACCAGCTTCCCATTTATATGAGGGGAAAAAGAAAAAACCTGTCAAGGAAAAGTAGAATTGGTGGAAGGAGAGTAATAAGTTTTATTTATTTTTTGACACCTTTAAGTAGTTGAGCAATACAAACGTCAGGAGTAGTAATATGACAAAATAAGTAAGAACTACCCATTTACATAGACTTGTGTGTGTATTATTAATTAGGAAAATATTACAAGCCATAGGTTTCAAAATAAGGACCGCTCATGACTACTCATTAGTTACTAGATTGTTACTGGTATTTCAAACTAGGATGTATTTCTGCCTCAATCTTCGCCCAGTCAACTCACACGAACAAAATGTAAGCCAAGGAAGAATGACAAGCCAATACCCAAAGGTTACCGCCACGTTCGTTAAGACGTATTTTTCTTTTAATTGGTAAATTATGAACCTTCGAATCACGGTTTTCCGGCCATTGTTCGAAAAAACGAGCAATGAAAATCAGCGGCCTACCACTTTCCGAGCTGTCGTTTCGATTTCTAGGAGTTTTCCCGACAACAATAATTGGGGTTGGTACCAGACGCACCTTCAGATCTAATTACGATAAAGTCATCGGCTCCTGGTTACTTGCTGACCTTCCTTCGAGAATTCATGGCCTGTTTAGTGGTGCTGAGCCCCCAATCACGAGATGTGACGATGTTATCCCTCAGCCCCACGAAGCTGCTGAAATTCAGCCAATCGCGATAATATCGGTCTGCGTGTCACCAATGGTTTGTTATGTTTGTAGAACTGACTTCAAAAACTGAGAAGCTGTCAGAGTAATATTAAAAATTTCGACCACCTCAGGCAGTTGAGGTCACAATAGCTGAATGACGGTTTTATCACCGTATATTTAAATCGTTCTCCCTACCTACCCGTTCCCCAAATCTACCACATTTTATACAATTTCCCATGATTTTTAGCGTATAACTCAAATATTCCTGGGGGGGGGGGGACATAATATTTTTAAATGCTTTAAACAAGCTAGAATTCTCAATTCTCAGTCATGTCTGACCGCAGGATACCCTTCATGCTGCAACTTTTGGGAAAACTCTCAAAGCGATCTATCAGTGTGTCATGAGGAAAGGAGTGAAACCAGCCGCCATACAGTATAGTTTCCCCTTCCCCCCAGAGCTTAATAAAGGTAGGGTGAGGGGAGTGATTCCTCCATGGTAAGACAGATTATAACGCATTATACACATTATAACGCAATGCTTCCGGGAGTTGACGGTTCGTTTTCGCAAACGCCAGTGTTCTTTCTGCCGCTTGCACAAAAAATCGAGAAGAGCCCTGGCCCTTTATGGACGGGACCCCCAAGAAAAAAGGGACTGACAGTAGCATGGAATCCAGAAAAGATTAGACTGGAAACTCCAAGGTTTGGAAACCTCCATCGTAATGGTACTTACTGCAAATTATGTACTGGTGGAGAACTTAGCTCCTACGAGCGTTGTACTGGCGGACTTGGAAATAAAGAATTTAGGGATGGCAGGAAGATAAAAATCAAATTTTAATAAAAGTAAAACAATAATTTAACTAGCCCGTTTGAAAGTAAGAAAAATAATAAAGAATAAATAAGATTGAAATATAAGAAGAAATATAATTGTCTGGCATTGAACACCAGGCAGTGAGCTCCTTTAAAAGAATAACAGCACATTGGCTGAAAAAAATTAAATATATGTATTATATAACTGATAATTGTCCAATATAATGTTTATACATAAAGGAGTTTATATGAGATTTCCTTCTGGTTATCTCTGAGCAGAAATTCCTTCTGGAAGTACCCATAAAATAAGAGAAGGGGTTAAGGTGAACTTCAGCGCATACCCACCAAACCACGCTATGCTACCATATCACGAGGATGGGAGTGAGTGAAACCAGCCGCACATACAGCATAGTCCCCCCCCCCCCCCCCCCAGACCTCAATAAAATGTAGGATGAGGAGTGTGACTTTCCCATGGCAAGACACTGGTTATAACGCAATGCTTCCAGAAGTTGACAATTCGTTTTCGCGAACACCAGCATTCTTTCTGCCGCGTGCACAAAAAATCCAGACGAGCCCTGGTCCTGTATGGACGGGATTTTCATATACCGTCGCAAGCTGAACAAATAACCAATAGAATACCTGTTTTCTGAACTTCGAGGAACCGGCAAAACTCGGCGGCGCACACCATTTCCGTGTAAAGTTTCATTGTGGAGGCTTAAATCACCGAGACCTGGAAGGTTGACAGGAGGACTGTGGGTGCGTGCTCACAGATGATGAGTCGTTCCGGATGGCAGATCGTCGAAAGAAGTCGGAGCAAGAGATTCCGTTAGAATTGTAATAGTGAAACCCCTCCCCGGCACAAGCAATGACACTTCTCTTCTCACAGGAACCAGACGCCGATTGTAACCGTCTAATTGTGACAACATCAAACGCCTTATGGGAAGAAGGAAAAAAAAAAACCAAAAAAAAAAAAAACCCATGCGTCCAGAGTCCATTATGGCTCACATAGATCCCTGTGTGCACATTGATTGGGGAAGATGAAATTCGGAATTCACTTATCCAACATTCAAGAACATTAGTCGATGTTATTGACTGCAATATGTTCAGTGAAATTCCAGGAGGCGCAGTGCCGGTTTCTAGCGAAAAGTTTTGAGAGCCTGGTTTGCTGCCGCCTATTTGCATGGAATCTTGATCTGGAGCAAGTGTTCCGCAGAACATTGTTCTAAATAGAACTTCCTTGCTTATCGAGGTGGTCAAAGGAACTGATAACGATGCCACAGGTTCAGGGCTGCGGCAAACGACCGAAAAAGGTTTGGTGGATGGGAAACCAATTATTTAATTTATTTGATCTAGTGAAGTCCACGGGTCGGAATTTAATTGGCAATAATTAAGATCAGTGGCGGCTCCTGTCCTGAAACTCAGGGGGTGCACATAGATCAAGAGGGGCTATCGCGAAGTGGACGGGAGAGGTGCTTTTCTCAGCCAAATACAAATTTCAACCATATGGAAATGGGATAAATCCTGTAAGCTTTCTCATCTTCAAATTACAAACGCGACTAAATACATACTCGTAAATAGACATGAAAAATGTTCTCTAATGGAAGAGGAAATTCTGAAATAATCATTGAAGGAGTAAACCCAAGAAATGCATGTTATTGTTAAAGCTGAAATGTGTATTTGCCCAGCAAGAACCAAAGCGGAGGTGAAAGCAACTCTTGCCAGGTAGGGGAAGGAAGGAGGGTGGGAGATGAGAGGTTTATGGGGAAAGGGAGGGGTTAGATATCATTGAGGTAAATAACGGGGAATACAAAAATAAAATAAAATAAAATTATCGTACACAAACAGGCGATAACACCCCATGAACAAAAATATCACGAATAGGGTGTCTACCCCAGGAACAAAGATATTAGGTACCAATCAGGTGTCTAACCAGGAATAAAATATTCATCTGTAACAAAATGGTAACTAGGATGTCCAACAAAATGGTAACTTCAATGAATGGTCTTGTAAATAAAATCAGCACGCCTCTCCTTCTTACTTGCAAAAATATCAATAACGTTCTCATTAAAATCTTGAACGGATCTCACCAAATCTTTCTCAATTGACAGCATTGAAAGCGCCACCAATCTGTCCTCTGCCATAGAATTGCGTAATACTGTTTTGATTCTCTTCAAAGATGAAAACGTTCTCTCACTTTCTGATGTTGTCATAGGTATAGTAATCAGGAGCTTTAAAACTTTTGTCACTTCAGAAAAAACGGAACATAAATTATAGAGAAAACAACGGACGAAACCACGAAAACGAAGACCAATATTGAGAATAACAGATAATAATGCAGGAGGGAACCGAATTGAGATAACAGATGATAATGCAGGAGTAAAGATACTGCCCTCGAGCGACTGCAGCGAACCTGACGAGGTGCAACAACAGTCTGTGCACCCAGCTAAACATTTTTGCTGCTTTTGATTGGTCAATCTCACAGGCCCGCCATATTCAAACCGAAAAATGTCAGGCAGAAACAATGAGGAAATACGAGTCAAGGGAGGGGACGAGAGCAACTGCTCCAAGTGTGTGTGTGTTTTTCTCAATATTATAGGTTCTTGGCTCAGATGCCCAGTGGGGCGGTGGGGCTCGGTTTCGCGCGTCGATTCAAATAGTAAAATCCTGTTATCTGTAAATAGCCGACTTACTCTTCAAATGGGATGGGGGAATTTGGTTATTATGTTTGGTTTATTGGCTGGGGGTGCACATGCTCCTATGCTCCTATCAGGAGCCGCCACTGATTAAGATGTCCAGCTAAGGAATTTTTCAATAGTTCTTACGCAAAAAACGTTATCGCATAAATGCAAATTCGTAAACTAATGCAACAGGAAGAAACTGAAATTGTTTACCACTGGACCACCTGCAAATATCTACCAAATTTCACCTCACAACGACTCTCAGTGAGGTGAAACCTCAACGGGAAACCGCATAAACAGTTACAATCGCGAGTGCATCAAAATTATGGATAGATACGCATAATTCAAAACTTAAAGAATCACCACATTCACCCTCTAAACGTCTAATTTCTGTAACCTTGCTTGATGTACTCGAAGGATGTACATCAAGCGGTTCAAACAAAATAAGTGCAGAAAAAAATTGCAGACGATTGACATTTTATGAAATTTATATGGTACCATCTGAGGGGCCTAACCTGCACGAAAGAGTACGTCTGCGATTTCTCCAGCTGGGTAAAGTAGTGGAAGTAGTGGCCAGTAGTGGAACTTACTACTCTCAATATGCAGCAATTATTGACATATTAAATGCACCACAAAAATTTGGTGAAATTTGGCAGCCTGTATTAGAAAAACTTAGTTACAAGAGTAAGTGGGTAGTCTTCTTTTAAAAATACGGAAAACAAATCACAAAGAAGGCTCATTACCACTACGAATAGATCTCGTAAATCGAAAAGTCGCCTTGATTGACTTCCTGGGTAAACAGCCGTCGTAATTACCCGGCGTAGAAGAACGTTTGACACACCCATTTTCACTGAGGAGTTGACACCTGATTGTTTTGTCAGTCGATCTCGCAGTTTCTTTGGATGGAGACCTGTTTCCACGGATTTCCTTCATTGAGCAGTAACGGGCCCTCTCCTCGCTGTCGGTATTCGGGCTGCCACCGATTCCATCGGAATCGCTGAGACCGTTTTCATTAGGCTTTCAGGAGGCATTAGGCATTTCCCGAAGTCTGTATTGTAGCGAATTGTTCAATTGCAGTTATTTGTTCTCCAGCTTTTAGCTCCCTTCCCCCATTGAAATCTATGGGGTATCTTTTATCTGGAAGCTTAGAGATACGGTGACCATATTTTCCGACATAAAAAGAGGACTGGAACTGTAGCTAGATGAAAACGTTGTAAACACCATTTTCATGGTGTTTCTACGTGTCGGTTTAAGCTGATGATGTTTTGTGGACATAGGATATCAGTATCAAGAAAAACACAATTCATTGCACAAAACCATACAGGTATTTTCGAATATTAAACAATAAATAACGAACAGTTTAAGAAAATCTAAATCAAGATAAAACTTTTGACCAATCACCATAATCACCTGCTCAGCATAATAATTTTTGAACGTCTAGATTTATTCCGGGAAGCCTAACTGCCAGCTCTACTGGTTGAAAGTATGTTTTCTATTCCCCATCCAAAACGTCGCCCCCTGAATTATTATTTAAACAAAAAATTGTTATTTTACAATCCTTAGCGAATTTTTTTTATTTTCGTGTCAGATTGGTCCTTCCAAGAGGTCTGAAGGACAGCAGGACCTCGGGTTGAAAAGTAGTACCTTCCTTCCAAAAGAAGGAAGTTTGGTCACCTACATAGAGGCACTATATTACGAGTATTACGAGTAATTAGAATCGAAGACCCCTTACAAACTTACACTACTTTTCGGAAAGGACTCGCAGAGGTCTAGATGTCATTTGGAAAAACGTAAAATGGATAATAATTATGAAGCGTGTACCTACATTTTATATGCAACCAACAATTCTGCAAATTTTTAACGAGACGTTCGGGATCTCGTGTGAGCACTCCCGTTTTCCTTCTCCAATACCCACCATCTAGGCATACCCGTTCACAGCTTTGCTTCACAACTCCGCTTTTTGCTTGCCCACACCCCTCATCTTTTACCGGTTCGCCCCTTCCCAACAAATCTATCTACCTATTGTCTCTTAGTTCACTGCCAACAATTATTATAGTCCGATCTAAGGGTGCGTGTCGAAAATTAGACTCGCGATGATTTGAAGATCCTGAAGATTTGAACATTTTTTAAGCTCATAACGAAGGGTAGATGCGGTGAGTTAGTGGAAATCCATCTTCAAAAACGACATGTATCAGAAGAAATAGTCTTTATTTCCACGAGAATTACTTACACTTGTAGACCGGTTTCGGATGTTAAACAATACAATCAATACAACATACATCATTCTGTGTCAGTATGTTGTATTGATTGTATTGTTTAACATCCGAAACCGGTCTACAAGTGTAAGTAATTCTCGTGGAAGTAAAGACTAGTTCTTCTTATACATCTCGTTTTTTTAAGCTCCCTTCAAATATCGCGGTAATTTACAAAAAAAATCCTTCTAAAATCTAACTCATGCTCTACAGATCTTGCATGAACCCTTTTCCAAATCAAATTAATCGTTTCCAAAGCAAATGAATCCTTTTGCCAAATTAAGCCAAATGCGAGGAAACTAAAAAAATTATCAGTTCCAGTCTTGAGATCACAACAACAATATTGACACATAAATCCAGTAAGTATTGGTATTTGACTCGAAAATATTGTAAAAACTATATTTCGCCTACCTTCCAAAAACCTTTTCAGTGTAAACAACGCTATGAATGATTAACAAACTGGAGTGCGGGTGGAAAACGGGAGTGCTCACACGTGATCCCGAACGTCTCGTCAAATTTTTATAGTAACCATCATCAAACGTTAGTGCCTATGTGTTCTCGTTGACGGTGTGATAATTTTGTACTGCTAACCCGCTTGGCAGACTGTTTTCAAATGAAGCATTATAACAGAAATATGTAGATGATTTTGATCTATTGACAATTATTGTATCCATTTCTTAATATTTTTCAAAAACTACACCGGGTATTTTTCGTTTTTCAATAGATATTTATTTAACTTGCGCTACTCGTCCGGAGTACTGCTAGAAAAACACGAACGAATAAAAGAACGCGATTATATCGTGCCATATTGTACATACTTCTTTGAGCCCTGAAAGGGTCCGTTATGGTCCGATAAACATGTAAACGATTTGTACGGTGAATTGGATAACGGTAACTTCTGACTTGCTTTGCTATTCGGAAATACTTGAATATTCACAATGAAGCGAGGGAAAACGCATCTCATGATTACGCAACTGAGGATGTTTTGGCTCAAATCCGACATTTTCAAGTGGTTCACACAACCAAGCAGTACCTACCTAGCTAGAGAAATTTGTTTTCATCCAACTTTAACCAATCGTCCGAAAGTGCTTGTATAATATATTTTTCTGCAGCATGAAAAGTAGGACCTACACATAGGAGAAGCTCCCCCCCCCCCCCCCCCCCAAGTAAGCTCCCCCCCTACCAATCGAATTTGGGCGAAATCGTAAGAGGTATTTTCAAAAAGTCAAGTTCTCAAATAGGATTTTGAGTTTGCGTCGCACTTGAACGTTCGGATACTACTATAAAATTACTAATGATAAACGGTAGTAAAGTAGTAAGTTTTGGGGTTCAGATCTATTCCAACAAATTGGGTTCTATGTCTATCCATGAGTTTGAAAATCCGTAAAAATATTTTAAAGCTTTATTTTGGAGGGCAGGTGTAGACTGCACCCCGCTAGGTGGTCCTGAACCGATTTAGTCAAAATCGGATTCAAACTTAAAATTACTTTCACACGCTTAGCTCCGTTTCTAATCAACAGAGCATGATGAATATAATAGGAGATTTTCGATCGAGTAGGTACTCATAATTCCCATATAAATGTAAATAATCCTCGTCTCATCGTGGAATCGGCCATGAACAATGATTCGTTTCATATCGTGAGGATAAAAGTACCCAAGAGTGGGTGTTGGCACTGATTCTTTTGAGCTGATATGATGGTGAAAGGAGGGGAATATTATGCTACAACACCACACCCAGGTGTTCCACAATCTTTCTAAAAACCAATTCCTTTTGATTAGGTATGGTTTTGATTTCCCGTGCTAGCAGTTAATCAGTGATAATCTCACTAATTTTCGCAGGAAGAAATTGAAACTTATTTTTACTTTTAAATCGACGATACGCGGATGAACAACATGGATGAATTTCGCTATTCAATTTTTCTTAAGAGCATATCATAGCATGAAAGGTTTCGAGACACATGTGCCACGTGTTAGGGTGGTTTGTTCTGAATTAAACTTCAGTAAGTACCTATATAATGTTGAGGTCAGTCCACCTTAAAAATTTGGCAACCTTCCCCAAAAATCACCTCAAAACATTCGAAATTGGGTACGGTCTTTTACAAATAGTAGACTGAGTTGTTATTCTGGTATGGACACTAACAATTGTATAATACGTCCACGAGTACCGGGCATATTGTTGCTGCTTGTGATGGTGTATTCAACCAGGACACGAATTGACTGCATTTCATCATTTCGTTTTCCCAGATTAATCGTTCTCCCGACAGACGCTTATTTAAAATGCAGTAATTCAAAACAGTTACTTCACGCTGTCACAGAAAACCCGTGAGTTACTTCGGTTCTGGTTCAGATGGCGTGCTTTGCGTTTTTGTTTGCCACTTGAAAAACTTTTAGCTGGCGATATTATGCATGACGACTAGCTACGACTTGGTACACGACCGTCACTGAGGAAACTGGGTGGTCTCTCCGAGAAGGTGGTCAAAATGGAAATTTTTGCCTGGAATAATCTTGCAGGTACCTACATTATAATAAACGTTATTATCCATATATAGTATTTACATGAGTTTTGAATGCTCCAAGACAAGAAACATTGAGGACAAATGCTAGTAAAATGGGTACCCCATAAGGATTCATCGAGTACCTGTCTACTCCAATCACTGAGTTCCAGACATAAACCATGACCATATGAGCGAATTTTCCAAGTAACGTGCCTACCTAGTCCTTGAACTATCAACAATTTCCCATGGTTTCGTTCATACATTTGGTCCCGAAACGTTTTGCCATTCACAATTATTTCTGTCAAATTCCCCCTTCCCCCTGTTTGGTTTACTCTATTCAATAATGAACCTTTGGAATCGAGCATGAAAAAAAAAATTTTTTTTAACCCCCCTCAAAATTTGATGGTTTACGTTTTAAGGTATGTAGATTTCGAAAATGCAATAAAAAACGCTGCAAATTTTTACGCAACGTTTTGTTATTTACCCATATAGATGTCCCTTCTGCGTAATCACTGTTTTCTGCGGTCAGTAACCCCGAGCTCCACCCAGGAAAACCCTAAATGGAGTACTGGAGCCAGCCCGGGAATTAAATAATTACTATAATACTATAATATATCATAATACATAATATATGCGGGATTCAATAATTCAATAATTAATTATTTGTAGTTATTCATGAAGCATAAGGTAAATAATAAACCGTTGTGCTCAATTCACCTAATGTACCTCTTCTGCTTAGATAGTATGATAAACCGTTGTGTAATAATTTACCGCTGTGTAATAATTTACCCATTAGTACTCAAAGTTTGTTCAAGTTACAAAAGTACCTATCAACAAAATCCAAAAGATCCACCTTTTTTCAAATGAAATAATATCACAGAACAACCAACTCGACTTCATACAGCCATCCGTGATTATAATCAGGTGCACCCTAGCCATGATATCTGGGCCGGATTTATACCGTTTGATTCACGATCACGCTGACGAAGCTTTTCTGTGCAAACGAACGGGTGGTCGTACAATGCTCCGATGGTCTCAAAAATTCTTTAGTTCAAGATCAATTTGAAAATGTTTAAAAAAACATATCCTTTTATTGAAAGTTTTCGAGCTATGGCGTTCTGAAAATTGCAACCCCTATTTTACACCCCTTAAGAGATGACTGATACTAACGCCGAGCTTCGACGACCAACTAGAACCCAAACGGGACCTACAAACCAAATTTCATTAATTTTTTCCATCGTAACTAATATAAGTGCGAAGTAGGGCGTACGGCGGACGGACAGAAATTTTTTTATTGCATTTTCGGATTCTGCGTAGGTACCTTGAAAGGTTAACCATCAAATATTGAGGGGGGTTAACATTTTCTGTTTCATGCTTGATTCCAAAGTTTCATTACTGAAAATAATAAACCAAAATATAATGCCTATATTGAATCGCCTCAACCGTTTACACCTAAAATCAAGATGGAATTAAACTTCAACATGACCTTTAACTTTATCAATAATTATCATTTATATATTGTATTATTTCAAGCACCTACTATGCTTGTTTATGTTAGGGGACTGACACACAGAAATCGGCCTTATCAAACAAAATAATGAAAACGGCAGATGAGGATGCCACCTATTCACCAACCCTCGCCCTAACTAAAACACCAAGTTGCTGGCTCACGGCAGCTCAACTTGCCGAGTCTTCACCAAAATTCTTCGGCGATAAATTGGGGACGGAAGTTGAATTGGAATGTTTAATGCGCGTGGTAAAACAGGTCGTAAACAGACGCAGTGATTTTAAACATAACTCAATATTAGGTAGGTAACAATAACAAATTTCTGGATCATCTGAAAACAGCTGGATTCGATTGGAGTCATTCTGTCTCGCAATGTTATATTGGCAATTCGCGAAAATTTTATTGTTGAATCGGTTGGCTATTGATCCCCCTCCCCCTCCCTTTCTTCAACTTCGAAAAAATCAATTATATACGCACATATCTCTACAACGTGATGCAAGTTTGCAAGAGTAATTTGGAATTCAATAAACACTACAAGCCAATTTTAGAGATAGAAATCAGCTTGAAAATACAAATTTAATATATTATTGTTCTATTTCTGCACTGAAATGTCAAGCTAAATGTTATATTTTCAAACGAAATACTGTTAGCTTATGAAAATTATCAACTCTACAATGATATGAACGAAATTATTTTAAAACTTCCAGTCATGCAGCATGGCCATCTGGGCGAATTACCATCCTATAAAATTTCGGCAATTTAAACTATCTGTTAGTGATTTATAGCTATTTCTGGTGGTCCCCAAAAACTCAATTTGTCTCTCTATGAAATACTGAAACAGTAAAAAACTACAGGATAAAAATAAAATAGTCTAGTTCCACGTACACTATAGAAGTACAGTACTGACGATGGTGTAACAACCGAAACCGGTCTACAGTTTGCTAGTGTACGTGGAAATAGACTATATTATTTTTATCCTGTAGTTTTTTGCTATGGATTTCCACTATTCCGCCGCGAGTGATTTAAGTTATACTGAAACAGTGATCGATGAGTAACCCAAAAATTTGGTTGTTGAAACAGTCTTTACTGTCTTGAGTCACCGTTCTATACCAGTTTAGCTACTTGTAGGTACCACAAAACCGCAAAAAGTGGGTCACTTTTTTCTTTGTTTTTTATAATAATAATAATAACAACGACTGTCCCGAGGCGCTTGTCGTAACCCACAAAATCCTAAGGATTTACAGGAGAGCCAAAATAATCTCAGCTGGACCTCTTGTCGTAACCCGCAAAAGACCATTTCAGCGAGATATTTCGAAACACATGAATAAATACCTAAAAATTTAAATGTTTTATTCAAACCCAAATTTGACAGCCAAAAAAAAAATTGAAGTCGGTAGGAAAATCCATTACTTAGATATTAAAGTTGGGACGAATCATGCCATTCATTGATCTGGAACGTCCTCAATGAACTGAGCTAAGAGAAAACACGAAAACGTCTATATTCATTCAGTTATTAATAAAAAATGTTATTTTAAATCAATGACTATTCAATTCTAGTACTTCAATCCATTATTCAGTCAACGCATCCATCTTCCTTGGCCTTCATCTGCGCGAATCTTTGTGTCCGATTGTGGAAAAAAAAAATGGAGAAATCAATAAATTAGTGTGTGATAGTTTGACAATATCGTACGGTGCAGGGTTTTTGCAGGCGCAGATATTCCATTCAGATGGCGCCCGTTTTGCCTCCAGACCGAATAGGCTGGCATGTAGCGAAATCAAGGAAAATAGCGTACCTACCGAAACGCGCGTATTGTATAGGTTCCTACTAAAACAAGCATTTGTCGTAATCCACAACGCTAGACTTGCCATGGATTCTTCACGTTTTCGGAAGCCTCTCTAGAGGGTGAAGTATACGTTGGTTACGAGAAATGTACCTAAGAAAAGAAAATTATTCAAGTAGTAACAAACAGCGCCTCGTCGTTTACGAAAAATTTCTCATCAGACATCTGCATTTTTGGAAATTCCGAATTTAACGGAAAACGAAGGGGGAGGGGAATGGATTTTCAGGTACTTAACGTAGTCAGATTAAGCTGAAATTCAAAGGATGAACCCAAAATTCTTTAGTACGCATTATTGCAAAAAGGTCATTTCCCGCCTTTTTGAGAGTCACGACAAGTGCGCTCGGGACAGTCGATAATATTTTCTTTTTAGAGAGAGAAAGAGAGAAAATAGTTTTGACTAATGAAATAGTATTATTTTCCGTCTCAGTCCCATACTATATCAATACTGAGCATTATAACTGAGTTCGGTGATCTTCAGCTATTCTTGCCGCTTGCTAGCTATTTTGACCTACAAATACTCAAATATGAGCCCCTTGTCCACTTTCGAAATTTGTCCATATTCGGACAAATTCTTTCGTATGATATCACCAACATTTTGGCAAAATTTCGATTTTTATTCCGTTGCCAAGGGGCGACACATAAAAATTTACCAATATGAAAATGGTTAAAATCCACGGATGGGCTAAAAATGCTTTGAAATGTAAATGAGACGAAAATTTTCCAAAATTCATGTAGGTACTAAACAAAATTCCAGTCATGCAGCATGGCTATAAGAGCGAATTACCAAAGAAAGATTCGTACAATTGGGTAAAAAGATGATATAGCGAGGAACCTTACCAATTTTCGTGAAATTACATAATTTTTTTCGTGTGCCTACCAATTTTTGACCCCCAAAAATCCAAATTTGTCCCCTATGTATTTGTCCCTGTATGAAAAACAACTGAAATAGTATTTTCCTGTCTTTACTCACCCTTCCATACCACTTTCATTAATTGCATATCAACCGTTCGCGATTTTAGCGGTTTTTACCGGTTGTTAACCCTAAAAACTCCAATTTGACCCCCTTAGATTTTTTGGAAATTGCTCATCTTCAAACTCATCCTTTTGCTCGGCAGTACAAACGTTTTGGCGAAATTTAGGACTTATGTCATGTACCCAAGGTCAGATATCGTCTGGAGTGATAAACAAATACATATAAATACAAATTTTTGTTACAATCTAGGGATGAATTCAGGATGCTATGATACGGATTTGCCTGTAAAAATGTTCAAAAATGCATGTTCCGAACATTTTGGACCCATTGCAATAGTTTTTTTGCTTTGAAAACTCGCTAAAATGCTGCGCCAATTTCAATACCGTATGGTGGAATAATCAAGACTTTAGTAGGTATTCAATTTCAGAATAAAAATGTATCTAAGGGTCTCATTGTAGGCCCTTTATTGACAGCAAAGTAATTTTCATGTTATTCGTCATAGTCTTAATTGAATTTTAGTACCTATAGTAGAGCTGAATATTTCATGTTCTTTTGCATTAAATAATTATAAACAATTTAATTATATTTTCAAATGAAATTTCATTAGTCCTGTTTTTGTTTTTTTCCCCAAAGTTTGGTTTATTATTCTGTGAATAATACACCTAAGTATGTATTTTCTCAGCAAAAAACTTTTATAACACCCCCTCACAATTTCTTCTTTTACGTCACAAGCACGTCATTTTACGTCTGCCATAAGCCGCCCGCCGTATCACGCATAACTACTTAATTTTTGGTCTAAAAAATTCGTTCTTTTGCACGCATGCTCCATCTGGGCCCTAGTTGTGTCCCGGAACTTTTCAGCCCGATCGGAAAGTATCCAAGGGTGTTAGGTATGGGTGAAAAATAGGTACAGAATAACATGAGTAACATGAGCTTTTGACGTATCGTTTTCCATGGTTTTTAGGATGAGAAGACCGAATATGAAGTCAATTTTGACCAAAGAGGGGAAAATTGAGGTTCTAACGAAGGTTCAGCCTTAAATTTACGTTACATTTTGGTCCAAAATCGTTGTTCTTCCGCACACAGTTTGGGTCCACATTTGGGAACACATTTGGGTCCTATTGGTGATCCAAAGCTCGGCAGCCCGATCGGAATATACCCAGGGGTGTTATAGGAGAAAAATGGGTGTGAAAATAGAGGTTTTCGAGTTTTTTTTTAGGTTTTGGTGAGCACGAGCTTGTGAGGTATTTTTAGGGCGAGAAGACCGAATATTAAGTTGATTTTGACCAAACAGTGAAGAATTGAGGTTGTAACGATGGGTTCAGCTCCCAAAATTCATTCTGTATGAGCCAAAAACCTGGGCAAATGTCAGAAATCACCATAAACTTTTGTAGGTAATAACGTGAGAAGTAGTTTCAACAGGTGAATCAAGACAATAGAGAGTTGTCGCAACCAAAAATTGACAATCGGGAGAGAGAACGTAAACGCAAGTGTTACGTTGGAGACGTAAGTTTTAGCGTTTTCAAGACTCGCGTTGTCCAGCACCACGTAGAACTATTGGAAAGATGGGTGTAACTTGATAAGTAAACTTCTTCGCGGATAACCAAATTCGATCTCCATGGCTACCCTATCGCGCCACCTCGAATTTTGTAGACAGACAGGAGGAGCTTTAGGTATATTTGGAAGGTTGAACTTCAAGTGGTTCGCTACCTATTCATCTTGAGCATTGCCATCCGAAAGCGATGAGCACGGTAAGTGAGTGCCTTATAATTAGCAAGTAGGTATTGCGGGTATGTAAATTATACAAAGAACCCAAGGTCTCACCGTGCTGTAAGTACGGTTTTACAGTAAAAGGGCACGATTGCTCTTCTAGAAATTGTTCAAAACTCATAGAAAATCATCAAAATGGAATAATTACTATTACTGAATAATTATATTACGAGCTAGTATGAGAATAGAGAGGTTAACTTGACATACAAATTATATATCATTGACAAATTATTACGTTAACGTCACTTCAAAATACGTCCGGAGTTGCGTGAACACGTAACTTTCTCATGGAACTTACGTTGGATAGTTAGCATCCCAATTTGTCACCATAGAACAGAGTTACGTTTTAGAGTTGCGTTTTTCAGAAAATGGTTGCAACAGCTCTCTAATTAAATGGCACTATCAATGATCAGAGATAATTTGTCAAAAATAGTCGTGTTTTTGGCGGCCAAAATTGGCGGAAACAATCAACAATAGCTGTTTCAATAATCGCACATGAAAGAAACAATAAATGTATATTTCGTCGGGAAAATATTTTTTCTCAAAAAGAGAGTGTCAAATTTGACTTTATAAGTGTAAAAAATCGGTAAAAATGGCTAAAATAACGGAAAAATGGTTAAGAAACGTGATAGGTTTTCTCGCAATATCATCTTTTTACACAACAGAACGAATATTTCTTTGAAAATTCGCTCTTATAGCCATGCTGCATGACTGGTTTATTTGTTTAACTGAAGATCCTTCACGACAGAATCCGGCTAACACGTCCGCAACGAAAATTGCCAGATTTTGGTTTATCATTCTGTGAATAATACACCTATGTATTCGCTCGGTTGGAATATACTCAGGGGTGTGATTTATGAGTGAAAAATGGGTATAACATAGGTATTTTGTATTTTATTACCTAACATGAGCTTTTGAGGTATCGTTTTCAATGTTTTTTAGGAAGAGAAGACCGAATATGAAGTCGATTTTGACCAAAGAGTGGAAAATTGAGGTTCTAACGAAGTTTCAGCTTTAAATATACGTCAAATTTTGGTCTACAAAGCTTGGTCTAAAAATCGTCGTTTTTCCGCCCACAGTCTGGGCCCCCATTCGGGAACAAATTTGGGTCTTGGTTGTGCTCCAAAGCTCGACAGCCCGCTCTGAATACACCCAGGGGTGTTATGAGGGAAAAACGGGTGTAAAAATAGGATTTTTCGAGGTTTTTTTTTCAGGTTTTAGTGAACATGAGCTTGCGATATATCGTTTTCCATGTTTTTTAGGGCGGGAAGACCAAATATGGAGTTGATTTTTTCCAAAGAGTGAAGAATTGAGGTTGTAACGAAGGTTCAGCTCCCAAAATTCATTTTTTATGAGTCAAAAACCTGGGAAATCGTCTGAAATCACCATAAATTGGTATAATAACACTAAGTGTAGTATCAACAGGTTAATCAAGACATCTAAATGGCACTGTCAATGATCAAAAATAATCTGTAAAAAATAGAGCCTAATTCGCGGTTTTGGAGGCCAAAATTGGTGGAAACCATCAAAAATGACTAGTTTAATTATTGCGCATGATAGAAACAATAAATGAACAGCAAAATTTCTGTAGGTAAGTCCGATGGAATAATAAACCCATGTGACAAGGACTTTGCAGCGTTTTTTGTTTTTTTTCCCCCAAAATTTTTGTTTTGGTTTCAAACCTCTGTAATAATCCAACTACTCAACGTCCCGCAACGTGTCGGATTATCGAGGCCCATCTCGAGACAAATTTGATGAGGATGCGGGCACGTAAATCCACACGCGACGCGGTGGGCTGAAGCACTCGGCGGGGGAGGATTGCGTCGCGGTGGAGTTTTCAGGGCTCGGGAAGCGGAAAACGCGTTTCCGTGTCGTTGCGACTCGGCTCCTGAAACATTGTGCATCGGTAACCCTACGCCTGGTACTCACTTGGCGGTGGTTGACGGCATGGCGAACTGTTGCGAACTGGCGTCGGGGCGGACTGGATGCTGCGAGGCGGCTCCCGCGCGAAAATAGGGGGAGAAACGCGAGGTGTTTTCGGAGGCGGATGGGGGAGACGCGTCTTTTGGCGGATGGGGGAGGAAAGCCCTTCCCCACCCCGCCACCTCCACCTCCCATTTCACTCCTTTTTCCGCGAGGCGGTTGTGCCGAGCGACCTCCCGCTCCCTCGGCCAAGGTCCTTCCAGGAGCTGCCGATTCATCCGATCCCACTCGCTTCCGAAACAGACCAATCAATATCCATCAACACGTCGTCTCATTTCTATCATAATGATATAAAATCGCTGAAGTGGTACTATGAAAGGGTAAGAAAAAAAACAAAAAAACATTTCAGTTGTTTTTCTTACAGAATAGGGTCAAATTTGGATTTTCGTAAGACTGTTCAAATTTACTTAACATTTGTGATAAGGGCTACAATCAATATTAATTTTCCTGACGTTTTGTGGGATGGTGATTCACGACTGGAAGAGGAACGGAAAAGAAAAAATTTTGAGGGGATGTTATAAAATTTTGCTGTTGAGCGGATATATAGGTGTATTATTCACGTAATAATAAACCAAAAGGTGGGTAAACAAGGTAGTCAGCAACATAGGTAATGAAGAAAGTCATTGGTATCGAATGTGGTAACCTTTCACCGCTGTGCAACCCGGATCGTGGTAACCTTGCAACCCGTAAATGATTTCGTAAATTATCCCTATTATTATTGTTGTTCCTTTCAAGTCCTGAGTCAAGATTAAGAAGAGGATCCTTTGTTAAATGCGATTACCCGCTTTGTGTGTGAACAGGTTAATTGCGATTACGTAGTGTACGATGGATTCGAAATGGTTTGAAAATATGTTTGTGTGAATGAGCGCAAAATTAAGAAATCACACCAAACAGCGTTACAATTTCTTTTCTGATGATGAAGAATGAACAAGCGAGAATGATTTTTAGTTACCTACCTACTGTCAAGATAAAATTTGTGATACAACACGAAAATGTCTCACTGTGTTGCGGACTTGTACGCAAGCGTTTTTTTAATGATATAAAATCGCTGAAGTGGTATGGAAGGGTTAGTAAGACAAAAAAATACCATTTCAGTTGTTTTTCTTACAGAATAAGGTCAAATTTGGGTTTTCCTAAGACGACTCAAATTTGGTTAACATTTGTAATAAGGGCTAGAATCCATATTAATTTTCCTGACGTTTTGTGGGATGGTGATTCACGACAGAGAGAGGGACTGTTTCGACGATAAAAATATTTTTTAGAATTTTTTATAACTACATATTTATGTTAGAATTCAGGATGCTTTGTAACGGAGCTTCCTAAAAAAAAAAAAAAAAAAATCATGATCTGACAATTTTTGACTCATTGCAATAGCTTCATTTTCTTTGAAAATTCGCTAAAAGGTTTGTAAATAGAAAACTTTTTCTATTTAACCCTCCATAATTTTCGACAATCCCAGTGTTTGTCGCACTAGACCGAACATTGAGTCAACCGCAAAATGGAACGCGAAAATTGGATGAAAATGGCACCCAGCGCCACCGCATATTACCCCTTCCTACCAAATTTGAACTGCCACCACTGGATACCCGCCACCGCATATTTTCGGTTTATGACGATGAAATTATAACTGGCATGAGAACCCTACTGGTAATTGTGAGAAACGAATGGGGAAAAAAAATCTATTTTGTAACTCCGGCGAGCACTTCGGTGATCGGCTCAAGTGATCGGAAAATCAGTTTTTACACAGTAGGGGGAGAAGCTTGAAAGTGTCACCATCCGCCACAGCGTTGAAAATTACTAAGGAGCCGACAACCAACTCCTCAAGTCATGGGAGAGTCCTGATGCTACATTAAAAAAAAAAAAAAAATAAATAAATAAATAAAAATAAACTAGATTTAGCCTAACATTCCTTGTTTTTTTTTCTTCCTCCGTATTCAACCACTATTTTGTTCTGTATCGATAGAGGCAGGTAAGAACAAAAAAGAGTAAACCGTTAGACAGCTGAGAGAATGCAGGCATTTTTTGCTGTTTAAAGAGAATTTCGCACATGACCCACTCATTATGAAAAATATAAAAACGATGCTAATTATTAATACAACGGTTTATTATTTTCCTGAATAGCTAGGCCCCTTCTGCGCAGAACACTGTTTTCTTTTGAGCATAATCGGGCCATTTATTCGCGAGAAACTGACTACCTCGGATTCGCGCTTGCGCATGCATAGTGGTCATACCAATAGTGAACCTTTGGAATCGAGGATGAAAAAATTTTGTAACCTCTTTTGGGGTTTGTTGATAGGTACTTTTGTAACTGGAACAAACGTTATGCTTCATGAATAACAAAAATAATTAATTGAATTGATTGAATTATTGAATCCTGCGCGGTTTTATGAAACTGTAATTCCCGTGCCGACTCCAGTACTCGATTTAGGGCTTTCGTGGCCCCAGAAAACAGTGATCTACACAGAAGGGGCATCTATACAGGTAAATAAAAAACCGTTGTGTAATAATTTGCAGCGGTTTTTATTCCATTTTCGGATTCAACGCCCATTGAAACGGAAACCATAAAATTTTGAGGGGGCCCGGGATTATTTCATTATTTACTTTTATTTTTTCATGCTCGATTCTAAAGGTTCACTATTGAACGTAAGCCAAAAACCAAGCATTCAATAATTTTGTTTTAGTACTCTTCAACAAGACCAAACTATTTCTATACGATGAATCTGTTCACAATTTTGGTTTATTATTTTCAGTAAAAATCGGGCTTGAAAATACAAACTGGTTCAACCCAGAAACTAAGTGTAGGCCGTATCTCAACACAGCACTTCCACTTTTTATTCATTTTATGCTATGCACACTTGCCATAATACGTGTAAGATAGTATATAGGTACAGTTAGTATTATGTAGGTGGGTGTCCTAGTGGTGTAGATCCTTTGAGTATTATGATTGAGCCCTGCTTGAGTTTTTAGATTGGTTACGCAGTTTTGCGCACTGGGGGCAGATTGTACCTAACTTTACATTTACTCCAATTAAGATGCAATTTCATCTCCAAATCACGAAAATGACGGTATTCCTTTTCACAGATTAGGTGTGCCTGTAGATAATAGAGCTGCGTCTAAAAGGCGGGTCCACATCATGTACTCGTAATCGACCTGAAACGCGTAAAACGCAAAGGCCGTAAAGGTTCGCGTAAAGCGCGTAAAGAGCGTCAAACCGTTCACATGGACAACATTGGTTAAAGAGCGTACAATATCAAGATTTTTTGGCCGAAGACAGTCTGGTTCAAGAGTATTCGCGCAAAAAATAATTATAACACCCCCTCAAATTTTTTCTTTTACGTTTCAAGGTGCGCAGATTCCAAAAATGCAATGTCCGTCCGCTGTCCGTAACATTCATATCTACTTTATTTTGGGTCTAAAAAATTCGTTCTTTCGCAAACAAGCTCCATTTGGGCCCTAGCTGTACCCAATAACTTTGTAGCCTGATCGGAATATACCCACGGGTGTTACGGGTGAAAAATGGGTGTAGTTAGGGGTTTTCGAGGTTTTTTTGAGGTTTTAGTGAACATGAGCTTGTGAGGCATCGTTTTTCATGTTTTGTATGGCGAGAAGACCGAATATGAAGTTGATTTTGAACAAAGAGTGAAGCATGGCAGTTGTAACGGTTCAGCTCCCAAAATTCATTTTTTATGAATCAAAAACCTGGGAAATATTCTGAAATCACCATAAATTTGTATAATAACAAGAAGTAGTATAACAAACAGGTGAATCAAGACAATTAAATGGCACTATCAATGATCAAAGACCATTTGTCAAAAATAGGAGCCTAATTCGTGTTTTTTTGGGGCCAACATTGGTGGAAACCATAAAAAATAGCTATTTCAATTATTGCACATGAAAGACACAACAGTGAACCACAAAATTTCCGCTTCAAGGTACGTAGAATCTGAAAATGGAATCAAAAAATTCCTGTCCGTCCACTGTAACCCGTACTTCGTACTTTTCTTAGTTACCATGAACCAAACTTGACGAAATTTGGTTTGTAGGTACCGTTTGGGTCTAGTTGGTCCGAGAAGCTCGGCGTTACTGTCAGTCATCTCTAAGGGGTGAAAAATATGGGTAGGAATTTTCAGAACGCTGTAGCTCAAAAACTTTCAATAGAAGGGTATGGTTTTTACTTTTTAAATTGATCTTGAACTAATACATTTTTTGAGACCACCCGGAGCGTTGTATGTCCAACCGTTCGTGTGCACCGAAAAGCTTCGTCAACATGATCGTTAATCAAACGGTATAAATCCGGCCCGGATATCATTGCTAAGGAGCACCTGATTATAATCACGGATGGCTTTATGAAGTCAAGTTGGTTGTTCTGTGATAACTACAAATAACTACAAATAATTAATGTTTTAATTGTTGAATTCCGCGCATTTTTATGCAACTGCAATTCCCGGGCCCGCTCCAGTTCTCGATTTAGGGCTTTCCTGAGGGGAGCTCGAGGGTAGGTACTGACCAGAGAAAACAATGATCTACACAGAAGAGGCATCTATACAGGTAAATAACAAACCGTTGTGTAATAATTTGCGGCGTTTTTTTTCATCAGTGACCAGAATGAATCATCGAGGTGTTTTAACAAGAGAAGTATTGTATTAGGTGTAAATATACCATATCGCATACGAGTTATGTGCGGACACGATATCATTAGGAAACCAATTAGGATCAACCGGCTGAGTGATTTTACCGGTAAATCCTACGGGTTCGGATTTCCTGACAACCTTGCCGAAGCTAAAGGCCGCGTATGTACCACATGAACACGCTAAGTGGAAACAACCAACTTCTTGTAGCAGATATTGTTATGCATTGAAAACGCTGCAAATTATCACACAATTGTTTATTATTTACGTGTATTATAATCCCTTTTGCGTAGATCACTGTTTTTGTGGTCAATGCCTGCCCTCGAGAAAGCCCTATATCATGTAGATACTGAAGCCGACCGGGCAATTTCAGTTTTATAAATATGCGGTGTATTCAAGAATGCTATCATAAATTGAACCAAATTTGTTCACATTACAAAAGTATCAACAAAATCCAAAATAACCATTATTCTTGAAATGAAATAATAACTCGGAACAACCAACTCTATTTCATACAGCCATCCGTGATTATAATCAGCTTTTCCTTTGCAACGATATCTGGGCTGGATTTATCGGGATAAATTTGAAAACGTTAAAAAGACATAGTTACCTCTCTATTGGAAGTTTTATTGCTTCATTAGTTTATTGTTTTGGTAAAAAGTGCGAAGTATGGCGTAAGGCGAATGGACTAAAATTTCTTTATTCCACTTCCGGATTCTACGTACTTTGAAACGGAGATCACAAATTTTTTGAGGGGCGTTGACTTTTTTTTCATTCTTGATCCCAAGGTTCATTATTGAAAATAATTAACCAAAACTACAAAACTAATACTGCTGCTGCTGCTGATTACGTAAATTTCTCGCTTAGTATGCGAAGTAGTTACTTATGTGTGGGGCAAGACAGGCGGGCACGGAACCAAATTCGTTCAGGAAGGTCTAAAACGCCGAACGCGAGTAGAAATGTTGATTTTGGACGACGTTATGGTCTGTTATTTCCAATAATGAACCTTTAGAATCGAGCAAGAAAAGTTTGTAACCACCCAACCAAAATTTGATGGTTTCCATTTCAAGGTACGCAGAATCCAAAATTGGAATAAAACATGTCTGCCTGTCTGCCGTATGCCGCCCGCCGTACTTCATACTTTCCATAGTCCCCGTGACCCAAAATTTATGAAGTTTGGTTTGTGGGTCCCATTCGGAGTCTTGTTGGTCCGCTCAGCTTGTCGTTACTTTTAAGAGCTGAAAATTAGCTGTGGACGTTTTCAGGGCACCGTTATCTCGATTTTTTTTACATTTTTAAATTGACCTCGAATTTGGGAATTTTGTTAGACAACCTGGAAAATTGTTCCTACAGCCGGCTTGTTGTGAACCCGTTCGTTCACAGTAAAGCTAGGTTCACATGGAGACGCAATTCCGGACGGCAATCCGGCACGGCAACGCATTTGCCGGAATTTTTGCCACAGAGGCGTTCACATGGCAGCGGAATCATAGCAAAACGCATCGCAAAAAACAAACAATTGCTCGAACTCGAAACCGCAAAATCAACCACATAATTATGTCGAATTTCAATATGGCTGAACAACCAAACAAGAGAGGTGTGCGCAGTAACCTCTGCGCAGATACGGCAACGGATCCAACAGCGGAAAATATCTAGAGATTTTGATATAGTATCCAAGGCACTGCGTTGCAATAATCCATTTTGCGTTGGCCAATAGAACTGCAGAACGCATAGCCGTGCCGGATTGCCGTCCGGAATTGCGTCTCCATGTGAACCTAGCATAACGCGCTGAAGTCTGCACCGAACAGCTTCAACATAATCCTGAATGAAACGGTATAAATCCGGCCCAGTCATCAGTACTAGGGAACACCTGATTATAATAATAACGGATGGCTGTATGAAATCGAGTTGGTTTTACCAAGATATTATTTCATCTGAAGAATGATGGTTATTTTGGATTTTGTTGATATCTAGATACTTTGTAACTTGAACAAACGTTATGCTTCATGAATTACAACAAAAATGATAATTAATGATAATTAATCCACCGCATATTTATGAAACTGTAATTGTCCAGCCGGCTCAGACACTCGATTTAGGGGTTCATGGGTGGAGCACGAGAGCACTGACCACAGCAAACCGTGATCTACGCAGAAGGGGCATTTGTACACAACAGATAAACAATAAACCGTTGTGTATAAATTCGGAGCGTTTTTTTCTGTCGCAAAGATGATCTCAAAGATTTGACTTTCCAGGTGCACAGGGAAGTGAAATGTTAAACGCTAGGGATGGTTCAGAATGCTCTGAAACAGAATTGGATTTTAGCGCAAGGTGATTGGTGTTGACCGAAAGTTTGCTCTAAGCTGCACGTCTGGAATTCGTCGATGACAGTGACACCGACCGGTGGTTCGTTGGAGACCCAATTGGCCATCGGCGACTTTCCGATACGGTTCAATCGCTGCCCCCCACAGACCACGTTTTTTTGTTGTTGTGGCGGAGGGGGGTGGGGGATGTGCAAACCCGGTCACATAAATTAGTCATAAAAGACGCTTCAGAGGGAGATGGAAAGGCCGTGTCGACCCATATACACACATGGTGGCCATTCTGTATGGAGGGGAAGTGGACACGGGGAGTGGAGAGGGCAGCGGGAGGATCAAGTGGCCTATTGTTGAAGGGTGGGCTGGAGACGGGAGAAGGTTCTTCCTGACGGCCGTTACGGAAAACGGTAACAATTACCTTCCCTTTGAGAGGATCCACGTGAAAAATAGAAAAGAAGTCCACTAAGTGGGTTGGCAGTATAATATAAACTACACGCAAACACACCCACACGAGATCGCTCGAATAGAACCGGAGTTACAGGAAGGTCAGAGTTTTCGTGTTTGCGCTTACGCAGACAGAAGTTACGGTCAGATTTTGATGAAGTTGATGAGGGGTGAACATGAAGGGATGAACCGATCCGCACAATACCTTCCCAGTGTCAGCTCGTATGGATTTGTCTTTCATAAAGGTATGGGTGGATCAGGGGCCCTATTCACTAAAATACAGGAAAGAGATTATCTATTTTGAAAATCTCCCGCGAGAGATAGTCTCCCCCTGGGAGACAGTCTCTTCCAATGTCTCCCGGGTTCGTCTATTTTACTGAATAGCTCCAGAGACCTTGAGAAAGAGATATGGATCCTAATACACGAAAATGCCATAGTTTCCATGAAGTGCGAGATGTTTGTGCCCCCGGGAGTTCAATTCCTTAATAATGAACGCATTTCTTAGTAATACCTATTCAATGGGTATCTACCTACCTCAACCTGTACTTGGACGTTTTTACTCATGAATTAATAATTATTTATATATTTTTAATTAAAATTGAAATGAAAAATTTAATCTTTATGAAATGAAAAAAATACACGATCAAAATTGCCGATGTGTTTGCGGATGAACGAGGATATTACACGATCACTGTGAAACAAACGAGAAATAGACTCTCTCTTTCGAGGAAAGACACCTAATTAGCTGTCTCTCTGAAAGAGATCGAGAATGCCAAGATGGCCGCCAACTCTCTCTTTTAAAAGTTACTGAATAACCCTGTCATGGATACTATAAAAATCTATTTTGCCAAAAGAGAGAGTCGGGCCTGAAAGAGATGTCTCTTTGGCTTAGTGAATAGGCCCCCAGTATAACCTCCCCACTAATGAATTTTAGCGAACTTTGAAGACGATTTTGCAATGGGTTCACAATGTTTAGTAAACACATTAACTTTAAAATGCGAAATGTTTTGATGCAAATGCATTCGTCCGAATCAATCCCTGGAGTGAGGTTGGCAATTTCCAATTTGCGCATAATATTTCGATTTAAGTAGGTACATACGATTAAGATTGAGGGGTCAAAATTTCTTTAAAAACCGGTAAAAAGGGCTGCAATTTACTTGAAAATTCACTTTATAATACCTAGTCCATGAGTGAAAGCTTTTGTTATTGAGTAGCAGACAAGTTCCTGTGGAACATCGCGTTCAATTTAGGAGCTTCTCTGTGAGACACTGGTTTCCGACACTGGTTTCCTATTAAAAGAGTGTAATTTACTGCTACTGGTAACGTGAAGAGATTTCTATATCGCCAATCTATACTTGTATAGGTGTGGCACAAACTGTTGAATGGCCCTGCTGTCGGAGGATCGACTGCACGTCCCTCGATTGTCCACACATTGGTGTTCTTCGAACCTTCCTCATTCCTCAGCATCAAATCGTCTACAGTATCGTCCACTTCAACAGAATCTCGCTACAAGCTAACATAGGAGCTATATGATATCAAATCAATTTTTTTATTTTATATCAAATCGGATTTTCAGTCGCTTCAAAAAGACATTCACGCTCAAGCTGATGATGTTTTATCGGTTCAAGATTCAAGAACTTATTGCAATCAACCCGCTAGTCGTAAAGAGTTCCTTGAAAAATCATTCCATGCAGGTGATCTAGCTCTATTCATATAAGTAGTAAATACCCAAAAAATTTATTCTACTTCACAGCTCATGTTTTTGGAAATGCCAACCCCATTTTTCACCACTCCTCGTTGATTTTAGGACGAAAAAAAAGTTCCTTTTATTTGGATTATTGCCGGTCCAAATGATGTCCAGGTGCCGAAATATCAACATCCTGCGTACGTCATAAGGGTCATAACGACAAGTGGATTCGACGTATATACATAGATAGGTAAGTATTTCGAAAAATGACACAACGATAGCGGGGAGAGGGGCTTTAAACGTAATATGGTCTAGAGTATACATGGATCACTTGGCCTTGGTAGTCATGGCGCATGGTGGAATTAGCTGTCGGTGTTCATAATCTTAGGTAGTATTATGTAGGATATTTTCTAGGATAGTGAGAAAGAAAGGACTTTTTCAGTTAACAATTCGGGCCATTGGAAATTAAGAATTGAGATTCCCTGTATTAACAAGATTAGAACAATAATCTAAATAAATATTTATATGAAACGCTAGAGAGACCACTGGAACAGATTAAAGAAAGATGGCTTGTTTGGACCATCGGGTTGTGGGTTATGGCGGTTGAACGGTGTTCAAGTTGGCGCATGCGCAGTCGCTACTACTGATACAAATGCGGCGGAATTCACATTGGACCAACTAGGACCTAATCATGAGCTACCATCGACATTTGAGCCACTTTGGACCATTGGGTCGTGAGTTATGACGGATACAAATAAAAAACACACACACGCACGCACACAGTGCAAATTCAAGTATGGGTTAGCCCTAGGTAGCCCTACATCGAATGGTAATAATAAACTATAAGAAGAAAAACAGGTTTGTTTAAATCCTGAGCTCATGGCAATTTCTTACTCGCAAATATTGTGATAAACATTAAAAACATTAACAAATGCTTAAATTGATCACACACAATGGTCAAAAATGAGATTCTAGTCAACCGAATTCTTCTTTAGGATTTTTCAAATTGCTATAGCTAATTTTCCGCTGATGCCCTTCAACGTTCCTTTGCCCAAGGTAGTAAACCAGATGTTTTCCCCATAAAAACATTTAAACTCACAGTTTTCAACAATTCAATATTCAGCACCGAGAATAATCGTCGACTAGATAACGTAAGGAAATACGAAACTCCCGAAATGTGTTACCCATAAAAACCTTTAAAATCACAGTTTTCAACAATTCAGTATTCAATACCGAGAATAATCACTGACATTAGGATCAGTAGATAACACACGGGAATACGAAAGTTAGCCAGTTCCCGACTACACCATACGCATGAGCGAAATGTATAGTTTTAACAAGCAAATTAATATTTTCGCAGGTGCGCGGACGAGACTTGAAGTGATGCATTTTGTATAAGAACCAACCCACGGCCACCCTCTCGATTTCAATACAGTGAGACCGCTATAATATTGTTGTAATATTATGAGGATTTCCAGCACAAAGCACAAGGATAATGTATACGCTAATGAACAGTGAACTGGACAGGACAGCTCAATATGGTAAATATTGAATAAAATATTAGATTAGTACCAGTTAAGTAATCCTACAAACGCCCCAAAATGGTACGGCAATAACGGGTTGAAAAGAACAAATTACGGGAGTAACGAGCAATTATTACATTATTATGAGTGGAAGACGATGAGTGGATAACTTGAAATTATAATTTTTATATCAAAAGTCAGGAAGGGAAGGCAGGATGTTAACTGTGAAGTATCTACTTGAAAACAACCCCTTCATCATTTTGAAATGAAATAAAGAATGATATGGAAATCCATTGCTTAAAAACACTTAGTACGTAACGAATTTCTTTCCAATTCAATTTCCTTATTTATGTGAAAAGAGAAAACAACTGACAAAATAATGAATACTCTTGACCATCCTTGAAAGAGGGTCTTCACAAACATTGTTTGAAGTTCGTAAATGAAAGTCGTTTGGAATTTTTAATTTCGCCTGCGGGAACCGCTCACCGTTGACCAACGATAGCACGGATATATTATTTTATAAGAGCGTAATCTACTGAGTGAAATTCAGCTACCTTCCCAACAAACCTATGCGAATAAGTTGAGTATAGAAAATGGAAATTTCCTCGTTAGCCAACCCCCACACACAAGGTAGCGAGGAAACCCTCCAGGAGTTCGTAGAGCATTTGCGTTTGCGCTAACAATAATTTTGCACAACTTCAGAGAAGAATCAACCAGGGCGGAATTTGCTGAAGCAGTAACCAAGTCAAACTTTTCCTCTGTGGATTGCTCTTATTCGAGTAACCATTGTCAAATAAATTGCATGAAAACCCCGATTTTGAGTCTCTTACGAGGGTTTACATAGGCGAATATGCCAGGACCAAGAAAAATTAGATGAATTAATCGTCAACCTCCGTTGAAGGAGACGACTGTCAAAGAAGATAAGAGGTTTGTTTTTACTGTCTGGTTATAATGATAGGCTCAAAGGTCAGGAGTAATTTTTAGTATTTTGAGAATAATTTGAAAAAGTGCCTACGTAGAAGTCGACACTGAAGGTGTAGGATAGTGATTGAAACACAAAAAAAAAAAAGCCAATGCAAATAATATTTTTTCCACGATAAACTAGAATACACGTTTGTTGCCCAAAATTATATGGCATTGTTGCTGCCTAATTCGGGAACGTTTGTTTGGATGTCTACAAAAATATTCTTATTGTAGACCTTTTACGATACTGAATCGTAAAGGTTCGAAGTGTGAACGATTAAATTCATTTTTTATACAAGAAGTTTAATTTGATTCGCCGCCTTCAAAGGCGAACCGAAAGTTGAGGGAGTGGTGAGTATGCGTGTGCTAAGTGCTCACGGTATCCCTCAAGTAGCTGGCTTTGACTATTTGGCTGAAGTTGAAGGAAACTTGAAATTGAATTTTCTGTGAGCAAGAACCAAACGCCATCAACTCGTCACACTGCGTCGTCAAAGACAGAAGAATTCTCGAGAAATTGGCGTTGGTGAAATGTCAACATGTCTTTGAGCATCTTCATGAATACACGTCTTCCCAATCTTGGGCGGCGATGAAGCGAAAATAAGCCGTCGAAGAATCCAAAAGAAAACAAGTAACAAAAATATTCAATATTCGGTTACTCCCACATAGTTTTACAGCACCGTAACCCATTCATCTTTCGTCTGCCTCCAAGATTACAGATATTTCACGATCAGCTGACCATCGAGGGCTCCCTTGAAACCATGGTCACTGGGATACGTCCTTTTGTTTTGCTCCGGTTGACGTCGAAAACGTCAGCCCTACCAAAAAAGAAAACCCCAACAGGAAACCGAAAGAAACGACTCGCCCCAGCCTGGCACTGGGCCACCGTTACTCGCCCTGCTAAGCCTCCAATGCGGGATTGTCAATAGTGTGGGTGAAAGAAGAATTAATAACTCTTCGGATGGGGACCCCGACAGGAGGGGACAGTTTTCCGGAAAACGCCTCGTGTTTTTGCCTCTTGAAACGCGCGGGCCAGCACCTCCGAACTCCCAGTAAAAATGTCAAGCCGACCATTGTTCGGGGGACTCAAACAGGGAAAAATGAAAAACAACAAAAAATTGAAAAAAAAAAACTTGCCTCTCGCACTTGATCCAAAGTGAGCGTCCATTTCTTTCTCCTCTTCCTTCCGCTGACGGTTCCTTCACTGACATAACCGTAATACGCAAACGAATGCCAATCATTGCGTCCAACTGTTCCCATAATGGACGTTTTGGGGTTGTCGCACTACTTCCATTTTTCCGCGCTAATCTGACGTTTTTCCTCTTCTTCTCTGTCGGAGCTGATTCAAAGTGAATCCCGACTCTGGAATCACAGAATAAGCTCGTGGAACCGTCGAGAAGGGGTGTACCTAACTATTGCAGACACCTTGGGCACACACACTCGTCAGTATCTGAGAGCGATTTGGGTATAGATAATTTTGTTTGTACAAACCGTTTCAAAATTCCGGCAGGTACACCCGTAAGTCATGTGATTTGGTTTATTATTTTCCATAATGAACCTTTGTAATCGGGAATGGAAAACAAATTTTAACCCCCCCCCCCCCCCCCTTCAAAATTTGATGGTTTCCGTTTCAAAGTACGTAGAATCCGATCCAAAAATGGAATAAAAAACGCTCCAAATTATTACACAAAGGTTTATTACTTGTCTGTATAGATGCCCCTTCTGTGCAGATCACTGTTTTCTGTGGTCATTACGTACCCTCGTGCCTCCCACAAGAGGCCCCAAGTCGAGCCAGCCGGGCAATCGCATTTCATAAATATACGGTGGAATAAAGAATTCTATTATTAATTTTATTTGTTGTTATTCATGAAGCATAACGTCTGTTCAAGTTACAGAAGCACCTATCAACAAAATCCAGAATGAACTTCGTTCTTCAAATGAAATAGTATCAGAGAAAAGCCAACTCGATTCCATACAGCCATGCGTGATTATAATCAGCTGTTCCCTAGCAATGATATTATCTTGGCTGGATGTATACTATTCACGATAATGTTGACGAACTTTTCGCTCCAAACGAACAGCTAGACGTACAATGCTCCGGGTGGTGTCTTAAGTTCGAGATTAACTTAAAAGCTTTAAAAAAAAAACCATACCCTTCATCACTAATTTGAAATGTGGAGGATGAAATAATATTGTTTCAATCAAATTTTAATCAATACATTTTTATCATAAATTGGTTGTACAGCTAATTCACTATATAAGAAACGTGGATTGAATTATTTAAACGCCCACTTTCGAAAAATAGGGGTTCTGCCGCGTTTGCCCCACTGTGTGCTGTAGCTCGAAAACATTCAATAGACGGGTATGGTTTTTAACGTTTTTAAATTGATCTCGAACCAAAGAATTTTTTAAAACCACCCGGAGCATTGTAAGACCAGCCGTTCGTTTGCACCGAAAGCTTCGTCAACATGATCGTTGAAACGTATAAATCCGGCCCAGATACCATTGCTAGGGAGCACCTGATTAAATAATCACGCATGACTGAATGAAATAGAGTTGGTTTTTCCATTATATTATTTTGTTTGAAGTATTATGGTTATCCGTGAGTGATTCTTTTGATGGGTACTTTTGTAACTTGAAAACAAGTTATGCTTCATAAATAACAAAAAAAAAAATTAATTATAGAATTCTTGAATCCACGGCATATTTATGAAACTAAAAATGCCCCGCTGTGCCGGATCCAGTGTCGGACTTCCTTCCTGGGCGAGCACGAGGGTAGGTATTGACCACAGAAAACAGTGATCTACGCAAAGGGGCATCTATACAGGTAAATAATAAACCTTTGTGTAATAATTTGAAGCAGTTTATTTTATTTTATTTACTAATAGTGATGGCATTGCCACGGGCCCTATTTACAACGCTTTGCATGACCTAATTCAACAACTCAGCAGCTACAGGCAAATCAGAAACTGAAGACTAAATGTACGTTATCCGCGTATAAATATACATACTCCTTGGAAATCGACAAGAAACAGCAAGGTCTGGAAATGTATTATTTGTGGAAATGCACAAAGCTGAGAAAGTCCGATAAAAATCGGAAATGTGAAAGCATGTCCTTGTCTGTTCTTCCTTAATGACGCTTCAACTCTTATCTCAACGTAGTGTTGAAAAAACGAGTGAAATTCGGACGTATGAGACGTTTTCTATCATCGCTCCGCTACCACTGTGACCGGTTTCATAACCTCCTCCTCAAAGGTTAACATACAGTCATAATCATCTTCAATTTCATTTGCTAAGGAGCTGCGAAAGTTGTGAAGCCTTTATTTTGGATGGAATTAGGGGAAATATGAGGGTGCGGCGACTTTCGCCCTTCAAGGGCTCAGAAAAGGCTAACATTTTGGGTGGTATGTTATGGTCTAGAAAAGGCATGTACGAGAGCCTTGTCGCGTGGAGAGGGGAAATTCTGTACACATAAACTAAATCACTCGCCATGAAATCGTGGAAACCCATTTCAAGGAATTAAAAAACGGAGTTATTGAAAGGTTGCCTACTTTCACTAATATTATTAGTAGACTAATGTGTTAGTGGAAATAGACAAACTTTCAGTATCTACGTTCTTATTTTTTATTCTGCACATTTTATGCCAGCGTGAGCAGGTAGGTATACGGAGACATTCAATTTGATCCAGAGGGAACGTGTGGTTTTGGCCATAACATAAAACAAAATAGCAACAACCCGTGGATGTTATAATTACTACTTAGTACTGGTAGACCTTCTCAAAAGAATATGTACCTAATATAGGTTGCAGAATTTCATAATTTAACGTTAATTGTGGTCGCATTCCAGAGATAATTTAGTTGGATGTGTTGAGCTGAATGCCTGAAAACGGGTCAGTCGCACTTGAAGCCATTCGACTCGTAGACAGTAATATAATTCTTTCAGATCCTGGAAACTTTCAATAACCATCAGTTTTTGAATTTTGACAAGGGGTGTGTAGCTCCGGCACTTTCCTAAACGTGATGAATAGCCAAGAAACGTAAATCTAGATTTATCCAAAAACTCATTAGGTATGTCGATTACTACGCGAGACCAAAGCAATCCTCCTGGAAGATGACATCTACTTTTTGAACAACAGTCTTCCCTGTCTGAAGCACCAATCTATAGCTACCAGAGCCAGTGATTCATTTCTTCATTTCGTGTTAAATTTTGATTGTCTTTCGCATAAATATTAACTTGTTATTTGTGAACTATTTTACTTCCTTCACTTCTTTTCTGATAGCTCGTTTTATTCATCTTTTCAAATTGTCGCATGCCATTTTCTTGAATAAAATAATAACCCATAGTTGGGCGGTGTCTACGGCTTGGAAGTACCTACCCCAAATTAGTTGTTTTTAGTTTTTGGGGCATCGGCTGGCGCCTTTATAGTACCAAAACCTGTACAGCAATTTATGACAGTCCTATGAGTAGATATATCTGTGATGATCCAGCGGGAGCTATAATTAGGAATAATGTACACGAGACTTCTTGAGTCGGTTTGTGACATAGGATGATTAT